>JAJHUQ010000032.1:1450000-1477500 GCA_035773235.1 Eospalax fontanierii | reverse complement strand
ACTCGAACCCTAAACCTAACCCTAAGCCTAACCCTAACACTAAACCTAACCCTATCCCTAAACCTAACCCTTTCCCTAATCCTAACCCTAAACCAAACCCTAACACTAACCCTAATCCTAACCCTAACCCAAACCCAAACCCTAACCATGACCCTAAACCAAACCCTAACCCTAACCTGAACTAAAACCCTAACACTAACCCTAACCCACACCCTAAAACTAACCCTAACCCTAAACCTAACCCCAACCCTAACATTAACCCTAACCCTAACTCTAACACTAACCCTAACACTAACCCAAACGCTAAACCTAACACTAACCCTAAGCCTAACCGAAACCCTAACCCTAACCCTAGCCCAAACCCAAAACCTAACACTTACCCTAACACTAAACCTAACCCTAAACCTAACCCAAAAACTAACCCTAACCCATACGCTAAACCTGACCCTAAACCTAACACTAACCCTAACCCAAACCAAACCAAAACATTAACCCTAACACTAACCCTAACCCTAACGCTAACCCAAACCCTAACCCTAACCCAAACACTAACCCTAACCTTAAACCTAACCTAACCCTAACCGAAACCCTAACCCTAACACTAACCCTAACCCTAACACTCACCCAAACCCAAACCTAACCCTAACCCTAACATTAACACTAACCCAAACCCAAACCCTAATCCTAAACCTAATCCAAACCCAAACCGTCACCCTAACTCTAACCCTAAACCTAACCCAAACCCTAAATCTAACCTTAATCCTAACCCTAACTCTAACCCTATTAATAAACCTAACACTAACCCTAACCCTAACCCCAACCCAAACCGTTACTCTAACCCTAACCCTAACCACACCCTAACCCTAAACCTAAACATAACCCTAAACCTAAATCTAACCCTAACAAAAACCCAAACACTAACCCTATGCCTAATCCTAACCCTTACCCTAACCCTAATGTAACCCATAAACCTAACCCTATCCCTAAACCCAACTCTAACCCAAACCCTAAACCTAACCCTAACACTAACAGTAACCCTAATCCAAACAAAACTCAAACCCTAACCATAACCCTAACCCTAACCCTCAGCCTAACCCTAACACTACCCAAAAACTAATCCTGACACAAACCCTAACCCTAACCCTAAACCTAACCCTAACCCAAACGCTATCCCTAAACCTAAACCAAACACTAACCCTAACCCAAACCAAACCAAAACCCTAAACCTAACACTAAACCTAACCCTAACCGTAACCCAAACTCTAACCCTAACCCGAACCCGGACCCTAACCCTGAACCTAACACTAACCCTAAAGATAACCCTAAACCTAACCCTAACCTAAACACTAACCCTAACCCTAACCTTAAACCTAACCCAAAACCAAAACCTAACCTTAACCCTAAGCCTAACCCTAACCCATTACCAAACCCTAAACCTGACCCTAACCCAAACCATAATCTTAACCCTAACCCTAATCCTAAACCAAACCCAAACTCTAACCCTAACCCTAACAATAACCCAAACCCTAACCCTCACCCTAACCCAAACCCTAACCCTAACCCAAAACCAAATCCTAACCCTAAACCTAACCCTAACACAAACCCTAACCCTAAACCTAACCCAAATCCTAACCCTAAACCTAACCCTAGCCCAAACACTAACCCTAAACCCAACCCTAACTCTAACCCTAACCTTAACCCTAACCCTAACCCTAACCGTAACCCTAACCCAATCGCAAACCATAATCCTAGCCCTAATCCAAACCCAAACCTTAACACTAACCGTAAACCTAACCCTACACCAAACCCTAACTCTAACCTTAACCCTAACCCTAACTCAAACCCAAACCCTAACCCTAAATTTAACACTAACCCTAACCGTAAACTTAAGCCAAACCCTAACCCTAACCGTACCCCAAACACAAACCCTAACCCTAAGCCTAACCCCTAACCCCAACCCTAACATTAACCCTAACCCTAACCCAAACTCAAACCCTAACCCAAACCATAATCCTAATCCTAACCCTAACCCTAACCCACACACTAACGCTAATCCTAACCCTAAACCTAACCCCAAACGAAACCTTAACCCTAACCCTAACCCTTATACAAACACTAAACCTGGCCCAAACCCTAAAACAAACCTTAACACTAACCCTACCCTAACCCAAACCATAACACTAAATATAAACCTAAACCTTACACTAAAACAAACCGGAACCCTAACCCTAAGGCAAACACTGACCCTAACCCTAACCCTAACGCTAACCATACCCCAAAGCCTAAACATAACCCTAACCCTAACGCTAACCCAAAACCTAACCTTAAACCTAACGCTAACCCTAACGCTAACTCTAAACCTAACCCTAACCTAAACACTATCCCTAACCCTAACCCTAAACCGAACCCAAAACCAAACACTAACCCTAACCCTAAACCTTACACAAACCCTAAACCTGACCCAAACCATAACCCTAACAGTACCCTAACCCAAACCCTAACCTTAACCTTGACCCTATCCCTAACCCAAACCCTAAACCTAACCCTAAACCTAACCCTAACCCTAACCGAAACCCTAAACCTAACCCTAACCCAAACCATAATCCTAACCCTAACCCTAACCCAAAACCAAACCCTAACCCTATCCCTAACCCAAACCATAACCATGATCCTAACCCTAATCCTAACCCACACCCTAACCCTAATCCTAAACCTAATCCTAACCCTAACCCTAACCCAAACCCAAACACTAACACTAACCCTAACCCAAAACCAAACCCTAACCCTAACCCTAACCTTAACCCAAACCCTAACCCTAATACTAAGCCTAAACCTAACCTTAACCCTAACCTAAATCAAACCCTAACCCTAACCCTAACCCTAAGACTTACCCAAACCGAAATACTAACCCTAACCCCAACATTAACCCTAACCCAAACAAACCATAATCCTAACCCTAATCCAAACCCAAACCCTAACCCTAACTCTAACCCTAACCCTAAACCAAACCCTAAATCTAATCTTAACCCTAACCCTAATCCTAACCCAAACCCTAACCCTAACCCTAACGCTAACCCTAACCGAAACCCTAACTCTAACCCTAACCCTAAACCTAACCATAACCCTAACCCCAACCCTAACCCTAACCCAATCCCAACCCTAACCCTAACTCTAATCCAAACACTAACCCTAACCCTAACCCTAAACCTAACCCTAACCCAAACACTAACCCTAACCCTAAGCCTAACCTCTAACCCCTAACCCTAACCCTAACCCTAAACATAAACCTAACCCCAACACAAAACCTAATCCTAACTTTAACCCTAACCCTAACCCTAAACCTAACCCAAAACCTAATCCTAACCCTAACCCAAACATTAACCCTAAGCCTAACCCCTACCCCCTAACCCTAACCCTAACCCTAGACCTAAACCTAACCCTAAACCAAACCCTAACCCTAACCCTAACCCTAACCCTAACCCTAAACCTAAACCAAACGCGAACCCTAAACGTAACCCTAAACCCTACCTTAACCCAAACCGAATCTCTAACAGTAAGCCAAACCCTGACCCTAACCCTAACCCTAACCCTACCCCAAACCCTAAACCTAACCCTAACCCGAACCTTAACCCTAAACCTAACCCTAACCCAAACACTAACTCTAACCCTAACCCTAAACCTAACCAAAACCCAAACCCTAACTCTAACCCTAACCCAAACCATAATCCTAATCCTAACCCTAACCCTAACATACAAACTAACCCTAATCATAACCCTAAACCTAACCCTAACACAAACACTAACCCTAACCCTAACAGAAACCCAAACCCTAACCTTAAACCTAACCAAAACCCTAACCCTAACCCTAACCCAAACCAAACCCTAACCCTAACCCTAACCCTAACCCTAATCCAAAACCTAACCTTAAACCTAACATTAACACTAACGCTAACCCTAAACCTAACCGTAACCCAAACACTAACCCTAAACCTAACCCAAAACCAAACCCTAACCTTAAACCTAACCCTAAACCTAACCCTTACACAAACCCTAAACCTGACCCAAACCCTAACCCAAACCCTAACCCTAACCCTAACATAACCCAAACCCCAAACTTAAACTTAACCCTAACCCTAAACCAAACCCTAAATCTAAACCTAACCCTAACCTTAACCCAAACCCTAACCCTAACCCTAACCCTAACCCTAACCCTAACCCTAACCCTAACCCTAACCCTAACCCTAACCCTTTCCCTAATCCTAACCCTAAACCAAACCCTAACACTAACCCTAATCCTAACCCTAACCCAAACCCAAACCCTAACCATGACCCTAAACCAAACCCTAATGCTAACCTGAACTAAAACCCTAACACTAACCCTAACCCACACCCTAAAACTAAACCTAACCCTAAACCTAACCCAAACCCTAACATTAACCCTAACCCTAACTCTAACACTAACCCTAACACTAACCCAAACGCTAAACCTAACACTAACCCTAAGCCTAACCGAAACCCTAACCCTAACCCTAACACAAACCCTAACCCTAACCCTAACCCTAACCCTAACCCTAAACCTAACCCAATCCCCAACCCTAACTCTAACCCTAAACTTAATCCTAACAGTAACCCAAACCCAACTTCCTAACCCTAACCCTAACCCAAATAAAAACCCTAATCCAAGCCCTAATCCAAACCCAAACCCTAACACTAACCCTAAGCCTAAACCTAACCCTAACACTAACCCAAACCAACCCTAACCCTAACCCTAAAACTAACTCTAACCCAAAACCTAACCTAATCCAAACCCAAACGCAAACCCTAACCCTAAACTTAACCCTAAGACTTACCCAAACCCAAACCCTAACCCTAACCCCAACATTAACCCTAACCCAAACAAACCCTAATCCTAAACCTAATCCAAATCCAAACCCTAACCCTAACTCTAAACCTAACCCTAAACCAAACCCTAAATCTAATCTTAACCCTAAGACTAACCCTAACCCTAACCCAAACCCTAACCCTAACCCTAAACCTAACCCTAACTCAAACCCTAACCCTAAACCTAACCCTAAACCTAAGCCTAACCCATATCCAAACACTAACCCTAAGCGTAATCCTAAACCTAACCCTAACCCAAACCCAAACCCTAACCCTCACCCTAAACCTAAGCCAAACCCTAACCCTAACCCTAACCCAAACACTAACCCTAACCCTAAGCCTAACCCCTAACCCCAACCCTAACATTAACCCTAACACTAAACCTAAACCTAACCCTAACCCAAACTCTAACCCTAACCATAACCTTAAAACTAACCCTAAACCTAACTCAAACCCTAGCCCTAACCCTAAGCCAAACACGAACCCTAAACCTAAGCCTAACCCCTAACCCATTATCCTAACCCTAACCCTAACCCTAAACCTAAACCTAACCCTAAGCCAAAACCTAACCCTAACCCTAACCCAAACCAAACCTTAACACTAACCCTAACCCTAACTCTAACACAGACTTAACCCTAACCCTAAACCTAACCCTAACCCTAACTCTAACCCTAACCCTAAACATAAACCTAACCCTAACACAAACCCTAATCCTAAGTTTAACCCTAACCCTAACCCTAAACCTAACCCAAAACCTAATCCTAACCCTAACCCAAACATTGACCCTAACCCTAAGCCTAACCCCTACCCCCTAACCCTAACCCTAACCCTAGACCTAAACCTAAACCTAACCCTAAACCAAACCCTAACCCTAACCCTAACCCTAAGCCTAACCCTAACACTAACCCTAACCCTAACCCTAATCCTTTCCCTAATCCTAACCCTAAACCAAACGCTAACACTTACCCTAATCCTAACCCTAACCCAAACCCAAACCCTAACCATGACCCTAAACCAAACCCTAACCCTAACCTGAACTAAAACCCTAACACTAACCCTAACCCACACCCTAAAACTAAACCTAACCCTAAACCGAACCCAAACCCTAACATTAACCCTAACCCTAACTCTAACACTAACCCTAACACTAACCCAAACGCTAAACCTAACACTAACCCTAAGCCTAACCGAAACCCTAACCCTAACCCTAACTCAAACCCTAATCCTAACCCTAACCCAAACCCTAACACTAATCCTATTCTTAACACTAACCCTAACACTCACCCAAATCCTAACTCCAAACCAAACACTAACCCTAACCCTCACCCTAACCCTCACCCAATCCCTAAACCTAACCGAATTCCTAACCCTAACCCTAAACCTAAGCCTAACCCTAACCCAAACCCAAAACCTAACACTTACCCTAACACTAAACCTAACCCTAAACCTAACCCAAAAACTAACCCTAACCAAACGCTAAACCTGACCCTAAACCTAACACTTTCCCTTACCCAAACCACACCAAAACATTAAGCCTAACACTAACCCTAACCCTAACCCTAACCCAAACCCTAACCCTAACCCAAACACTAACCCTAAGCCTAAACGTAACCTAACCCTAACCGAAACCCTAACCCTAACACTAACCCTAACCCTAACACTCACCCAAACCCAAACCTAACCCTAACCCTAACATTAACACTAACCCTAACCCACACCCTAAAACTAAACCTAACCCTAAACCTAACCCAAACCCTAACATTAACCCTAACCCTAACTCTAACACTAACCTTAACACTAACCCAAACGCTAAACCTAACACTAACCCTAAGCGTAACCGAAACCCTAAACCTAACGCTAACCCAAACCCTAACCCTAACCCTAATCCTAAGCCTAACCCAAACCCTAACACTCATCCTATTCTTAACACTAACCCTAACACTCACCCAAATCCTAACTCCAAACCAAACACTAAACCTAACCCTCACCCTAACCCTCACCCAAACCCTAAACCTAACCGAATTCCTAACCCTAACCCTAAAACTAAGCCTAACCCTAACCGAAACCCAAAACCTAACACTTACCCTAACACTAAACCTAACCCTAAACCTAACCCAAAACCTAACCCTAAGCCAAACGCTAAACCTGACCCTAAACCTAACACTAACCCTAACCCAAACCAAAGCAAAACATTAACCCTAACACTAACCCTAACCCTAACCCTAACCCAAACACTAACCCTAACCCTAAACCTAACCTAACCCTAACCGAAACCCTAACCCTAACACTAACCCTAACCCTAACACTCACCCAAACCCAAACCTAACCCTAACCCTAACATTAACACTAACCCAAACCCAAACCCTAATCCTAAACCTAATCCAAACCCAAACCGTCACCCTAACTCTAACCCTAAACCTAACCCAAACCCTAAATCTAACCTTAATCCTAACCCTAACTCTAACCCTATTAATAAACCTAACACTAACCCTAACCCTAACCCCAACCCAAACCGTTACTCTAACCCTAACCCTAACCACACCCTAACCCTAAACCTAAACATAACCCTAAACCTAAACCTAACCCTAACAAAAACCCAAACACTAACCCTAAGCCTAATCCTAACCCTTACCCTAACCCTAACGCAACCCATAAACCTAACCCTATCCCTAAACCCAACTCTAACCCAAACCCTAAACCTAACCCTAACACTAACAGTAACCCTAACCCAAACCAAACTCAAACCCTAACCATAACCCTAACCCTAACCCTCAGCCTAACCCTAACACTACCCAAAAACTAATCCTGACACAAACCCTAACCCTAACCCTAAACCTAACCCTAAACCAAACGCTATCCCTAACCCTAAACCAAACACTAACCCTAACCCAAACCAAACCAAAACCCTAAACCTAACACTAAACCTAACCCTAACCGTAACCCAAACTCTAACCCTAACCCGAACCCGAACCCTAACCCTGAACCTAACACTAACCCTAACGATAACCCTAAACCTAACCCTAACCTAAACACTAACCCTAACCCTAACCTTAAACCTAACCCAAAACCAAAACCTAACCTTAACCCTAAGCCTAACCCTAACCCATTACCAAACCCTAAACCTGACCCTAACCCAAACCATAATCTTAACCCTAACCCTAATCCTAAACCAAACCCAAACTCTAACCCTAACCCAAACAATAACCCAAACCCTAACTCTCACCCTAACCCAAACACTAACCCTAACCCAAAACCAAATCCTAACCCTAAACCTAACCCTAACACAAACCCTAACCCTAAACCTAACCCAAATCCTAACCCTAAACCTAACCCTAGCCCAAACACTAACCCTAAACCCAACCCTAACTCAAACCCTAACCCTAACCCTAACCCTAACCCTAACCCTAACCCTAACCCCAACATTAACCCTAACCCAAGCAAACCCTAATCCTAAACGTAATTCAAATCCAAACCCTAACCCTAGCTCTAAACCTAACCCTAAACCAAACCCTAAATCTAATCTTAGCCCTAAGACTAACCCTAAACCTAACCCTAACACAAACCCTAACCCTAAACCTAACCCTAAACCTAAGCCTAACCCAAATACAAACACTAACCCTAAGCCTAATCCTAAACCTAAACCTAACCCAAACCCAAACCCTAACCCTCACCCTAAACCTAAGCCAAACCCTAACCCTAACCCTAACCCAAACACTAACCCTAACCCTAAGCCTAAACCCTAACCCCAACCCTAACATTAACCCTAACACTAAACCTAAACCTAACCCTAACCCAAACTCTAACCCTAACCTTAATCTTAACCCTAACCCTAAACCTAACTCAAACCCTAGCCCTAACCCTAAGCCAAACACTAACCCTAAACCTAAGCCTAACCACTAACCCCTTAACCTAACCCTAACCCTAACCCTAAACCTAAACCTAACCCTAACCCAAACTCTAACCCTAACCCTAACCCAAACCAAACCTTAACACTAACCCTAACCCTAACTCTAACACAAGACTTAACCCTAACCCTAAACCTAACCCTAACCCAAACACTAACCCTAACCCTAAGCCTAACCTCTAACCCCTAACTCTAACCCTAACCCTAAACATAAACCTAACCCTAACACAAACCCTAATCCTAACTTTAACCCTAACCCTAACCCTAAACCTAACCCAAAACCTAATCCTAACCCTAACCCAAACATTAACCCTAAGCCTAACCCCTACCCCCTAACCCTAACCCTAACCCTAGACCTAAACCTAAACCTAACCCTAAACCAAACCCTAACCCTAACCCTAACCCTAACCCTAACCCTAACCCTTTCCCTAATCCTAACCCTAAACCAAACCCTAACACTAACCCTAATCCTAACCCTAACCCAAACCCAAACCCTAACCATGACCCTAAACCAAACCCTAACGCTAACCTGAACTAAAACCCTAACACTAACCCTAACCCACACCCTAAAACTAAACCTAACCCTAAACCTAACCCAAACCCTAACATTAACCCTAACCCTAACTCTAACACTAACCCTAACACTAACCCAAACGCCAAACCTAACACTAACCCTAAGCCTAACCGACACCCCAAACCTACCCCTAACCCACACCCTAACCCTAACCCTAATCCTAACCCTAACCCAAACCCTAACACTAATCCTATTCTTAACACTAACCCTAACACTCACCCAAATCCTAACTCCAAACCAAACACTAACCCTAACCCTCACCCTAACCCTCACCCAAACCCTAAACCTAACCGAATTCCTAACCCTAGCCCTAAACCTAAGCCTAACCCTAACCGAAACCCAAAACCTAACACTTACCCTAACACTAAACCTAACCCTAAACCTAACCCAAAAACTAACCCTAACCCAAACGCTAAACCTGACCCTAAACCTAACACTAACCCTAACCCAAACCAAACCAAAATATTAACCCTAACACTAACCCTAACCCTAACCCTAACCCAAACCCTAACCCTAACCCAAACACTAACCCTAACCCTAAACCTAACCTAACCCTAACCGAAACCCTAACCCTAACACTAACCCTAACCCTAACACTCACCCAAACCCAAACCTAACCCTAACCCTAACATTAACACGAACCCAAACCCAAACCCTAATCCTAAACCTAATCCAAACCCAAACCGTCACCCTAACTCTAACCCTAAACCTAACCCAAACCCTAAATCTAACCTTAACCCTAACCCTAACTCTAACCCTATTAATAAACCTAACACTAACCCTAACCCTAACCCCAACCCAAACCGTTACTCTAACCCTAAACCTAACCACACCCTAACCATAAACCTAAACATAACCCTAAACCTAAACCTAACCCTAACAAAAACCCAAACACTAACCCTAAGCCTAATCCTAACCCTTACCCTAACCCTAACGCAACCCATAAACCTAACCCTATCCCGAAACCCAACTCTAACCCAAACCCTAAACCTAACCCTAACACTAACAGTAACCCTAACCCAAACCAAACTCAAACCCTAACCATAACCCTAACCCTAACCCTCAGCCAAACCCTAACACTACCCAAAAACTAATCCTGACACAAACCCTAACCCTAACCCTAAACCTAACCCTAACCCAAACGCTATCCCTAACCCTAAACCAAACACTAACCCTAACCCAAACCAAACCAAAACCCTAAACCTAACAATAAACCTAACCCTAACCGTAACCCAAACTCTAACCCTAACCCGAACCCGAACCCTAACCCTGAACCTAACACTAACCCTAACGATAACCCTAAACCTAACCCTAACCTAAACACTAACCCTAACCCTAACCTTAAACCTAACCCAAAACCAAAACCTAACCTTAACCCTAAGCCTAACCCTAACCCATTACCAAACCCTAAACCTGACCCTAACCCAAACCATAATCTTAACCCTAACCCTAATCCTAAACCAAACCCAAACTCTAACCCTAACCCTAACAATAACCCAAACCCTAACCCTCACCCTAACCCAAACCCTAACCCTAACCCAAAACCAAATCCTAACCCTAAACCTAACCCTAACACAAACCCTAACCCTAAACCTAACCCAAATCCTAACCCTAAACCTAACCCTAGCCCAAACACTAACCCTAAACCCAACCCTAACTCAAACCCTAACCTTAACCCTAACCCTAACCCTAACCCTAACCCTAACCCTAACCCAAACGCAAACCATAATCCTAGCCCTAATCCAAACCCAAACCTTAACACTAACCATAAACCTAACCCTACACCAAACCCTAACTCTAACCTTAACCCTAACCCTAACCCAAACACAAACCCTAACCCTAAATTTAACCCTAACCCTAACCGTAAACTTAAGCCAAACCCTAACACTAACCCTACCCCAAACACAAACCCTAAACCTAAGCCTAAACCCTAACCCCAACCCTAACATTAACCCTAACCCTAACCCAAACTCAAACCCTAAGCCAAACCATAATCCTAATCCTAACCCTAAACCTAACCCAGAACCTAACCCTAACCCAAACCCTAACCCTAAACATAACCCTAAAACTTACCCTAAACCAAACGGAAACCCTAACCCTAATGCAAACCCTGACCCTAACCCTAACCCTAACGCTAACGATAACCCAAAGCCTAAACCTAACCCTAACCCTAACCCTAACCCAAACCCTAACACTAACACTAACCCTAAACCTAACCCAAACCCTAACATGAAACCTAACCCTAACTCTAACACTAACCCTAACCCTAACCCAAACGCTAAACCTAACACTAACCCTAACCCTAAACCTAAACCAAACCCTAACCCTAACCCAAACCCTAACCCTAACCCTAACTCTAACCCTAACCCAAACCCTAAACCTAACACTAACCCTAACCCTAACACTCTCCCAAACCGAAACCTAACGCTAACCCTAACATTAACACTAACCCAAAACCAAAACCTAATCCTAAACCTAATCCACACCCAAACCGTCACTCTAACTCTAACCCTAAACCTAACCCAAACCCTAAATCAAACCTTAATCCTAACCCTAACTCTAACCCTATTAATAAACCTAACACTAACCCTAACCCTAACCCCAACCCAAACCGTTACTCTAACCCTAACCCTAACCACACCCTAACCCTAAACCTAAACCTAACCCTAAACCTAAACCTAACCCTAACCCAAACCTAACCCTAACACAAACCCAAACACTAACACTAAGCCTAACCCTAACCCTAACCCTAACCCTAACCCTAACCCTAACCCAAACACTAACCATAACCCTAAGCCTAACCCCTGACCCATAACCTTAACCCTAACCCTAACCCTATACCTAAACCCAAACCTAACCCTAAACCAAACCCTAACCCTAACCCTAACCATAACCCTAACCCTAAGCCTAACACTAACACCAAACCTAACCCTAACCCTTTCCCTAATCCTAAACCAAAACAAACCCTAACCCTAAACCTAACCCTAACCATAACCCTAACCCAAACCCCAAACCTAACCATGACTGTAACCAAAACCCTAAAGCTAACCTGAACTAAAATCCTAACACTAACCGTAACCCTAACCCAAACGCTAAACCTAACACTAACCTTAACCCTAACCCTAAACCAAACCCTAACCCTAACCCAAACCCTAACCCTAACCCTAACCCTAACCCAAACCCTAACCCTAACACTAACCCTAACCCTAACACTCTCCCAAATCCAATCATAACCCTAACCCTAACCCTAACCCTAACCCAAACCAAAACCCTAACCCTAACCCTAACACTAAACCTAATTCTAACCCTAACCCAAACCAAACCCTAAACCTAACTCTATCCCTAACACCAACTCTAACTCTAAACCTAATATGAACCCTAACACTAACCCAAACCCAAACCCAAACCCAAACCCTAAACCAAACCCAAACCCTAACCCTAACCCTAACACTAAAACTAATTCTAACCCTAACCCAAACCAAACCCTAACCCTAACTCTATCCCTAACACCAACTCTAACTCTAAACCTAATCTGAACCCTAACACTAACCCAAACTCAAACCCAAACCCAAACCCTAAGCCTAACCCTAACACTAAACCTAATTCTAACCCTAACCCAAACCAAACCCTAACCCTAACTCTATCCCTAACACCAAACCTAACTCTAAACCTAATCTGAACCCTAACACTAACCCAAACCCAAACCCAAACCCAAACCCTAAACCTAACCTTAACCCTAACCCCAACCCAAACCCAAAACCTAATCCTAACCCTAATCCAAACCCAAACCCTAACACTAACCCTAACCCTGACCCTAACCCAAACCCTAACTCTAACGTTAACCCTAACCCTAACCCTAAACCTATCCCTAACCCTAAACATAACCATTACATAACCCTAAAACAAACCCTTACCCTAACCCTAACCCTAAACCAAAACCTAAGCCTAACCCTAAACCTAACCCTAATCCTAACTCTAACCCTAACCCTAACCCAAACCCAAACCCTAACCCTAAGCCAAACCCTAAGCCTAACCCTAACCTAAACCCTAACCCTAAGCCTAACACAAACCTTAATCCTGACCCTACCCCTACCCCTAAAACTAACACTAAACCTAATGCTAGCCTTACCCAAATGAAACCGTAACCCTATCCCTATCCCTAACCCCAACACTAACAATAACCCTAACCCTAACCCTAACACTAACCCAAACCCTAATTCTAAACTTATCCCTAACCCAAACCCTAAACCTAACCCTAACACTAACCCTAACCAAACCAGAAACCTAACCCTAACCTTAACCCTAACCCTAATCCTAACCCTAACCCTAACCCTAACACAAACCCTAACCCTAACCCTAAACCTAACCCTAACCCTAACCCTGACCCTAACCCTAAACCTAACCCAATCCCCAACCCTAACTCTATCCCTAAACTTAATCCTAACAGTAACCCAAACCCAACTTCCTAACCCTAACCCTAACCCAAATAAAAACCCTAATCCAAGCCCTAATCCAAACCCAAACCCTAACACTAACCCTAAGCCTAAACCTAACCCTAACACTAACCCAAACCAACCCTAACCCTAACCCTAAAACTAACTGTAACCCAAAATCTAACCTAATCCAAACCCGAACGCAAACCCTAACCCTAAACTTAACCCTAAGACTTACCCAAACCCAAACCCTAACGCTAACCCCAATATTAACCCTAACCCAAACAAACCCTAAGACTAACCCTAACCTTAACCCAAACCCTAACCCTAACCCTAAACCTAACCCTAACTCAAACCCTAACCCTAAACCTAACCCTAAACCTAAGCCTAACCCAAATCCAAACACTAACCCTAAGCGTAATCCTAAACCTAACACTAACCCAAACCCAAACCCTAACCCTCAACCTAAACCTAACCCAAACCCTAACCCTAACCCTAACCCAAACACTAACCCTAACCCTAAGCCTAACCCCTAACCCCAACCCTAACATTAACCCTAACACTAAACATAAACCTAACCCTAACCCAAACTCTAACCCTAACCTTAACCTTAACCTTAACCTAAACCTAACTCAAACCCTAGCCCTAACCCTAAGCCAAACACTAACCCTAAACCTAAGCCTAACCCCTAACCCCTTACCCTAACCCTAACCCTAACTCTAAACCTAAACCTAACCCTAACCCAAACCCTAACCCTAACCCTAACCCAAACCAAACCTTAACACTAACCCTAACACTAACTCTAACACAAGACTTAACCCTAACCCTAAACCTAACCCTAACCCAAACACTAACCCTAACCCTAAGCCTAACCTCTAACCCCTAACTCTAACCCTAACCCTAAACATAAACCTAACCCTAACACAAACCCTAATCCTAACTTTAACCCTAACCCTAACCTTAAACCTAACCCAAACCTAATCCTAACCCTAACCCAAACATTAACCCTAACCCTAAGCCTAACCCCTACCCCCTAACCCTAACCCTAAACCTAGACCTAAACCTAAACCTAACCCTAAACCAAACGCTAACCCGAACCCTAAACCTAACCCTAAGCCTAACCCTAACACTAACCCTAACCCTATCCCTAAACCTAACCCTTTCCCTAATCCTAACCCTAAACCAAACCCTAACACTAACCCTAATCCTAACCCTAACCCAAACCCAAACCCTAACCATGACCCTAAACCAAACCCTAACCCTAACCTGAACTAAAACCCTAACACTAACCCTAACCCACACCCTAAAACTAACCCTAACCCTAAACCTAACCCCAACCCTAACATTAACCCTAACCCTAACTCGAACACTAACCCTAACACTAACCCAAACGCTAAACCTAACACTAACCCTAAGCCTAACCGAAACCATAATCCTAACCCTAACCCAAACCCAAAACCTAACACTTACCCTAACACTAAACCTAACCCTAAACCTAACCCAAAAACTAACCCTAACCCAAACGCTAAACCTGACCCTAAACCTAACACTAACCCTAACCCAAACCAAACCAAAACATTAACCCTAACCCTAACCCTAACCCTAACCCTAACCCCTAAACCCTAACCCTAACCCTAACCCTAAACCTAAACCTAAACCTAAACCTAAACCAAATCCTAAACCTAACCCTAAGCCTAAACCTAACCCTAACCCTAACCCTAACCCTAACCCTAACTCAAACACTAACCCTAACACTAAGCCTAACCCCTAACCCCTAACCCTAACCCTAACCCTAAACCTAAACCTAAACCTAAACCTAAACCTAAACCAAATCCTAAACCTAACCCTAAGCCTAACCTTAACACTAACCCTAACCCTAACCCTAACCCAAACCCTAACCCTAACCCAAACACTAACCCTAACCCTAAACCTAACCTAACCCTAACCGAAACCCTAACCCTAACACTAACCCTAACCCTAACACTCACCCAAACCCAAACCTAACCCTAACCCTAACATTAACACTAACCCAAACACAAACCCTAATCCTAAACCTAATCCAAACGCAAACCGTCACCCTAACTCTAACCCTAAACCTAACCCAAACCCTAAATCTAACCTTAATCCTAACCCTAACTCTAACCCTACTAATAAACCTAACACTAACCCTAACCCTAACCCCAACCCAAACCGATACTCTAACCCTAACCCTAACCACACCCTAACCCTAAACCTAAACATAACCCTAAACCTAAACCTAACCCTAACAAAAACCCAAACACTAAACCTAAGCCTAATCCTAACCCTTACCCTAACCCTAACGCGACCCATAAACCTAACCCTATCCATAAACCCAACTCTAACCCAAACCCTAAACATAACCCTAACACTAACCCTAACCCTAACCCTAACCCTAACCCAAACCCTAAACCTAACACCAACCCTAACCCTAACACTCTCCCAAACCCAAACCTAACGCTAACCCTAACATTAACACTAACCCAAAACCAAAACCTAATCCTAAACCTAATCGACTCCCAAACCGTCACTCTAACTCTAACCCTAAACCTAACCCAAACCCTAAATCTAACCTTAATCCTAACACTAACTCTAACCCTATTAATAAACCTAACACTAACCCTAACCCTAACCCCAACCCAAACCGTTACTCTAACCCTAACCCTAACCACACCCTAACCCTAAACCTAAACCTAACCCTAAACCTAAACCTAACCCTAACCCAATCCTAACCCTAACCCAAACCCAAACACTAACACTAAGCCTAACCCTAACCCTAACCCTAACCCAAACACTAACCATAACCCTAAGCCTAACCCCTGACCCCTAACTCTAACCCTAACCCTAAACCTAAACCTAAACCTAACCCTAAACCAAACCCTAACCCTAACCCTAACCATAACCCTAACCCTAAGCCTAACACTAACACCAACCCTAAGCCTAACCCTTTCCCTTATCCTAAACAAAAACAAACCCTAACCCTAAACCTAACCCTAACCATAACCCTAACCCAAACCCCAAACCTAATTATGCCTGTAACCGAAACCCTAAACCTAACCTGACCTAGAATCCTAACACTAACCCTAACCCTCACGCAAACGCTAAACCTAACACTAACCCTAACCCTAACCCTAAACCAAACCCTAACCCTAACCCAAACCCTAACCCTAACCCTAACCCAAACCCTAACCCTAACACTAACCCTAACCCTAACACTCTCCCAAACCCAAACGTAACCCTAACCCTAACCCTAACCCTAACCTTAACCCAAACCCAAACCCTAACCCTAACCCTAACACTAAACCTAATTCTAACCCTAACCCAAACCAAACCCTAACCCTAACTCTATCCCTTACACCAACCCTAACTCTAAACCTAATCTGAACCCTAACACTAACCCAAACCCAAACCCAAACCCAAACCCTAAACCTAACCTTAACCCTAACCCCAACCCAAACCCAAAACCTAATCCTAACCCTAATCCAAACCCAAACCCTAACACTAACCCTAACCCTGACCCTAACCCAAACCCTAACTCTAACCTTAACCCTAACCCTAAACCTATCCCTAAACCTAAACATAACCATTACCTAACCCTAAAACAAAACCTTACCCTAACCCTAACCCTAAACCAAAACCTAAGCCTAACCCTAAACCTAACCCTAACCCTACCTCTAACCCTAACCCTAACCCAAACCCAAACCCTAACCCTAACCCAAACCCTAAGCCTAACCCTAACTTAAACCCTAACCCTAACCCTAACACAAACCTTAATCCTGACCCTAACCCTAACCCTAACCCTAACACTAAACCTAACTCTACCCTAACCGAAACGAAACCCTAACCCTAACCCTATCCCTAACCCCAACACTAACAATAACCCTAACCCTAACCCTAACACTAACCCAAACCCTAATCCTAAACGTATCCCTAACCGAAACCCTAAACCTAACCCTAACCCTAACCCTAACCAAACCATAAACCTAACCCTAACCTTAACCCTAACCCTAATCCTAAACCTAACCCTAACCCTAACACAAACCCTAACCCTAACCCTAACCCTAACCCTAACCCTAAACCTAACCCAATCCCCAACCCTAACTCTAACCCTAAACTTAATCCTAACAGTAACCCAAACCCAACTTCCTAACCCTAACCCTAACCCAAATAAAAACCCTAATCCCAGCCCTAATCCAAACCCAAACCCTAACACTAACCCTAAGCCTAAACCTAACCCTAACACTAACCCAAACCAACCCTAACCCTAACCCTAAAACTAACTCTAACCCAAAACCTAACCTAATCCAAACCCAAACGCAAACCCTAACCCTAAACTTAACCCTAAGACTTACCCAAACCCAAACCCTAACCCTAACCCCAACATTAACCCTAACCCAAACAAACCCTAATCCTAAACCTAATCCAAATCCAAACCCTAACCCGAACTCTAAACCTAACCCTAAACCAAACCCTAAATCTAATCTTAACCCTAAGACTAACCCTAACCGTAACCCAAACACTAACCCTAACCCTAAACCTAACCCTAACTCAAACCCTAACCCTAAACCTAACCCTAAACCTAAGCCTAACCCAAATCCAAACACTAACCCTAAGCGTAATCCTAAACCTAACACTAACCCAAACCCAAACCCTAACCCTCAACCTAAACCTAAGCCAAACCCTAACCCTAACCCTAACCCAAACACTAACCCTAACCCTAAGCCTAACCCCTAACCCCCACCCCAACATTAACCCTAACACTAAACATAAACCTAACCCTAACCAAACTCTAACCCTAACCTTAACCTTAACCTTAACCTAAACCTAACTCAAACCCTAGCCCTAACCCTAAGCCAAACACTAACCCTAAACCTAAGCCTAACCCCTAACCCCTTACCCTAACCCTAACCCTAACTCTAAACCTAAACCTAACCCTAACCCAAACCCTAACCCTAACCCTAACCCAAACCAAACCTTAACACTAACCCTAACACTAACTCTAACACAAGACTTAACCCTAACCCTAAACCTAACCCTAACCCAAACACTAACCCTAACCCTAAGCCTAACCTCTAACCCCTAACTCTAACCCTAACCCTAAACATAAACCTAACCCTAACACAAACCCTAATCCTAACTTTAACCCTAACCCTAACCTTAAACCTAACCCAAAACCTAATCCTAACACTAACCCAAACATTAACCCTAACCCTAAGCCTAGCCCCTACCCCCTAACCCTGACCCTAAACCTAGACCTAAACCTAAACCTAACCCTAAACCAAACCCTAACTCGAACCCTAAACCTAACCCTAAGCCTAACCCTAACACTAACCCTAACCCTATCCCTAAACCTAACCCTTTCCCTAATCCTAACCCTAAACCAAACCCTAACACTAACCCTAATCCTAACCCTAACCCAAACCCAAACCCTAACCATGACCCTAAACCAAACCCTAACCCTAACCTGAACTAAAACCCTAACACTAACCCTAACCCACACCCTAAAACTAACCCTAAACCTAAACCTAACCCCAACCCTAACATTAACCCTAACCCTAACTCTAACACTAACCCTAACACTAACCCAAACGCTAAACCTAACACTAACCCTAAGCCTAACCGAAACCCTAACCCTAACCCTAACCCAAACCCAAAACCTAACACTTACCCTAACACTAAACCTAACCCTAAACCTAACCCAAAAACTAACCCTAACCCATACGCTAAACCTGACCCTAAACCTAACACTAACCCTAACCCAAACCAAACCAAAACATTAACCCTAACACTAACCCTAACCCTAACCCTAACCCAAACCCTAACCCTAACCCAAACACTAACCCTAACCTTAAACCTAACCTAACCCTAACCGAAACCCTAACCCTAACACTAACCCTAACCCTAACACTCACCCAAACCCAAACCTAACCCTAACCATAACAATAACACTAACCCAAACCCAAACCCTAAACCTAAACCTAATCCAAACCCAAACCGTCACCCTAACCCTAACCCAAACCCTAACCCTAACCCTAAATCTAACCTTAATCCTAACCCTAACTCTAACCCTATTAATAAACCTAACACTAACCCTAACCCTAACCCCAACCCAAACCGTTACTCTAACCCTAACCCTAACCACACCCTAACCCTAAACCTAAACATAACCCTAAACCTAAACCTAACCCTAACAAAAACCCAAACACTAACCGTATGCCTAATCCTAACCCTTACCCTAACCCTAATGCAACCCATAAACCTAACCCTATCCCTAAACCCAACTCTAACCCAAACCCTAAACCTAACCCTAACACTAACAGTAACCCTAATCCAAACCAAACTCAAACCCTAACCATAACCCTAACCCTAACCCTCAGCCTAACCCTAACACTACCCAAAAACTAATCCTGACACAAACCCTAACCCTAACCCTAAACCTAACCCTAACCCAAACGCTATCCCTAAACCTAAACCAAACACTAACCCTAACCCAAACCAAACCAAAACCCTAAACCTAACACTAAACCTAACCCTAACCGTAACCCAAACTCTAACCCTAACCCGAACCCGAACCCTAACCCTGAACCTAACACTAACCCTAAAGATAACCCTAAACCTAACCCTAACCTAAACACTAACCCTAACCCTAAACTTAAACCTAACCCAAAACCAAAACCTAACCTTAACCCTAAGCCTAACCTAAACCCATTACCAAACCCTAAACCTGACCCTAACCCAAACCATAATCTTAACCCTAACCCTAATCCTAAACCAAACCCAAACTCTAACCCTAACCCTAACAATAACCCAAACCCTACCCCTCACCCTAACCCAAACCCTAACCCTAACCCAAAACCAAATCCTAACCCTAAACCTAACCCTAACACAAACCCTAACCCTAAACCTAACCCAAATCCTAACCCTAAACCTAACCCTAGCCCAAACACTAACCCTAAACCCAACCCTAACTCTAACCCTAACCTTAACCCTAACCCTAACCCTAACCGTAACCCTAACCCAATCGCAAACCATAATCCTAGCCCTAATCCAAACCCAAACCTTAACACTAACCGTAAACCTAACCCTACACCAAACCCTAACTCTAACCTTAACCCTAACCCTAACTCAAACCCAAACCCTAACCCTAAATTTAACACTAACCCTAACCGTAAACTTAAGCCAAACCCTAACCCTAACCGTACCCCAAACACAAACCCTAACCCTAAGCCTAACCCCTAACCCCAACCCTAACATTAACCCTAACCCTAACCCAAACTCAAACCCTAACCCAAACCATAATCCTAATCCTAACCCTAACCCTAACCCACACACTAACGCTAATCCTAACCCTAAACCTAACCCCAAACGAAACCTTAACCCTAACCCTAACCCTTATACAAACACTAAACCTGGCCCAAACCCTAAAACAAACCTTAACACTAACCCTACCCTAACCCAAACCATAACACTAAATATAAACCTAAACCTTACCCTAAAACAAACCGGAACCCTAACCCTAAGGCACACACTGACCCTAACCCTAACCCTAACGCTAACCATACCCCAAAGCCTAAACATAACCCTAACCCTAACGCTAACCCAAAACCTAACCTTAAACCTAACGCTAACCCTAACGCTAACTCTAAACCTAACCCTAACCTAAACACTATCCCTAACCCTAACCCTAAACCGAACCCAAAACCAAACACTAACCCTAACCCTAAACCTTACACAAACCCTAAACCTGACCCAAACCATAACCCTAACAGTACCCTAACCCAAACCCTAACCTTAACCTTGACCCTATCCCTAACCCAAACCCTAAACCTAACCCTAAACCTAACCCTAACCCTAACCGAAACCCTAAACCTAACCCTAACCCAAACCATAATCCTAACCCTAACCCTAACCCAAAACCAAACCCTAACCCTATCCCTAACCCAAACCATAACCATGATCCTAACCCTAATCCTAACCCACACCCTAACCCTAATCCTAAACCTAACCCTAACCCTAACCCTAACCCAAACCCAAACACTAACACTAACCCTAACCCAAAACCAAACCCTAACCCTAACCCTAACCTTAACCCAAACCCTAACCCTAATACTAAGCCTAAACCTAACCTTAACCCTAACCTAAATCAAACCCTAACCCTAACCCTAACCCTAAGACTTACCCAAACCGAAACACTAACCCTAACCCCAACATTAACCCTAACCCAAACAAACCATAATCCTAACCCTAATCCAAACCCAAACCCTAACCCTAACTCTAACCCTAACCCTAAACCAAACCCTAAATCTAATCTTAACCCTAACCCTAATCCTAACCCAAACCCTAACCCTAACCCTAACGCTAACCCTAACCGAAACCCTAACTCTAACCCTAACCCTAAACCTAACCATAACCCTAACCCCAACCCTAACCCTAACCCAATCCCAACCCTAACCCTAACTCTAATCCAAACACTAACCCTAACCCTAACCCTAACCCTAAACCTAACCCTAATCCTAAACCAAACCAAACCCTAAACCTAACCCTAACTCTAACACAAACCCTAACCCTAACCCTAAACCTAACCCTAACCCTAATCTTAACCCAAACCCTAACCCTAACACTAACCCTAACCATAACACTCACCCAAACCCAAACCTAACCCTAACCCTAACCCTAACCGTAACCCAAACCCTAACCCTAAACCTAACCCGAACCCAAACATTAAACCTAACCCTAACCCTAACCCAAACCCAAACCCTAACCCTAACTCTAACCCTAACGCAAACCCTAACCCTAACCCTAAACCTAAACCAAACGCTAACCCTAAACGTAACCCTAAACATTACCTTAACCCAAACCGAATCTCTAACAGTAAGCCAAACCCTGACCCTAACCCTAACCCTAACCCTAACCCAAACCCTAAACCTAACCCTAACCCGAACCTTAACCCTAAACCTAACCCTAACCCAAACACTAAACCTAACCCTAACCCTAAACCTAACCAAAACCCAAACCCTAACTCTAACCCTAACCCAAACCATAATCCTAATCCTAACCCTAACCCTAACATACAAACTAACCCTAATCATAACCCTAAACCTAACCCTAACACAAACACTAACCCTAACCCTAACAGAAACCCAAACCCTAACCTTAAACCTAACCAAAACCCTAACCCTAACCCTAACCCAAACCAAACCCTAACCCTAACCCTAACCCTAACCCTAATCCAAAACCTAACCTTAAACCTAACATTAACACTAACGCTAACCCTAAACCTAACCGTAACCCAAACACTAACCCTAAACCTAACCCAAAACCAAACCCTAACCTTAAACCTAACCCTAAACCTAACCCTTACACAAACCCTAAACCTGACCCAAACCCTAACCCAAACCCTAACCCTAACCCTAACATAACCCAAACCCCAAACTTAAACTTAACCCTAACCCTAAACCAAACCCTAAATCTAAACCTAACCCTAACCTTAACCCAAACCCTAAACCTAACCCTAACCCAAACCATAATCCTAATCCTAACCTTAACCCAAACCCAAACCCTAACTCTAACCCTAACCCACAACCTAACCCTAATCCTAAACCGAACCCTAACCCTAACCCTAACCCAAACACAAACCCTAACCCTATCCCTAACCCTAACCCAAACCCAAACCCTAACCCTAACCCTAACCGAAACCCTAACACTTACCCTAAGCCTAAACCTAACACTAACCCTAACCCAAATCAAACCCTAACCCTAACCCTAACCCGAACCCTAACCCGAACCGTAACACTAAACCTCACCATAACCCAAACCCCAACCCTAACTCTAACCCTAACCTTTATCCTAACAGTAACCCAAACCCAACTTCCTAACCCTAACCCTAACCCAAATAAAAACCCTAATTCAAGCCCTAATCCAAACCCAAACCCTAACACTAACCCTAAGCCTAAACCTAACCCTAACACTTACCCAAACCAACCCTAACCCTAACCCTAAAACTAACTCTAACCCAAAACCTAACCCTAATCCAAACCCAAACGCAAACCCTAACCCTAAACTTAACCCTAAGACTTACCCAAACCCAAACCCTAACCCTCACCCCAACATTAACCCTAACCCAAACAAACCCTAATCCTAAACCTAATCCAAATCCAAACACTAACCCTAACTCTAAACCTAACCCTAAACCAAACCCTAAATCTAATCTTAACCCTAAGACTAACCCTAACCCTAACGCAAACCCTAACCCTTACCCTAAACCTAACCTTAATTCAAACCCTAACCCTAAACCTAACCCTAAACCTAAGCCTGACCCAAATCCAAACACTAAACCTAAGCGTAATCATAAACCTAACCCTAACCCAAACCCAAACCGTAACCCTCACCCTAAACCTAAGCCTAACCCCTAACCCCTTACCCTAACCCTCACCCTAACCCTAAACCTAAACCTAACCATAACCCAAACCCTAACCCTAACCCTAACCCAAACCAAACCATAACACTAACCCTAACCCTAACTCTAACACAAGACTTAACCCTAACCCTAAACCTAACCCTAACCCAAACACTAACCCTAACCCTAAGCCTAACCTCTAACCCCTAACTCTAACCCTAACCCTAAACATAAACCTAACCCTAACACAAAACCTAATCCTAACTTTAACCCTAACCCTAACCCTAAACCTAACCCAAAACCTAATCCTAACCCTAACCCAAACATTAACCCTAAGCCTAACCCCTACCCCCTAACCCTAACCCTAACCCTAGACCTAAACCTAAACCTAACCCTAAACCAAACCCTAACCCTAACCCTAACCCTAACCCTAACCCTAACCCTAACCCTTTCCCTAATCCTAACCCTAAACCAAACCCTAACACTAACCCTAATCCTAACCCTAACCCAAACCCAAACCCTAACCATGACCCTAAACCAAACCCTAATGCTAACCTGAACTAAAACCCTAACACTAACCCTAACCCACACCCTAAAACTAAACCTAACCCTAAACCTAACCCAAACCCTAACATTAACCCTAACCCTAACTCTAACACTAACCCTAACACTAACCCAAACGCTAAACCTAACACTAACCCTAAGCCTAACCGAAACCCTAACCCTAACCCTAACACAAACCCTAACCCTAACCCTAACCCTAACCCTAACCCTAAACCTAACCCAATCCCCAACCCTAACTCTAACCCTAAACTTAATCCTAACAGTAACCCAAACCCAACTTCCTAACCCTAACCCTAACCCAAATAAAAACCCTAATCCAAGCCCTAATCCAAACCCAAACCCTAACACTAACCCTAAGCCTAAACCTAACCCTAACACTAACCCAAACCAACCCTAACCCTAACCCTAAAACTAACTCTAACCCAAAACCTAACCTAATCCAAACCCAAACGCAAACCCTAACCCTAAACTTAACCCTAAGACTTACCCAAACCCAAACCCTAACCCTAACCCCAACATTAACCCTAACCCAAACAAACCCTAATCCTAAACCTAATCCAAATCCAAACCCTAACCCTAACTCTAAACCTAACCCTAAACCAAACCCTAAATCTAATCTTAACCCTAAGACTAACCCTAACCCTAACCCAAACCCTAACCCTAACCCTAAACCTAACCCTAACTCAAACCCTAACCCTAAACCTAACCCTAAACCTAAGCCTAACCCATATCCAAACACTAACCCTAAGCGTAATCCTAAACCTAACCCTAACCCAAACCCAAACCCTAACCCTCACCCTAACCTAAGCCAAACCCTAACCCTAACCCTAACCCAAACACTAACCCTAACCCTAAGCCTAACCCCCAACCCCAACCCTAACAATAACCCTAACACTAAACCTAAACCTAACCCTAACCCAAACTCTAACCCTAACCATAACCTTAAAACTAACCCTAAACCTACCTCAAACCCTAGCCCTAACCCTAAGCCAAACACGAACCCTAAACCTAAGCCTAACCCCTAACCCATTACCCTAACCCTAACCCTAACCCTAAACCTAAACCTAACCCTAAGCCAAAACCTAACCCTAACCCTAACCCAAACCAAACCTTAACACTAACCCTAACCCTAACTCTAACACAGACTTAACCCTAACCCTAAACCTAACCCTAACCCAAACACTAACCCTAACCCTAAGCCTAACCTCTAAACCCTAACTCTAACCCTAACCCTAAACATAAACCTAACCCTAACACAAACCCTAATCCTAAGTTTAACCCTAACCCTAACCCTAAACCTAACCCAAAACCTAATCCTAACCCTAACCCAAACATTGACCCTAACCCTAAGCCTAACCCCTACCCCCTAACCCTAACCCTAACCCTAGACCTAAGCCTAACCTTAGTTCCAACCCTAAACCAAAACCTAACCCTAAGCCCACCCCTAAGCCCAACCCTAACACTAACCCTAACCCTAACCCTAATCCTTTCCCTAATCCTAACCCTAAACCAAACGCTAACACTTACCCTAATCCTAACCCTAACCCAAACCCAAACCCTAACCATGACCCTAAACCAAACCCTAACCCTAACCTGAACTAAAACCCTAACCCTAACCCTAACCCAAACCCTAAAACTAAACCTAACCCTAAACCGAACCCAAACCCTAACATTAACCCTAACCCTAACTCTAACACTAACCCTAACACTAACCCAAACGCTAAACCTAACACTAACCCTAAGCCTAACCGAAACCCTAACCCTAACCCTAACTCAAACCCTAATCCTAACCCTAACCCAAACCCTAACACTAATCCTATTCTTAACACTAACCCTAACACTCACCCAAATCCTAACTCCAAACCAAACACTAACCCTAACCCTCACCCTAACCCTCACCCAATCCCTAAACCTAACCGAATTCCTAACCCTAACCCTAAACCTAAGCCTAACCCTAACCCAAACCCAAAACCTAACACTTACCCTAACACTAAACCTAACCCTAAACCTAACCCAAAAACTAACCCTAACCCAAACGCTAAACCTGACCCTAAACCTAACACTTTCCCTAACCCAAACCACACCAAAACATTAAGCCTAACACTAACCCTAACCCTAACCCTAACCCAAACCCTAACCCTAACCCAAACATTAACCCTAAGCCTAACCACTACCCCCTAACCCTAACCCTAACCCTAGACCTAAACCTAAACCTAACCCTAAACCAAACCCTAACCCTAACCCTAACCCTAACCCTAACCCTAACCCTTTCCCTAATCCTAACCCTAAACCAAACCCTAACACTAACCCTAATCCTAACCCTAACCCAAACCCAAACCCTAACCATGACCCTAAAGCAAACCCTAATGCTAACCTGAACTAAAACCCTAACACTAACCCTAACCCACACCCTAAAACTAAACCTAACCCTAAACCTAACCCAAACCCTAACATTAACCCTAACCCTAACTCTAACACTAACCCTAACACTAACCCAAACGCTAAACCTAACACTAACCCTAAGCCTAACCGAAACCCTAAACCTAACCCTAACCCAAACCCTAACCCTAACCCTAATCCTAACCCTAACCCAAAACCTAACACTAATCCTATTCTTAACACTAACCCTAACACTCACCCAAATCCTAACTCCAAACCAAACACTAACCCCAACCCCCACCCTAACCCTCACCCAAACCCTAAACCTAACCGAATTCCTAACCCTAACCC
>JAJHUQ010000032.1:1432500-1440000 GCA_035773235.1 Eospalax fontanierii | reverse complement strand
ACCCTAACTCTAAACCTAAACCTAACCCTAACCCAAACCCTAACCCTAACCCTAACCCAAACCAAACCTTAACACTAACCCTAACACTAACTCTAACACAAGACTTAACCCTAACCCTAAACCTAACCCTAACCCAAACACTAACCCTAACCCTAAGCCTAACCTCTAACCCTAACCCTATACATAAACCTAACCCTAACACAAACCCTAATCCTAACTTTAACCCTAACCCTAACCTTAAACCTAACCCAAAACCTAATCCTAACCCTAACCCAAACATTAACCCTAACCCTAAGCCTAACCCCTACCCCCTAACCCTAACCCTAAACCTAGACCTAAACCTAAACCTAACCCTAAACCAAACGCTAACCCGAACCCTAAACCTAACCCTAAGCCTAACCCTAACACTAACCCTAACCCTATCCCTAAACCTAACCCTTTCCCTAATCCTAACCCTAAACCAAACCCTAACACTAACCCTAATCCTAACCCTAACCCAAACCCAAACCCTAACCATGACCCTAAACCAAACCCTAACCCTAACCTGAACTAAAACCCTAACACTAACCCTAACCCACACCCTAAAACTAACCCTAACCCTAAACCTAACCCCAACCCTAACATTAACCCTAACCCTAACTCTAACATTAACCCTAACACTAACCCAAACGCTAAACCTAACACTAACCCTAAGCCTAACCGAAACCCTAACCCTAACCCTAACCCAAACCCAAAACCTAACACTTACCCTAACACTAAACCTAACCCTAAACCTAACCCAAAAACTAACCCTAACCCAAACGCTAAACCTGACCCTAAACCTAACACTAACCCTAACCCAAACCAAACCAAAACATTAACCCTAACCCTAACCCTAACCCTAACCCTAACCCCTAACCCCTAACCCTAACCCTAAACCTAAACCTAAACCTAAACCTAAACCAAATCCTAAACCTAACCCTAAGCCTAACCCTAACACTAACCCTAACCCTAACCCTAACCCTAACCCTAACCCTAACTCAAACACTAACCCTAACACTAAGCCTAACCCCTAACCCCTAACCCCTAACCCTAACCCTAAACCTAAACCTAAACCTAAACCTAAACCAAATCCTAAACCTAACCCTAAGCCTAACCCTAACACTAACCCTAACCCTAACCCTAACCCAAACCCTAACCCTAACCCAATCACTAACCCTAACCCTAAACCTAACCTAACCCTAACCGAAACCCTAACCCTAACACTAACCCTAACCCTAACACTCACCCAAACCCAAACCTAACCCTAACCCTAACATTAACACTAACCCAAACACAAACCCTAATCCTAAACCTAATCCAAACGCAAACCGTCACCCTAACTCTAACCCTAAACCTAACCCAACCCCTAAATCTAACCTTAATCCTAACCCTAACTCTAACCCTATTAATAAACCTAACACTAACCCTAACCCTAACCCCAACCCAAACCGATACTCTAACCCTAACCCTAACCACACCCTAACCCTAAACCTAAACATAACCCTAAACCTAAACCTAACCCTAACAAAAACCCAAACACTAAACCTAAGCCTAATCCTAACCCTTACCCTAACCCTAACGCGACCCATAAACCTAACCCTATCCATAAACCCAACTCTAACCCAAACCCTAAACATAACCCTAACACTAACCCTAACCCTAACCCTAAACCTAACCCAAACCCTAAACCTAACACCAACCCTAACCCTAACACTCTCCCAAACCCAAACCTAACGCTAACCCTAACATTAACACTAACCCAAAACCAAAACCTAATCCTAAACCTAATCGACTCCCAAACCGTCACTCTAACTCTAACCCTAAACCTAACCCAAACCCTAAATCTAACCTTAATCCTAACACTAACTCTAACCCTATTAATAAACCTAACACTAACCCTAACCCTAACCCAACCCAAACCGTTACTCTAACCCTAACCCTAAACACACCCTAACCCTAAACCTAAACCTAACCCTAAACCTAAACCTAACCCTAACCCAATCCTAACCCTAACCCAAACCCAAACACTAACACTAAGCCTAACCCTAACCCTAACCCTAACCCAAACACTAACCATAACCCTAAGCCTAAGCCCTGACCCCTAACCCTAACCCTAACCCTAAACCTAAACCTAAACCTAACCCTAAACCAAACCCTAACCCTAACCCTAACCATAACCCTAACCCTAAGCCTAACACTAACAATAACCCTAACCCTAACCCTTTCTCTAATCCTAAACAAAAACAAACCCTAACCCTAAACCTAACCCTAACCATAACCCTAACCCAAACCCCAAACCTAATCATGACTGTAACCAAAACCCTAAACCTAACCTGAACTAAAATCCTAACACTAACCCTAACCCTAACCCAAACGCTAAACCTAACACTAACCCTAACCCTAACCCTAAACCAAACCCTAACCCTAACCCAAACCCTAACCCTAACCCTAAACCTAACCCAAACCCTAACCCTAACACTAACCCTAACCCTAACACTCTCCCAAACCCAAACGTAACCCTAACCCTAACCCTAACCCTAACCTTAACCCAAACCCAAACCCTAACCCTAACCCTAACACTAAACCTAATTCTAACCCTAACCCAAACCAAACCCTAACCCTAACTCTATCCCTTACACCAACCCTAACTCTAAACCTAATCTGAACCCTAACACTAACCCAAACCCAAACCCAAACCCAAACCCTAAACCTAACCTTAACCCTAACCCCAACCCAAACCCAAAACCTAATCCTAACCCTAATCCAAACCCAAACCCTAACACTAACCCTAACCCTGACCCTAACCCAAACCCTAACTCTAACCTTAACCCTAACCCTAACCCTAAACCTATCCCTAACCCTAAACATAACCATTACCTAACCCTAAAACAAACCCTTACCCTAACCCTAACCCTAAACCAAAACCTAAGCCTAACCCTAAACCTAACCCTAACCCTACCTCTAATCCTAACCCTAACCCAAACCCAAACCCTAACCCTAACCCAAACCCTAAGCCTAAACCTAACCTAAACCTTAACCCTAACCCTAACACAAACCTTAATCCTGACCCTAACCCTAACCCTAACCCTAACACTAAACCTAACTCTACCCTAACCGAAACGAAACCCTAACCCTAACCCTATCCCTAACCCCAACACTAACAATAACCCTAACCCTAACCCTAACACTAACCCAAACCCTAATCCTAAACGTATCCCTAACCGAAACCCTAAACCTAACCCTAACCCTAACCCTAACCAAACCATAAACCTAACCCTAAACTTAACCCTAACCCTAATCCTAAACCTAACCCTAACCCTAACACAAACCCTAACCCTAACCCTAACCCTAACCCTAACCCTAAACCTAACCCAATCCCCAACCCTAACTCTAACCCTAAACTTAATCCTAACAGTAACCCAAACCCAACTTCCTAACCCTAACCCTAACCCAAATAAAAACCCTAATCCAAGCCCTAATCCAAACCCAAACCCTAACACTAACCCTAAGCCTAAACCTAACCCTAACACTAACCCAAACCAACCCTAACCCTAACCCTAAAACTAACTCTAACCCAAAACCTAACCTAATCCAAACCCAACCGCAAACCCTAACCCTAAACTTAACCCTAAGACTTACCCAAACCCAAACCCTAACCCTAACCCCAACATTAACCCTAACCCAAACAAACCCTAATCCTAAACCTAATCCAAATCCAAACCCTAACCCTAACTCTAACCCTAACCCTAAACCAAACCCTAAATCTAATCTTAACCCTAAGACTCACCCTAACCCTAACCCAAACCCTAACCCTAACCCTAAACCTAACCCTAACTCAAATCCTAACCCTAAACCTAACCCTAAACCTAAGCCTAACCCAAATCCAAACACTAACCCTAAGCGTAACCCTAAACCTAACACTAACCCAAACCCAAACCCTAACCCTTAACCTAAACCTAAGCCAAACCCTAACCCTAACCCTAACCCAAACACTAACCCTAACCCTAAGCCTAACCCCTAACCCCAACCCTAACATTAACCCTAACACTAAACCTAAACCTAACCCTAACCCAAACTCTAACCCTAACCTTAACCTTAACCTTAACCTAAACCTAACACAAACCCTAGCCCTAACCCTAAGCCAAACACTAACGCTAAACCTAAGCCTAACCCCTAACCCCTTACCCTAACCCTAACCCTAACTCTAAACCTAAACCTAACCCTAACCCAAACCCTAACCCTAACCCTAACCCAAACCAAACCTTAACACTAACCCTAACACTTACTCTAACACAAGACTTAACCCTAACCCTAGACCTAACCCTAAGCCAAACACTAACCCTAACCCTAAGCCTAACCTCTAACCCCTAACTCAAGCCCTAACCCTAAACATAAACCTAACCCTAACACAAACCCTAATCCTAGCTTTAACCCTAACCCTAACCTTAAACCTAACCCAAAACCTAATCCTAACCCTAACTCAAACATTAACCCTAACCCTAAGCCTAACCCCTACCCCCTAACCCTAACCCTAAACCTAGACCTAAACCTAAACCTAACCCTAAACCAAACCCTAACCCGAACCCTAAACCTAACCCTAAGCCTAACCCTAACACTAACCCTAACCCTATCCGTAAACCTAACCCTTTCCCTAATCCTAACCCTAAACCAAACCGTAACACTAACCCTAATCCTAACCCTAACCCAAACCCAAACCCTAACCATGACCCTAAACCAAACCCTAACCCTAACCTGAACTAAAACCCTAACACTAACCCTAACCCACACCCTAAAATTAACCCTAACCCTAAACCTAACCCCAACCCTAACATTAACCCTAACCCTAACTCTAACACTAACCCAAACGCTAAACCTAACACTAACCCTAAGCCTAACCGAAACCCTAACCCTAACCCTAACCCAAACCCAAAACCTAACACTTACCCTAACACTAAACCTAACCCTAAACCTAACCCAAAAACTAACCCTAACCCAAACGCTAAACCTGACCCTAAACCTAACACTAACCCTAACCCAAACCAAACCAAAACATTAACCCTAACACTAACCCTAAACCTAACCCTAACCCAAACCCTAACCCTAACCCAAACACTAACCCTAACCTTAAACCTAACCTAACCCTAACCCAAACCCTAACCCTAACACTAACCCTAACCCTAACACTCACCCAAACCCAAACCTAACCCTAACCCTAACATTAACACTAACCCAAACCCAAACCCTAATCCTAAACCTAATCCAAACCCAAACCGCCACCCTAACTCTAACCGTAAACCTAACCCAAACCCTAAATCTAACCTTAATCCTAACCCTAACTCTAACCCTATTAATAAACCTAACACTAACCCTAACCCTAACCCCAACCCAAACCGTTACTCTAACCCTAACCCTAACCACACCCTAACCCTAAACCTAAACATAACCCTAAACCTAAACCTAACCCTAAAAAAAACCCAAACACTAACCCTATGCCTAATCCTAACCCTTACCCTATCCCTAATGCAACCCATAAACCTAACCCTATACCTAAACCCAACTCTAACCCAAATCCTAAACCTAACCCTAACACTAACAGTAACCCTAATCCAAACCAAACTCAAACCCTAACCATAACCCTAACCCTAACCCTCAGCCTAACCCTAACACTACCCAAAAACTAATCCTGACACAAACCCTAACCCTAACCCTAAACCTAACCCTAACCCAAACGCTATCCCTAAACCTAAACCAAACACTAACCCTAACCCAAACCAAACCAAAACCCTAAACCTAACACTAAACCTAACCCTAACCGTAACCCAAACTCTAACCCTAACCCGAACCCGAACCCTAACCCTGAACCTAACACTAACCCTAAAGATAACCCTAAACCTAACCCTAACCTAAACACTAACCTTAACCCTAAACTTAAACCTAACCGAAAACCAAAACCTAACCTTAACCCTAAGCCTAACCCTAACCCATTACCAAACCCTAAACCTGACCCTAACCCAAACCATAATCTTAACCCTAACCCTTATCCTAAACCAAACCCAAACTCTAACCCTAACCCTAACAATAACCCAAACCCTAACCCTCACCCTAACCCAAACCCTAACCCTAACCCAAAACCAAATCCTAACCCTAAACCTAACCCTAACACAAACCCTAACCCTAAACCTAACCCAAATCCTAACCCTAAACCTAACCATAGCCCAAACACTAACCCTAAACCCAACCCTAACTCTAACCCTAACCTTAACCCTAACCCTAACCCTAACCCTAACCCTAACCCAATCGCAAACCATAATCCTAGCCCTAATCCAAACCCAAACCTTAACACTAACCGTAAACCTAACCCTACACCAAACCCTAACTCTAACCTTAACCCTAACCCTAACTCAAACCCAAACCCTAACCCTAAATTTAACACTAACCCTAACCGTAAACTTAAGCCAAACCCTAACCCTAACCGTACCCCAAACACAAACCCTAACCCTAAGCCTAACCCCTAACCCCAACCCTAACATTAACCCTAACCCTAACCCAAACTCAAACCCTAACCCAAACCATAATCCTAATCCTAACCCTAACCCTAACCCACACACTAACGCTAATCCTAACCCTAAACCTAACCCAGAACCTAACCCTTACCCAAACCCTAACCCTAAACATAACCCTAAACCTTACCCTAAACCAAACCGAAACCCTAACCCTAACGCAAACCCTGACCCTAACCCTAACCCTAACGCTAACGATAACCCAAAGCCTAAACCTAACCCTAACCGTAACCCAAACCCTAACATGAAACCTAACCCTAACTCTAACACTAACCCTAACCCTAACCCAAACGCTAAACCTAACACTAACCCTAACCATAAACCTAAACCAAACCCTAACCCTAACCCAAACCCTAACCCTAACCCTAATCCTAACCCTAACCCTAACCCAAACCCTAAACCTAACACTAACCCTAACCCTAACACTCTCCCAAACCCAAACCTAACGCTAACCCTAACATTAATACTAACCCAAAAACAAAACCTAATCCTAAACCTAATCCACACCCAAACCGTCACTCTAACTCTAACCCTAAACCTAACCCAAACCCTAAATCAAACCTTAAACCTAACCCTATTAATAAACCTAACACTAACCCTAACCCTAACCCCAACCCAAACCGTTACTCTAACCCTAACCCTAACCACACCCTAACCCTAAACCTAAACCTAACCCTAAACCTAAACGTAACCCTAACCCAAACCTAACCCTAACCCAAACCCAAACACTAACACTAAGCCTAACCCTAACCCTAACCCTAACCCTAACCCAAACACTAACCATAACCCTAAGCCTAACCCCTGACCCCTAACCCAAACCCTAACCCTAACCCTAACAATAAACCTAATTCTAACCCTAACCCAAACCAAACCCTAACCCTAACTCTATCCCTAACACCAACCCTAAATCTAAACCTAA
>JAJHUQ010000032.1:1420000-1430000 GCA_035773235.1 Eospalax fontanierii | reverse complement strand
AACCCAAACCCAAACCCTAACCCAAACCATAAGCCTAACCCTAACCTAAACCCTAACCCTAACCCTAACACAAACCTTAATCCTGACCCTAACCCTAACCCTAACCCTAACACTAAACCTAACTCTACCCTAACCAAAACGAAACCCTAACACTAACCCTATCCCTAACCCCAACACTAACAATAACCCTAACCCTAACCCTAACACTAACCCAAACCCTAATCCTAAACGTATCCCTAACCCAAACACTAAACCTAAACCTAACCCTAACCCTAACCAAACCATAAACCTAACCCTAACCTTAACCCTAACCCTAATCCTAACCCTAACCCTAACCCTAACACAAACCCTAACCCTAACCCTAACCCTAACCCTAATCTTAACCCAAACCCTAACCCTAACACTAACCCTAACCATAACACTCACCCAAACCCAAACCTAACCCTAACCCTAACCCTAACCCTAAACCTAACCCCAACCCAAACATTAAACCTAACCCTAACCCTAACCCAAACACTAAATCCAACCTTAATCCTAACCCTAACTCTAACCCTATTAATAAACCTAACACTAACCCTAACCCTAACCCCAACCCAAACCGTTACTCTAACCCTAACCTAAACCACACCCTAACCCCAAACCTAAACCTAACCCTAAACCTAAACCTAAAGCTTACCCTAAACCTAACCCTAATCCTAACCCTAACCATAACCCTAACCCTAAGCCTAACACTAACACCAACCCTAACCCTAACCCATTCCCTAATCCTAAACCAAAACAAACCCTAACCCTAAACCTAACCCTAACCATAACCCTAACCCAAACCCCAAACCTAATCATGACCGTAACCAAAACCCTAAACCTAACCTGAACTAAAATCCTAACACTAACCCTAACCATAACCCAAACGTTAAACCTAACACTAACCCTAACCCTAACCCTAAACCAAACCCTAACCCTAACCCAAACCCTAACCCTAACCCTAACCCTTACCCGAACCCAAACCCTAACACTAACCTGAACCCTAACACTCTCCCAAACCCAAACCTAAACCTAACACTAACCCTAAACCTAACCCAAACCCAAACCCTAGCCCTAACCCTAACACTAAACCTAATTCTAGCCCTAACCCGTACCAGAACCTGACCCTAACTCTATCCCTAACACAAACACTAACTCTAAACCTAATCTGAACCCTAACACTAACCCAACTCCAAACCCAAACCCAAACCCTAACCCAAACCCAAACCCTAACCCTAACCCTAACACTAAACCTAATTCTAACCCTAACCCAAAACAAACCCTAACCCTAACTCTATCCCTAACACCAACCCTAACTCTAAACCTAATCTGAACCCTAACACTAACACAAACCCAAACCCAAACCTAAACCCTAACCCAAACCCAAACCCTAACCCTAACACTAAACCTAATTCTAACCCTAACCCAAACCAAACCCTAACCCTAACTCTATCCCTAACACCAACCCTAACTCTAAACCTAATCTGAACCCTAACACTAACCCAAACCCAAACCCAAACCAAAACCCTAAACCTAACCTTAACCCTAACCCTAAACGTAACCTTAACCCTAACCCTAAACGTAACCTTAACCCTAACCCTAACCAAAACCCAAAACCTAATCCTAACCCTAATCCAAACCCAAACCCTAACACTAACCCTAACCCTGGCCCTAACCCAAAACCTAACTCTATCCTTAACCCTAACCCTAACCCTCAACCTATCCCTAACCCTAAACATAACCATTACCTAACCCTAAAACAAACCCTGACCCTAACCCTAACCCTAAACCAAAACCTAAACCTAACCCTAACCCTAACCCAAACCCAAACCCTAACCCTAACCCAAACCCTAAGCCTAACCCTAACCTAAACCCTAACCCTAACCCTAACACAAACCTTAATCCTGACCCTAACCCTAACCCTAACCCTAACACTAAACCTAACTCTACCCTAACCAAAACGAAACCCTAACCCTAACCCTATCCCTAACCCCAACACTAACAATAACCCTAACCCTAACCCTAACACTAACCCAAACCCTAATCCTAAACTTATCCCTAACCCAAACACTAAACCTAACCCTAACCCTAACCCTAACCAAACCATAAACCTAACCCTAACCTTAACCCTAACCCTAATCCTAACCCTAACCCTAACTCTAACACAAACCCTAACCCTAACCCTAACCCTAACCCTAACCCTAATCTTAACCCAAACCATAACCCTAACACTAACCCTAACCATAACACTCACCCAAACCCAAACCTAACCCTAACCCTAACCCTAACCGTAACCCAAACCCTAACCCTAAACCTAACCCCAACCCAAACATTAAACCTAACCCTAACCCTAACCCAAACCCAAACCCTAACCCTAACTCTAACCCTAACGCAAACCCTAACCCTAACCCTAAACCTAAACCAAACCCTAACCCTAAACGTAACCCTAAACCTTACCTTAACCCAAACCGAATCTCTAACAGTAAGCCAAACCCTGAACCTAACCTTAACCCTAACCCTAACCCAAACCCTAAACCTAACCCTAACCCGAACCTTAACCCTAAACCTAACCCTAACCCAAACACTAACCCTAACCCTAACCCTAAAACTAACCAAAACCCAAACCCTAACTCTAACCCTAACCCAAACCATAATCCTAATCCTAACCCTAACCCTAACATACAAACTAACCCTAATCATAACCCTAAACCTAACCCTAACACAAACACTAACCCTAACCCTAACAGAAACCCAAACCCTAACCTTAAACCTAACCAAAACCCTAACCATAACCCTAACCCAAACCAAACCCTAACCCTAACCCTAACCCTAACCCTAACCCTAATCCAAAACCTAACCTTAAACCTAACATTAACACTAACGCTAACCCTAAACCTAACCGTAACCCAAACACTAACCCTAAACCTAACCCAAAACCAAACCCTAACCTTAAACCTAACCCTAAACCTAACCCTTACACAAACCCTAAACCTGACCCAAACCCTAACCCAAACCCTAACCCTAACCCTAACATAACCCAAACCCAAAACTTAAACTTAACCCTAACCCTAAACCAAACCCTAAATCTAAACCTAACCCTAACCTTAACCCAAACCCTAAACCTAACCCTAACCCAAACCATAATCCTAATCCTAACCTTAACCCAAACCCAAACCCTAACTCTAACCCTAACCCACAACCTAACCCTAATCCTAAACCGAACCCTAACCCTAACCCTAACCCAAACACAAACCCTAACCCTATCCCTAACCCTAACCCAAACCCAAACCCTAACCCTAACCCTAACCGAAACCCTAACACTAACCCTAAGCCTAAACCTAACCCTAACCCTAACCCAAATCAAACCCTAACCCTAACCCTAACCTGAACCCTAACCCGAACCGTAACACTAAACCTCACCCTAACCCAAACCCCAACCCTAACTCTAACCCTAACCTTTATCCTAACAGTAACCCAAACCCAACTTCCTAACCCTAACCCTAACCCAAATAAAAACCCTAATTCAAGCCCTAATCCAAACCCTAACCCTAACCCTAATCCTAACCCTAACCCAAACCCTAACACTAATCCTATTCCTAACAGTAACCCTAACACTCACCCAGGTCCTAACTCCAAACCAAACATTAACCCTAATCCTCACCCTAACCCTCACCCAAACCCTAAACCTAACCAAATTCCTAACCCTAACCCTAAACCTTAGCCTAACCCTAACCCAAACCCAAAACCTAACACTTACCTTAACACTAAACCTAACCCTAACCCAAACCCTAATCCTAACCCAAACACTAACCCTAACCCTAAACCTAACCTAACCCTAACCGAAACCCTAACCCTAACACTAACCCTAACCCTAACACTCACCCAAACCCAAACCTAACCCTAACCCTAACATTAACACTAACCCAAACCCAAACCCTAATCCTAAACCTAATCCAAACCCAAACCGTCACCCTAACTCTAACCCTAAACCTAACCCAAATCCTAAATCTAACCTTAATCCTAACCCTAACTCTAACCCTATTAATAAACCTAACACTAACCCTAACCCTAACCCCAACCCAAACCGTTACTCTAAGCCTAACCCTAACACAAACCCTTACCCTAACCCTAAACCTAAAATAAACACTAAGCCTAACGGTAACGCTAACCCTAACTCTAAACCTAAGCCTAAGCAAAACCCAAACACTAACCCTAAGCCTAATCCTAACCCTAACCCTAACCCTAACCCAACCCGTAACCCTAACCCTAACCCTAAACCTTACCCTAACCCAAACCCTAACCCTAATCTTAATGCTAACACTAAGCCTAACCCAAATCAAACCCTAACTGTAACTCTAACCCTAACCCAACCCCAACACTAACTCTAACCCTAACCTTAACCCTAACACTAACCCAAACCCAAACCAAACCCAAAAAAAACCTTAACCCTAACACTAACCCTAACCCTAACCCAAACCAAAACCCTAATCCTAAACTTAATCCAAACATAAACCCTAACACTAACCCTAACACTGACTCTAAACCAAACCCTAATTCTAACCTTAACCCTAACTCTAACCCTAAACCTATTCCTAACCCTAAACATAACCCTAACCCTAACCCTAAGACAAACCCTTACCCTAACACTAACCATAAACCAAAACATAAGCCTAACACTAAACCTAACCCTAACCCTAAACCTAAGCCTAAACCAAACCCAAACAATAACCCTAAGCCTAATCCTAACCCCAACCCTAACTCTAACCCAACCCCTAACCCTAACCCTAACCCTAAACCTAACCCTAACCCAAACCCTAACCCTAAACTTAATGCTAACACTAAGCCTAACCCAAATCAAACCCTAACCGTAACCCTAACCCTAACGTTAACGCTAACACAAACATTAACCCAAACCCAAACCCTGACCCTAACCCTAACCCAAACCCTAACCCTAACACTAACCGAACCCTAACCCTAACCCAAATCCTGACCCTATCCCTAACCCTAACCATAACCCTAACCCTGCCCTAACCCAAACCCTGACCCTAACCCTAACCCTAAACCTAAAGCTAACCCAAAACCAAACCCTAACCCTAAACCTAACCCTAACGCTAACCCTAACCCTAACCCTAACCGTAACCGTAACACTAACCCAAACTCAAACCCTAACCATAACCCTGACTCTAACCCTAACCCTAACCCTAACGCTAACCTAAACCCAAAACCTAACCCTAAACCTAACCCTAACCATAACCGTAACACTAACCCAAACAAAAACCCTAACCGTAACCCTAACCCTAACCAAACCCAAACTAAAACCCTAACCCTAACCATAACCCTAAGCCTAACCCCTAACCCCTAAACCCTAACAGTAACCCTAACCCTAAAGCAAACCCTCACCAAAACCCTAACCCTACCCTAACGCTTGCCCAAATCCTAAATCTAACTCTAACCCTAACCCTCACCCTCATCCTAACCCTACCCTAAACCTAAGCAAAACACTAACCCTAACCCAAACCCTAACCGTAAACATAACCCTAAACTTTACCCTAACCCAAACCGAAAACCCTAACCCTAACCCAAACCCTGACCATAACCCTAAACCTAACCCTAACCCTAACTCTAACCCAAAACCTAAACCTAAAGCTAACCCTAACCCGAACCCGAACCCGAACCCTAACACTAAACCTAACGCTAACCCTAAATCTAACCATAACCGAAACACTAATCGTAACCCTAACCATAAACCTAACCCAAAACCAAACCCTAATATTAACCCTAACCCTAACCCTAAACCATACCCAAACCCTAAACCTGACCCTAACCCTAACCCTAACCCAAACCCTAACCCTAACCCTACCCTAACCCAAACCATAACCTTAACCTTAACCCTATCCCTAACCCAAACACTAAACCTAACCCTAGCCATAACCCTAACCCAAACCCTAAACCTAACCCTAACCCAAACACTAACCCTAACCCTATCCCTAAACCAAATCCAAACCCTAACCCTAACCCTAACCCAAACCATAACCCTAATTCTAACACTAAACCTAACACACACCCTAACCCTAATCCTAACCCTAATCCTAACCCTAACACAAACCCTAACCCTATCCCTAACCCTAACCCAAACCCTAACCCTAACCCTAAACTTAACCAAACCTAATCCCAAATCCTAACCCTAAACCTAACCCAAACCCTAACCCCAACCCTAACCCTAACCCTAACCCTAACCCTAACCCTAACTCTAATCCAAACACTAACCCTAATCCTAACCCTAACCCTAAACCTAACCCTAATCCTAAACCAAATCAAACCCTAAACCTAACGCTAACCCTAACCCTAACCAAACCCTAACCCTAACCCAAACCCCAACCCTAACTCTAACTCTAACCTTAACCCTAACAGTAACCCAAACCCTAACCCTAACCCTAACCCTAACCCTAACTCAAACACAAACCCTAATAAGAACCCTAATCCAAACCCAAATCCTAACACTAACCCTAACCCTGACCCTAAACCAAAACCTAACTCTAACCTTAACAATACCCTAACCCTAAACCTATTCCTAACCCTAACCATAACCATAACACTAACCCTAACACAAACCGTTACCCTAACCATAACCCTAAACCAAACCCTAAGCCTAACCCTAACCCTAACCCTAACACTAAACATAAGCCTAACCCAAACCCAAACACTAACCCTAAGCCTAATCCTAACCCTAACCCTAACCCTAACCCAACCCCTAACCTTAACCCAACAACTAACCCTAAACCTAACCCAAACCCTAACCCTAACCCAAACACTGACCCTAAACATAACTTTAAACCTTACCCTAAACCAAACCGAAACCCTAACCCTAACGCAAACCCTGACCCTAACCCTAACCCTAACGCTAGCCATAACCCAAAGCCTAAACCTAACCCTAACCCTCACGCTAAGCCAAACTCTAACCTTAAACCTAATGCTAACCCTAACGCTAACTCTAAACCTAACCCTAATCTAAACACTATCCCTAACCCTAACCCTAAACCTAACCCAAAACCAAACCTTAACCCTAACCCTAACCCTTATACAAACACTAAACCTGGCCCAAACCCTAAAACAAACCTTAACCCTAACCCTACCCTAACACAAACCCTAACACTAAATATAACCCTAAACCTTACCCTAAACCAAACTGGAACCCTAACCCTAAGGCTAACACTAACCCTAACACAAACCCTAACCCTATGCCTAACCCTAACCCAAACCCTAAACCTAACCCTAATCTTAACCAAACCTAATCCCAAACCCTAACCCTAAACCTAACCATAACCCTAACCCCAAACCTAACCCTAACCCAATCCCAAACCCTAACCCTAACTCTAATCCAAACACTAACCCTAACCCTAAACCTAACGCTAAACCTAACCCTAATCCTAAAATAAACCAAACCCTAAACCTAACCCTAACCCTAACCCTAACCCTAACCCAAACCCTAACCCTAACCCAAACCCCACCTTAACTCTAACTCTAACCTTAACCCTAACAGTAACCGAAAACCTAACCCTAACCCTAACCCTAACCCAAACCCAAACCCTAATCCTAACCCTATTCCAAACCCAAACCCTAACACTAACCCTAACCCTGACCCTAACCCAAAACCTAACTCTAACCTGAACCTTAACCCTAACCCTAAACCTATTCCTAACCCTAACCATAACCATAACCGTAACAATAACACAAACCCTTACCCTAACCGTAACCCTAAACCAAACCCTAAGCCTAACCCTAACCCTAACCCTAACACTAAACATAAGCCTAACCCAAACCCAAACACTAACCCTAAGCCTAATCCTAACCCTAACCCTAACCCTAACCCAACCCCTAACCCTAACAACTAATCCTAAACCTAACCCAAACCCTAACCCTAACCCAAACACTAACCATAAACATAACCCTAAACCTTAAACTGAAACCCTAACCCTAACGCAAACACTGACCCTAACCCTACCCATAACGCTAGCCATAACCCAAATCCTAAACCTAACCCTAACCCTAACGCTAACCCAAACTCTAACCTTAAACCTAATGCTAACCCTAACGCTAACTCTAAACCTAACCCTAATCTAAACACTATCACTAACCCTAACCCTAAACCTAACCCCAAACGAAACCTTAACCCTAACCCTAACCCTTATACAAACACTAAACCTGGCCCAAACCCTAAAACAAACCTTAACCCTAACCCTACCCTAACTCAAACCATAACACTAAATATAATCCTAAACCTTACCCTAAAACAAACCGGAACCCTAACCCTAAGGCAAACCCTGACCCTAACCCTAACCCTAACGGTAACCATAACCCAAAGCCTAAACCTAACCCTAACCCTAACGCTAACCCAAAACCTAACCTTAAACCTAACGCTAACCCTAACGCTAACTCTAAACCTAACCCTAACCTAAACACTATCCCTAACCCTAACCCTAAACCGAACCCAAAACCAAACACTAACCCTAACCCTAAACCTTACACAAACCCTAAACCTGACCCAAACCATAACCCTAACAGTACCCTAACCCAAACCCTAAACTTAACCTTGACCCTATCCCTAACCCAAACCCTAAACCTAACCCTAAACCTAACCCTAACCCTAACCGAAACCCTAAACCTAACCCTAACCCAAACCATAATCCTAACCCTAACCCTAACCCAAAACCAAACACTAACCCTATCCCTAACCCAAACCATAACCATGATCCTAACCCTAATCCTAACCCACACCCTAACCCTAATCCTAAACCTAACCCTAACCCTAACACTAACCCAAACCCAAACACTAACACTAACCCTAACCCAAAACCAAACCCTAACCCTAACCCTAACCCTAACCCAAACCCTAACCCTAATACTAAGCCTAAACCTAACCTTAACCCTAACCTAAATCAAACCCTAACCCTAACCCTAACCCTAAGACTTACCCAAACCGAAACACTAACCCTAACCCCAACATTAACCCTAACCCAAACAAACCATAATCCTAACCCTAATCCAAACCCAAACCCTAACCCTAACTCTAACCCTAACCCTAACCCAAACCCTAAATCTAATCTTAACCCTAACCCTAATCCTAACCCAAACCCTAACCCTAACCCTAACGCTAACCCTAACCGAAACCCTAACTCTAACCCTAACCCTAAACCTAAGCCTAACCCAAACCCAAACACTAAACCTAAGCCTAATCCTAACCCTAACCGTAACCCAAACCCAAACCCTAACCCTAAATTTAACCCTATCCCTAACCCTAAACTTAAGCCAAACCCTAAACCTAACCCTAACCCAAACACTAACCCTAACCCTTAGCCTAACCCCTAACACCAACCATAACATTAACCCTAACCCTAAACCTAAACCTAACCCGAACCCAAACGCTAACCCTAACCTTAACCCTAACCCTAAACCTAAACCTAAACCTAAGCCTAACCCAAACCCTAACCCTAACCCTAACCCAAACCAAACCCTAACCGTAACCGTAACCCTAACCCTAACCCTAACCCTAACCTAACCCAAACCCTAACCCTAACCCAAACACTAACCTTCACACGAAGCCTAACCCCTAACCCCTAACCCTAACCCTAACTCTAACCCTAAACCTAAATCTAAACCTAACCCTAAACCAAACCCTAAACATAACCCTAACCCTAAGCCTAACCCTAACCCTAACCCTAACCCTAACCCTAACCCTAACCCTAACCCTTTCCCTAATCCTAACCCTAAACCAAACCCTAACCCTAACCCTAACACTAACCATAACCCTAAACCAAACCCAAACCCTAATCATGACCCTAACCCAAACCCTAAACCTAACCTGAACTAAAACCCTAACACTAACCCTAACCCTAACCCAAACCCTAAAACTAACCCTAACCCTAAACCTAACCGAAACCCTAACATGAAACCTAACCCTAACTCTAACACTAACCCTAAC
>JAJHUQ010000032.1:1407500-1410000 GCA_035773235.1 Eospalax fontanierii | reverse complement strand
ACCCTAAACCTAACCCAATCCCCAACCCTAACTCTAACCCTAAACTTAATCCTAACAGTAACCCAAACCTAACTTCCTAACCCTAACCCTAACCCAAATAAAAACCCTAATCCAAGCCCTAATCCAAACCCAAACCCTAACACTAACCCTAAGCCTAAACCTAACCCTAACACTTACCCAAACCAACCCTAACCCTAACCCAAAAACTAACTCTAACCCAAAACCTAACCCTAATCCAAACCCAAACGCAAACCCTAACCCTAAACTTAACCCTAAGACTTACCCAAACCCAAACCCTAACCCTAACCCCAACATTAACCCTAACCCAAACAAACCCTAATCCTAAACCTAATCCAAATCCAAACCCTAAACCTAACTCTAAACCTAACCCTAAACCAAACCCTAAATCTAATCTTAACCCTAAGACTAAACCTAACCCTAACCCAAAACCTAACCCTAACCCTAAACCTAACCCTAACTCAAACCCTAACCCTAAACCTAACCCTAAACCTAAGCCTAACCCAAATCCAAACACTAACCCTAAGCGTAATCCTAAACCTAACACTAACCCAAACCCAAACCCTAACCCTCACCCTAAACCTAAGCCAAACCCTAACCCTAACCCTAACCCAAACACTAACCCTAACCCTAAGCCTAACCCCTAACCCCAACCCTAACATTAACCCTAACACTAAACCTAAACCTAACCCTAAACCAAACTCTAACCCTAATCTTAACCTTAACCTTAACCTAAACCTAACTCAAACCCTAGCCCTAACCCTAAGCCAAACACTAACCCTAAACCTAAGCCTAACCCCTAACCCCTTACCCTAACCCTAACCCTAACCCTAACCCAACCCCTAACCCAAACACAACAACTAACCCTAAACCTAACCCAAACCCTAACCCTAACCCAAACACTAACCATAAACATAACCCTAAACCTTAAACTGAAACCCTAACCCTAACGCAAACCCTGACCCTAACCCTAACCATAACGCTAGCCATAACCCAAAGCCTAAACCTAACCCTAACCCTAACGCTAACCCAAACTCTAACCTTAAACCTAATGCTAACCCTAACGCTAACTCTAAACCTAACCCTAATCTTAACACTATCCCTAAACCTAAGCCTAAACCTAACCACAAACGAAACCTTAACCCTAACCCTAACCCTTACACAAACACTAAACCTGGCCCAAACCCTCAAACAAACCTTAACACTAACCCTACCCTAACCCAAACCCTAACACTAAATATAAACCTAAACCTTACCCTAAAACAAACCGGAACCCTAACCCTAAGGCAAACCCTGAACCTAACCCTAACCCTAACGCTAACCATAACCCAAAGCCTAACCCTAACCCTAAACCTAACCCAAAACCAAACCCTAACCTTAAACCTAACGCTAACCCTAACGCTAACTCTAAACCTAACCCTAACCTAAACACTATCCCTAACCCTAACCCCAAACCGAACCCAAAACCAAACACTAACCCTAACCCTAAACCTTACACAAACCCTAAACCTCACACAAACCATAACCCTAACAGTACCCTAACCCAAACCCTAACCTTAACCTTGACCCTATCCCTAAACCAAACCCTAAACCTAACCCTAACCCTAACCCTAACCCTAACCGAAACCCTAAACCTAACCCTAACCCAAACCATAATCCTAACCCTAACCCTAACCCAAAACCAAACCCTAACCCTATCCCTAACCCAAACCATAACCATGATCCTAACCCTAATCCTAACCCACACCCTAACCCTAATAATAAACCTAACCCTAACCCTAACCCTAACAAAAACCCAAACACTAACACTAACCCTAACCCAAAACCAAACCCTAACCCTAACCCTAACCCTAACCCAAACCCTAACCCTAATACTAAGCCTAAACCTAACCTTAACCCTAACCTAAATCAAACCCTCAACCTAACCCTAACCCTAAGACTTACCCAAACCCAAACACTAACCATAACCCCAACATTAACCCTAACCCAAACAAACCATAATCCTAACCCTAATCCAAACCCAAACCCTAACCCTAACTCTAACCCTAACCCTCACCCAAACCCTAAATCTAATCTTAACCCTAACCCTAATCCTAACCCACACCCTAACCCTAACCCTAACGCTAACCCTAACCGAAACCCTAACTCTAACCCTAACCCTAAACCTAAGCCTAACCCAAACCCAAACACTAACCCTAAGCCTAATCCTAACCCTAACCGTAACCCAAACCCAAACCCTAACCCTAAATGTAACCCTATCCCTAACCCTAAACTTAAGACAAACCCTAAACCTAACCCTAACCCAAACACTAACCCTAACCCTTAGCCAACCCCTAACCCCAACCATAACATTAACCCTAACCCTAAACCTAAACCTAACCCTAACCCAACCGCTAAGCCTACCCTTACCCCTAACGCTAAACCTATACCTAAACCTAAGCCTAACCCAAACCCTAACCCTAACCCTAACCCAAACCAAACC
>JAJHUQ010000032.1:1400000-1402500 GCA_035773235.1 Eospalax fontanierii | reverse complement strand
TAACCGAAACCCAACTTCCTAACCCTAACCCTAACCCAAATAAAATCCCTAATCCAAGCCCTAATCCAAACCCAAACCCTAACACTAACCCTAAGCCTAAACCTAACCCTAACACTTACCAAAACCAACCCTAACCCTAACCCAAAAACTAACTCTAACCCAAAACCTAACCCTAATCCAAACCCAAACGCAAACCCTAACCCTAAACTTAACCCTAAGACTTACCCAAACCCAAACCCTAACCCTAACCCCAACATTAACCCTAACCCAAACAAACCCTAATCCTAAACCTAATCCAAATCCAAAACCTAACCCTAACTCTAAACCTAACCCTAAACCAAACCCTAAATCTAATCTTAACCCTAAGACTAAACCTAACCCTAACCCAAACCCTAACCCTAACACTAAACCTAACCCTAACTCAAACCCTAACCCTAAACCTAACCCTAAACCTAAGCCTAACCCAAATCCAAACACTAACCCTAAGCGTAATCCTAAACCTAACACTAACCCAAACCCAAACCCTAACCCTCACCCTAAACCTAAGCCAAACCCAAACCCTAACCCTAACCCAAACACTAACCCTAACCCTAAGCCTAACCTCTAACCCCAACCCTAACATTAACCCTAACACTAAACCTAAACCTAACCCTAAACCAAACTCTAACCCTAACCTTAACCTTAACCTTAACCTAAACCTAACTCAAACCCTAGCCCTAACCCTAAGCCAAACACTAACCCTAAACCTAAGCCTAACCCCTAACCCCTTACCCTAACCCTAACCCTAACCCTAAACCTAACCCTAACCCTACCCCTAACACAAACCCTAAACCTAACCCTAACCCTAACCGAAACACTAACACTAAGCCTAACCCTAAGCCTAACCCTAACCCTAACCCAAACACTAACCATAACCCTAAGCCTAACCCCTGACCCATAACCCTAACCCTAACCCTAACCCTAAACCTAAACCCAAACCTAACCCTAAACCAAACCCTAACCCTAACCCTAACCATAACCCTAACCCTAAGCCTCACACTAACACCAACCCTAACCCTAACCCTTTCCCTAATCCTAAACCAAAACAAACCCTAAGCCTAATCCTAACCCTAACCCTAACCCTAACCCAACCCCTAACCCTAACACAACAACTAACCCTAAACCTAACCCAAACCCTAACCCTAACCCAAACACTAACCATAAACATAACCCTAAACCTTAAACTGAAACCCTAACCCTAACCCAAACCCTGACCCTAACCCTAACCATAACGCTAGCCATAACCCAAAGCCTAAACCTAACCCTAACCCTAACGCTAACCCAAACTCTAACCTTAAACCTAATGCTAACCCTAACGCTAATTCTAAACCTAACCCTAATCTAAACACTATCCCTAAACCTAACCCTAAACCTAACCACAAACGAAACCTTAACCCTAACCCTAACCCTTATACAAACACTAAACCTGGCCCAAACCCTCAAACAAACCTTAACCCTAACCCTACCCTAACCCAAACCCTAACACTAAATATAAACCTAAACCTTACCCTAAAACAAACCGGAACCCTAACCCTAAGGCAAACCCTGAACCTAACCCTAACCCTAACGCTAACCATAACCCAAAGCCTAAACCTAACCCTAACCCTAAAGCTATCCCAAACCCTAACCTTAAACCTAACGCTAACCCTAACGCTAACTCTAAACCTAACCCTAACCTAAACACTATCCCTAACCCTAACCCTAAACCGAACCCAAAACCAAACACTAACCCTAACCCTAAACCTTACACAAACCCTAAACCTCACACAAACCATAACCCTAACAGTACCCTAACCCAAACCCTAACCTTAACCTTGACCCTATCCCTAACCCAAACCCTAAACCTAACCCTAACCCTAACCCTAACCCTAACCGAAACCCTAAACCTAACCCTAACCCAAACCATAATCCTAACCCTAACCCTAACCCAAAACCAAACCCTAACCCTATCCATAACCCAAACCATAACCATGATCCTAACCCTAATCCTAACCCACACCCTAACCCTAATCCTAAACCTAACCCTAACCCTAACCCTAACCCAAACCCAAACACTAACACTAACCCTAACCCAAAACCAAACCCTAACCCTAACCCTAACCCTAACCCAAACCCTAACCCTAATACTAAGCCTAAACCTAACCTTAACCCTAACCTAAATCAAACCCTAACCCTAACCCTAACCCTAAGACTTACCCAAACCCAAACACTAACCCTAGCCCCAACATTAACCCTAACCCAAACAAACCATAATCCTAACCCTAATCCAAACCCAAACCCTAACCCTAACTCTAACCCTAACCCTCACCCAAACCCTAAATCTAATCTTAAACCTAACCCTAATCCTAACCCAAACCCTAAACCTAACCCTAACGCTAACCCTAACCGAAACCCTAACTCTAACCCTAACCCTAAACCGAAGCCTAACCCAAACCCAAACACTAACCCTAAGCCTAATCCT
>JAJHUQ010000032.1:1385000-1390000 GCA_035773235.1 Eospalax fontanierii | reverse complement strand
AACCCTAACCCTAACCCTATCCCAAACACGAACCCTAACCCTAAACCTAACCTAACCCTAACCGAAACCCTAACCCTAACACTAACCCTAACCCTAACACTCACCCAAACCCAAACCTAACCCTAACCCTAACATTAACACTAACCCAAACCCAAACCCTAATCCTAAACCTAATCCAAACCCAAACCGTCACCCTAACTCTAACCCTAAACCTAACCCAAACCCTAAATCTAACCTTAATCCTAACCCTAACTCTAACCCTATTAATAAACCTAACACTAACCCTAACCCTAACCCCAACCCAAACCGTTACTCTAACCCTAACCCTAACCACACCCTAACCCTAAACCTAAACATAACCCTAAACCTAAACCTAACCCTAACAAAAACCCAAACACTAACCCTAAGCCTAATCCTAACCCTTACCCTAACCCTAACGCAACCCATAAACCTAACCCTATCCCTAAACCCAACTCTAACCCAAACCCTAAACCTAACCCTAACACTAACAGTAACCCTAACCCAAACCAAACTCAAACCCTAACCATAACCCTAACCCTAACCCTCAGCCTAACCCTAACACTACCCAAAAACTAATCCTGACACAAACCCTAACCCTAACCCTAAACCTAACCCTAACCCAAACGCTATCCCTAACCCTAAACCAAACACTAACCCTAACCCAAACCAAACCAAAACCCTAAACCTAACACTAAACCTAACCCTAACCGTAACCCAAACTCTAACCCTAACCCGAACCCGAACCCTAACCCTGAACCTAACACTAATCCTAACGATAACCCTAAACCTAACCCTAACCTAAACACTAAACCTAACCCTAACCTTAAACCTAACCCAAAACCAAAACCTAACCTTAACCCTAAGCCTAACCCTAACCCATTACCAAACCCTAAACCTGACCCTAACCCAAACCATAATCTTAACCCTAACCCTAATCCTAAACCAAACCCAAACTCTAACCCTAACCCTAACAATAACCCAAACCCTAACCCTCACCCTAACCCAAACCCTAACCCTAACCCAAAACCAAATCCTAACCCTAAACCTAACCCTAACACAAACCCTAACCCTAAACCTAACCCAAATCCTAACCCTATACCTAACCCTAGCCTAAACACTAACCCTAAACCCAACGCTAACTCAAACCCTAAACTTAACCCTAACCCTAACCCTAACCCTAACCCTAACCCAAACGCAAACCATAATCCTAGCCCTAATCCAAACCCAAACCTTAACACTAACCGTAAACCTAACCCTACACCAAACGCTAACTCTAACCTTAACCCTAACCCTAACCCAAACCCAAACCGTAACCCTAAATTTAACCCTAACCCTAACCGTAAACTTAAGCCAAACCCTAACCCTAACCCTACCCCAAACACAAACCCTAACCCTAAGCCTAAACCCTAACCCCAACCCTAACATTAACCCTAAACCTAACCCAAACTCAAACCCTAAGCCAAACCATAATCCTAATCCTAACCCTAACCCTAACCCACACACTAACGCTAATCCTTACCCTAAACCTAACCCAGAACCTAACCCTAACCCAAACCCTAACCCTAAACATAACCCTAAATCTTAACCTAAACCAACCCGAAACCCTAACCCTAACGCAAACCCTGACCCTAACCCTAACCCTAACGCTAACGATAACCCAAAGCCTAAACCAAACCCTAACCCTAACCCTAACCCAAACCCTAACACTAACCCTAACCCTAAACCTAACCCAAACCCTAACACGAAACCTAACCCTAACTCTAACACTAACCCTAACCCTAACCCAAACGCTAAACCTAACACTAACCCTAAACCTAAACCTAAACCAAACCCTAACCCTAACCCAAACCCTAACCCTAACCCTAACCCTAACCCTAACCCTAACCCAAACCCTAAACCTAACACTAACCCTAACCCTAACACTCTCCCAAACCCAAACCTAACGCTAACCCTAACATTAACACTAACCCAAAACCAAAACCTAATCCTAAACCTAATCCACACCCAAACCGTCACTCTAACTCTAACCCTAAACCTAACCCAAACCCTAAATCTAACCTTAATCCTAACCCTAACTCTAACCCTATTAATAAACCTAACACTAACCCTAACCCTAACCCCAACCCAAACTGTTACTCTAAGCCTAACCCTTACCACACCCTAACCCTAAAACTAAACCTAACCCTAAACCTAAACCTAACCCTAACCCAAACCTAACCCTAACCCAAACCTAACCCTTACCCAAACCCAAACACTAACACTAAGCCTAACCCTAACCCTAACCCTAACCCTAACCCAAACACTAACCATAACCCTAAGCCTAACCCCTAACCCCTAACCCTAACCCTAACCCTAACCCTAAACCTAAACCTAAACCTAACCCTAAACCAAACCCTAACCCTAACCCTAACCATAACCCTAACCGTAACACTTACACTAACCCTAACCCTAACCCTTTCCCTAATCCTAAACCTAAACCAAACCCTAACCCTAAACCTAACCTTAACCATAACCCTAACCCAAACCCAAAACCTAATCATGACCCTAACCAAAACCGTAAACCTAACCTGAACTAAAATCCTAACACTATCCCTAACCCTAACCAAAACCCTAAACCTAACACTAACCCTAACCCTAACCCTAAACCAAACCCTAACCCTAACCCAAACCCTAACCCTAACCCTAACCCTAACCCAAACCCTAACCCTAACACTAACCCTAACCCTAACACTCTCCCAAACCGAAACCTAACCCTAACCCTAACCCTAACCCTAACCCAAACCCAAACCCTAACCCTAACCCTAACACTAAACCTAATTCTAACCCTAACCCAAACCAAACCCTAACCCTAACTCTATCCCTAACTCCAACCCTAACTCTAAACCTAATCTGAACCCTAACACTAACACAAACCCAAACCCAAACCCAAACCCTAACCCTAACCTTAACCCTAACCCTAACCCAAAACCAAAACCTAATCCTAACCCTAATCCAAACCCAAACCCTAACACTAACCCTACCCCTGACCCTAACCCAAACCCTAACTCTAACCTTAACCTAACCCTAACCCAAACCCAAACCGTAACCCTAAATTTAACCCTAACCCTAACCGTAAACCTAAGCCAAACCCTAACCCTAACCCTAACCCAAACACTAACCCTAACCCTAAGCCTAAACCCTAACCCCAACCCTAACATTAACCCTAACACTAAACCTAAACCTAACCCTAACCCAAACTCTAACCCTAACCTTAATCTTAACCCTAACCCTAAACCTAACTCAAACCCTAGCCCTAACCCTAAGCCAAACACTAACCCTAAACCTAAGCCTAACCACTAACCCCTTAACCTAACCCTAACCCTAACCCTAAACCTAAACCTAACCCTAACCCAAACTCTAACCCTAACCCTAACCCAAACCAAACCTTAACACTAACCCTAACCCTAACTCTAACACAAGACTTAACCCTAACCCTAAACCTAACCCTAACCCAAACACTAACCCTAACCCTAAGCCTAACCTCTAACCCCTAACTCTAACCCTAACCCTAAACATAAACCTAACCCTAACACAAACCCTAATCCTAACTTTAACCCTAACCCTAACCCTAAACCTAACCCAAAACCTAATCCTAACCCTAACCCAAACATTAACCCTAAGCCTAACCCCTACCCCCTAACCCTAACCCTAACCCTAGACCTAAACCTAAACCTAACCCTAAACCAAACCCTAACCCTAACCCTAACCCTAACCCTAACCCTAACCCTAACCCTTTCCCTAATCCTAACCCTAAACCAAACCCTAACACTAACCCTAATCCTAACCCTAACCCAAACCCAAACCCTAACCATGACCCTAAACCAAACCCTAACGCTAACCTGAACTAAAACCCTAACACTAACCCTAACCCAAACCCTAAAACTAACCCTAACCCTAAACCTAACCGAAACCCTAACATGAAACCTAACCCTAACTCTAACACTAACCCTAACCCTAACCCAAACGCTAAACCTAACACTAACCCTAAACCTAAACCTAAACCAAACCCTAACCCTAACCCAAACCCTAACCCTAACCCTAACCCAAAGCCTAAACCTAACACTAACCCTAACCCTAACACTCTCCCAAACCCAAACCTAACCCTAACCCTAACATTAACACTAACCCAAAACCAAACCCTAATCCTAAACCTAATCCACACCCAAACCGTCACTCTAACTCTAACCCTAAACCTAACCCAAACCCTAAATCTAACCTTAATCCTAACCCTAACTCTAACCCTATTAATAAACCTAACACTAACCCTAACCCTAACCCCAAACCAAACCGTTACTCTAAGCCTAACCATAACCACACCCTAACCCTAAACCTAAACCTAACCCTAAACATAAACCTAACCCTAACCCAAAACTAACCCTAACACAAACCCAAACACTAACACTAAGCCTAACCCTAACCCTAACCCTAACCCTAACCCAAACACTAACCATAACCCTAAGCCTAACCCCTAACCCCTAACCCTAACCCTAACCCTAACCCTAAACCTAAACCTAAACCTAACCCTAAACCAAACCCTAACCCTAACCCTAACCATAACCCTAACCGTAACACTAACACTAACCCTAAACCTAACCCTTTCCCTAATCCTAAACCTAAACCAAACCCTAACCCTAAACCTAACCTTAACCATAACCCTAACCCAAACCCAAAACCTAATCATGACCCTAACCAAAACCCTAAACCTAACCTGAACTAAAATCCTAACACTATCCATAACCCTAACCCAAACGCTAAACCTAACACTAACCCTAACCCTAACCCTAAACCAAACCCTAACCCTAACCCAAACCCTAACCCTAACCCTAACCCTAACCCAAACCCTAACCCTAACACTAACCCTAACCCTAACGCTCTCCCAAACCGAAACCACACCCTTACCCTAAAACTAACCCTAACCCAAACCCAAACCCTAACCCTAA
>JAJHUQ010000032.1:1375000-1382500 GCA_035773235.1 Eospalax fontanierii | reverse complement strand
CCTAAACGTAACCCTAAAACTTACCCTAACCCAAACCGAAACCCTAACCCTAACCATTACCCAAACCCTAACCGAAACCCTAACACTAACCCTAACCCTAACCCTAACCCTAATTCTAGCCCTAACCTTAACACTAACCCAAAACCTAACCCTAAACCTAAGCCTAAACCTAACCCTAACCCTAATCCAAACTAAACCGAAACCCTAACGCAAACCGAAACCCTAATGCTAACCCTTACCCAAACCCTAACCGTAACCCTAACCCTAACCTTAACCCTAAACCTAACCCTAACCCTAATCCTAGCCCTAACCCTAACACTAACCCAAACCCTAACCCTAACCCTAACCCTAAACCTAACCCTAACCCTAATCCCAACCCAAACCTAAAACCTAACCCTAATCCTAAACCTAAGCCAAAACCAATTCCTAACCCTAACCCTAACCCAAACCCTACACCTAACCCTAAACCTAACCCTAACCCTCACCCTAACCCATACCCAAACTCTAACCCTAACCCTATCCCTAACACTAACCTAACCCAAACCAAACCCTAACCCTAACACTAACCCTAATCCTAATCCTAACTCTAACCATAACACAAACACAAGGCCTAAAACTAACATTAAACATAACCGTAACCCTAACCCTAAACCTAACCCAAAACCTAACCCTAACCCTAACCCAAACAATAACCCTAACCCTAAGTGTAACCCCTAACCCTATCTCTAACCCTAACCCATACCAAACCATAACCCTAACCCTAACCATAACTCTAAACCTAAGTCTAACACAAAACCTAAACTTAACCCTAACCTTAACCCTAACCCTAACCCATACGAAACCCTAACCCTAAACCTAACCCTAAACCAAACCCAAACCCTAAACCTAACCCTAATCCAAATCCAAACCCTAACACTAACCCTAACCCTAACCCTTACCAAAACCCTAACTCTAACCTTAACGCTAACCCTAAGCCTAAACCTATTCCTAACCCTATCCCTAACCATAAGCCTAACCCTAACACAAACCCTTACCCTAACCCTAAACCTAAAATAAACACTAAGCCTAACTGTAACGCTAACCCTAACTCTAAACCTAAGCCTAAGCAAAACCCAAACACTAACCCTAAGCCTAATCCTAACCCTAACCCTAACCCTAACCCAACACGTAACCTTAACCCTAACCCTAAACCTTACCCTTACCCAAACCCTAACACTAATCTTAATGCTAACACTAAGCCTAACCCAAATCAAACCCTAACTGTAACTCTAATCCTAACCCACACCCCAACACTAAATCTAACCCTAACCTTAACCCTAACATTAACCCAAACCCAAACCAAACCCAAAACCAAACCTTAACCCTAACACTAACCATAACCCTAACCCAAACCCAAACCCTAATCCTAACCCTAATCCAAACCCAAACCCTAACATTAACCCTAACCCTGACCCTAACCCAAACCCTAATTCTAACCTTAATCCTAACCCTAACCCTAAACCTATTCCTAACCCTAAACATAACCATACCCTAACCCTAACACAAACCCTTACCTTAACACTAACCCTAAACCAAAACATAAGACTAACACTAAACCTAACCCTAACCCTAAACCTAAGCCTAAACCAAACCCAAACAATAAACCTAAGCCTAATCCTAACACCAACCCTAACTCTAACCCTAACCCTAACCCTAACCCTAACCCTAACCCTAACCCTAACCCTAACCCTAAACCTAACCCTAACCCAAACCCTAAACCTAATCTTAATGCTAACACTAAGCCTAACCCAAATCAAACCCTAACCGTAACCCTAACCCTAACGTTAACCCTAACACAAACATTAACCCAAACCCAAACCCTGACCCTAACCCTAACCCAAACCCTAACACTAACCCAACCCTAACCCTAACCCAAATCCTGACCCTATCCCTAACCCTAACCCTAACCCTAACCCTAAACCTAACCCAAATCCTGACCCTATCCCTAACCCTAACCCTAACCCAAACCCTGACCCTAACCCTAACACTAAACCTAAAGCTAACCCATACCCAAACCCTAACCCGAAACCTAACCCTAACCCTAACCCTAACCCTAATCGTAACCGTAACGCTAACCCAAACTCAAACACTAACCCTTACCCTGAACCTAACCCTAACCCTAACCCTAACGCTAACCTAAACCCAAACCCTAACCCTAAACCTAACCCTAACCATAACCGTAACCCTAACCCAAACAAAAACCCTAACCGTAACCCTAACCCTAACCAAACCCAAACTAAAATCCTAACCCTAACCATAACCCTAAGCCTAACCCTAACCTCTAAACCCTAACAGTAACCCTAACCCTAAAGCAAACCCTCACCAAAACCATAACCCTAACCCTAACGCTAACCCAAATCCTAAATCTAACTCTAACCCTAACCCCAACCCTCATCCTAACCCTACCCTAAACCTAAGCAAAACACTAACCCTAACCCAAACCCTAACCGTAAACATAACCCTAAACTTTACCCTAACCCAAACCGAAACCCTAACCCTAACCCAAACCCTGACCCTAACCCTAAACCTAACCCTAACCCTAACTCTAACCCAAAACCTTAACCTAAATCTAACCCTAACCCTAAACCTAACCCTAACCCTAACCCTAACCCTAAACCTAACCCTAACTGAAACACTAACCCTAACCCTAACCATAAACCTAACCCAAAACCAAACCCTAATATTAACCCTAACCCTAACCCTAAACCATACCCAAACCCTAAACCTGACCCTAACCCTAACCCTAACCCAAACCCTAACCCTAACCCTACCCTAACCCAAACCATACCCTTAACCTTAATCCTATCCCTAACCCAAACACTAAACCTAACCCTAGCCATAACCCTAACCCAAACCCTAAACCTAATCCTAACCCAAACAATAACCCTAACCCTATTCCTAAACCAAATCCAAACCCTAACCCTAACCCTAACCCAAACCATAACCCTAATCCTAACACTAAACCTAACACACACCCTAACCCTAATCCTAACCCTAATCCTATCCCTAACCCAAACCCTAACCCTATCCCTAACCCTAACCCAAACCCTAACCCTAACCCTCAACTTAACCAAACCTAATCCCAAACCCTAACCCTAAACCCAACCCAAACCCTAACCCCAACCCTAAACCTAACCCAATCCCAAACCCTAATCCTAACTCTAATCCAAACACTAACCCTAATCCTAACCCTAACCCTAAACCTAACCCTAATCCTAAACCAAACCAAACCCTAAACCTAACCCTAACCCTAACCCTAACCCTAACCCTAACCCAAACCCTAACCCTAACCCAAACCCCAACCCTAACTCTAACTCTAACCTTAACCCTAACAGTAACCCAAACCCTAACCCTAACCCTAACCCTAACCCTAACCCAAACACAAACCCTAATAAGAACCCTAATCCAAACCCAAACCCTAACACTAACCCTAACCCAAAACCTAACTCTAACCTTAACACTAAAACTAACCCTAAACCTATTCCTAACCCTAACCATTACCATAACCCTAACCCTAACACAAACCCTTACCCTAACCATAACCCTAAACCAAACCCTAAGCCTAAACCTAACCCTAACCCTAACACTAAACATAAGCCTAAAACAAACCCAAACACTAACCCTAAGTCTAATCCTAACCCTAACCCTAACCCTAACCCAACCCCTAACCTTAACCCAACAACTAACCCTAAACCTAACACAAACCATAACCCTAACCCAAACACTAACCCTAAACATAACCCTAAACCTTACCCTAAACCAAACCGAAACCCTAAACCTAACGCAAACCCTGTCCCTAAACCTAACCCTAACGCTAGCCATAACCCAAAGCCTAAACCTAACCCTAACCCTAACGCTAACCCAAACTGTAACCTTAAACCTAATGCTAACCCTAACGCTAACTCTAAACCTAACCCTAACCTAAACACTATCCCTAAGCCTAACCCTAAACCTAACCCAAAACCAAACCCTAACCCTAACGCTAACCCTTATACAAAGCCTAAACCTGGCCCAAACCCTAACACAAACCTTAACCCTAACCCTACCCTAACCCAAACCCTAAACTTAACCTTGACCCCATCCCTAACCCAAACCCTAAACCTAACCCTAACCCTAACCCTAACTGAAACCTTAAACCTAACCCTAACCCAAACCATAATCCTAACCCTAACCGTAACACTAACCCAAACCCTAACCCTAATCCTAAGCCTAAACCTAACCTTAACCCTAACCTAAATCAAAACTAAACCCTAAACATAACCGTAACCCTAAACCTAACCATAACCCAAAACCCAACCCTAACTCTAACCCTAACCTTAACCCTAACCCTAACCCTAACCCTAACCCTAACCCAAACCCAAAACCTAATCCTAGCCCTAATTCAAACCCAAACCTTAACACTAACCGTAAACCTAACCCTACACCAAACCCTAACTCTAACCTTAACCCTAACCCTTAACCAAACCAAACCCTAACCCTAAGCCTAAACCTAACTCTAACCGAAAACCTAACCCTAATCCAAACCCAAATGCAAACCCTAACCCTAAATCTGAGACTTACCCAAACCCAAACCCTAACCCTAACCCCAACATTAACCCTAACCCAAACAAACCCTAATCCTAACCCTAATCCAAACCCAAACCCTAACCCTAACGCTAACCCTAACCCTAACCCAAACCCTAAATCTGATCTTAACCCTAAACCTAACCCTAACCCTAACCCAAACCCTAATCCTAACCCTATCGCTAACCCTAAACCAAATCCTAACCCTAACCCTAACACTAAACCTAAGCCTAACCCAAACCCAAACACTAAACCTAAGCCTAATCCTATCCCTAACCCTAACCCAAACCCAAAACCTAACCCTAAACATATCCCTAAACCTTACCCTAAAGCAAACCGAAACCCTAACCCTAACGCAAACCCTGACCCTAACCCTAACGCTAACCCTAAACCAAATCCTAACCCTAACCCTAACCCTAAAGCTAAGCCTAACCCAAACCCAAACACTAAACCTAAGCCTAATCCTATCCCTAACCCTAACTCTAAACTTAAGTCAAACCCTAACCCTAACCCTACCCCAAACACTAACCCTAACCCTAAGCCTAACCCCTAACACCAACCCTAACATTAACCCTAACCCTAACACTAACCCAAACTCAAACCCTAACCCAAACCATAATCCTAATCCTAACCCTAACCCTAACCTTAACCCTAACCCTAACCCTAACCCACACACTAACGCTAATCCTAACCCTAAACCTAACCCAAAACCTAACCCTAACCCAACCCTAACCCTAAACATAACCCTAAACCTTACCCTAAACCAAACCGAAACCCTAACCCTAAGAAAAACCCTGACCCTAACACTAACCCTAAAGCTAAACATAACCCAAAGCCTAAACCTAACCCTAACCCTAACGCTAACCCAAACCCTAACCTTAAACCTAACGCTAACCCTAACGCTAACTCTAAACCTAACCCTAAGCTAAACACTATCCCTACCCCTAACCCTAACCCTAACCCTTACACAAACCCTAAACCTGACCCAAACCCTAACCCAAACCCTAACCCTAACAGTACCCTAAACCAAACCCTAACCTTAACCTTGATCCTATCCCTAACCCAAACCCTTAACCTAACCCTAACCCTAACCCTAACCCTAACCGAAACCCTAAACCTAACCCTAACCCAAACCATAATCCTAACCCTAACCCTAACCCAAAACCAAACCCTAACCCTAACCCTAACCCAAACCATAACCATGATCCTAACCCTAATCGTAACCCACACCCTAACCCTAATCCTAAACCTAACCCTAACTCTAACCCTAACCCAAACCCAAACACTAACCCTAACCCTAACCCAAACCCAAACCCTAACCCTAACCCTAACCTTAACCTTGACCCTATCCCTAACCCAAACCCTAAATCTAACCCTAACCCTAACCCTAACCCTAACCCTAAACCTAACCCTATCCCAAACCCTAACACTAACCCTAACCCTAACCCAAACAATAACTCTAACCCTAACCCTAACCCAAACCCAAACCCTAACCCTAACCCTAACCCTAACCCAAACGCAAACCATAATCCTAGCCTTAATCCAAACCCAAACCTTAACACTAACCGTAAACCTAACCCTACACCAAACCCTAACTCTAACCTTAACCATAACCCTAACCCAAACCCAAACCCTAACCCTAAATTTAACCCTAACCCTAACCCTAAACTTAAGCCAAACCCTAACCCTAACCCTAACCCAAACACAAACCCTAACCCTAAGCCTAACCCCTAACCCCAACCATAACATTAACCCTAACCCTAACCCTAACCCAAACTCAAACCCTAACCCAAACCATAATCCTAATCCTAACACTAACCCTAACCCACACATTAACGCTAATCCTAACCCTAAACCTAACCCAGAACCTAACCCTAACCCAAACCCTAACCCTAAACATAACCCTAAACCTTACCCTAAACCAAACCGAAACCCTAACCCTAACGCAAACCCTGACCCTAACCCTAACCCTAACGCTAAAGATAACCCAAAGCCTAAACCTAACCCTAACCCTAACGCTAACCCAAACCCTAACCTTAAACCTAACGCTAACCCTAACGCTAACTCTAAACCTAACCCTAATCTAAACACTATCCCTAACCCTAACCCTAAACCTAACCCAAAACCAAACCCTAACCCTAAGCCTAACCCTTACACAAACCCTAAACCTCACCCAAACCCTAACCCTAACCCTACCCTTACCCAAACCCTAAACTTAACTTTGACCCTATCCCTAACCCAAACCCTAAACCTAACCGTAACCCTAACACTAACCGAAACCCTAAACCTAACCAAAACCCAAACCATAATCCTAACCCTAACCTAACCCAAAACCAAACCCTAACCCTAAACCTAACCCAAATCATAATCCTGATCCTAACCCTAATCCTAACCCACACCCTAACCCTAATCCTAAACCTAATACTAACGCTAACCCTAACCCTAACCCAAACCCAAACCCTAACCCAAACCCAAACCCTAACCCTAACCCTAACCCAAACCCTAATCCTAATCCTAAGCCTAAACCTAACCTTAATCCTAACCCAAATCAAACCCTAACCCTAACCCTAACCATAACCGTAACCCGAACCCTAACCCTAACCCAAAACCCAACCCTAATTCTAACCCTAACCTTAACCCTAACCCTAACCCTAACCCTAACCCAAACATAAACCCTAATCCTAGCTCTAATCCTAACCCAAACCTTAACACTAACCGTAAACCTAACCCTACACCAAACCCTAACTCTAACCTTAACCCTAACCCTTACCCAAACCAAACCCTAACCCTAACCCTAAACCTAACTCTAACCCAAAACCTAACCCTAATCCAAACCCAAACGCAAACCCTAACCCTAACCCTAACCCTAAGACTTACCCAAACCCAAACACTAACCCT
>JAJHUQ010000032.1:1340000-1372500 GCA_035773235.1 Eospalax fontanierii | reverse complement strand
CTAACACTACCCTAACCGAAACGAAACCCTAACCCTAACCCTATCCTTAACCCCGACACCAACCATAACCCTAACCCTAACTCTAACACTAACCCAACCCCTAATCCTACACTTATCCCTAACCTAAACACTAAACCTAACCCTAACCCTAACCATAACCAAACCGTAAACCTAACCCTAACCTTAACCCTAACCCTAATCCTAACCCTAACCCTAACCCTAACACAAACCCTAACCCTAACCCTAACCCTAACCCTAATCTTAACCCAAACCCTAACCCTAACACTAACCCTAACCATAACACTCACCCAAACCCAAACCAAACCCTAACCCTAACCTTAACCGTAACCCAAACCCTAACCCTAAACCTAACCCCAACCCAAACATTAAACCTAACCCTAACCCTAACCCTAACCCAAACCCAAACCCTAACCCTAACTCTAACCCTAACGCAAACCCTAACCCTAACCCTAAACCTAAACCAAACCCTAATCCTAAACGTAACCCTAAACCTTACCTTAACCCAAACCGAATCTCTAACAGTAAGCCAAACCCTGACCTAACCCTAACCCTAACCCAAACCCTAAACCTAACCCTAACCCTAACCCGAACCTTAACCCTAAACCTAACCCTAAACCAAACACTAACCCTAACCCTAACCCTAAACCTAACCAAAACCCAAACCCTAACTCTAACCCTAACACAAACCATAATCCTAATCCTAACCCTAACCCTAACATACAAACTAACCCTAATCATAACCCTAAACCTAACCCTAACACAAACACTAACCCTAACCCTAACAGAAACCCAAACCCTAACCTTAAACCTAACCAAAACCCTAACCCTAACCCTAACCCAAACCAAACCCTAACCCTAACCCTAACCCTAACCCTAATTCAAAACCTAACCTTAAACCTAACATTAACACTAACGCTAACCCTAAACCTAACCGTAACCCAAACACTAACCCTAAACCTAACAAAAAACCAAACCCTAACCTTAAATCTAACCCTAAACCTAACCCTTACACAAACCCTAAACCTGACCCAAACCCTAACCCAAACCCTAACCCTAACATAACCCAAACCCAAAACTTAAACTTAACCCTAACCCTAAACCAAACCCTAAATCTAACCCTAACCCTAACCAAAACCCAAACCCTAAACCTAACCCTAACCCAAACCATAATCCTAATCCTAACCTTAACCCAAACCCAAACCCTAACTCTAACCGTAACCCACAACCTAACCCTAATCCTAAACCTAACCCTAACCCTAACCCAAACACAAACCCTAACCCTATCCCTAACCCTAACCCAAACCCAAACCCTAACCCTAACCCTAACCGAAACCCTAACACTAACCCTAAGCCTAAACCTAACCCTAACCCTAACCCAAATCAAACGCTAACCCTAACCCTAACCCGAACCCTAACCCGAACCGTAACACTAAACCTCACCCTAACCCAAACCCCAACCCTAACTCTAACCCTAACCTTTATCCTAACAGTAACCCAAACCCAACTTCCTAACCCTAACCCTAACCCAAATAAAAACCCTAATTCAAGCCCTAATCCAAACCCAAACCCTAACACTCACCCTAAGCCTATACCTAACCCTAACACTTACCCAAGCCAACCCTAACCCTAACCCTAAAACTAACTCTAACCCAAAACCTAACCCTAATCCAAACCCAAACGCAAACCCTAACCCTAAACTTAACCCTAAGACCTACCCAAACCCAAACCCTAACCCTAACCACAACATTAACCCTAACCCAAACAAACCCTAATCCTAAACCTAATCCAAATCCAAACCCTAACCCTAACTCTAAACCTAACCCTAAACCTAACCCTAATTCAAACCCTAACCCTAAACCTAACCCTAAACCTAAGCCTAACCCAAATCCAAACACTAAACCTAAGCGTAATCCTAAACCTAACACTAACCCAAACCCAAACCCTAACCCTCACCCTAAACCTAAGCCAAACCCTAACCCTAACCCTAACCCAAACACTAACCCTAACCCTAAGCCTAACCCCTAACCCCAACCCTAACATTAACCCTAACACTAAACCTAAACCTAACCCTAACCCAAATTCTAACCCTAACCTTAACCTTAACCGTAACCCTAAACCTAACTCAAACCCTAGCCCTAACCCTAAGCCAAACACTAACCCTAAACCTAAGCCTAACCCCTAACCCCTTACCCTAACCCTAACCCTAACCCTAAACCTAAACCTAACCATAACCCAAACCCTAACCCAACCCTAACCCAAACCAAACCTTAACACTAACCCTAACCCTAACTCTAACACAAGACTTAACCCTAACCCTAAACCTAACCCTAACCCAAACACTAACCCTAACCCTAAGCCTAACTTCTAACCCCTAACTCTAACCCTAACCTTAAACATAAACCTAACCCTAACACAAACCCCAATCCTAACTTTAACCCTAACCCTAACCCTAAACCTAACCCAAAACCTAATCCTAACCCTAACCCAAACATTAACCCTAACCCTAAGCCTAACCCCTACCCCCTAACCCTAACCCTAACCCTAGACCTAAACCTAAACCTAAACCTAAACCCAACCCTAACCCTAACCCTAACCCTAACCCTAAGCCTAACCCTAACACTAACCCTAACCCAAACCCTAACCCTAACCCTTTCCCTAATCCTAACCCTAAACCAAACCCTAACACTAACCCTAATCCTAACCCTAACCCGAACCCAAACCCTAACCATGACCCTAAACCAAACCCTAACCCTAACCTGAACTAAAACCCTAACACTAACCCTAACCCACACCCTAAAACTAAACCTAACCCTAAACCTAACCCAACCCTAACATTAACCCTAACCCTAACTCTAACACTAACACTAACACTAACCCAAACGCTAAACCTAACACTAACCCTAAGCCTAACCGAAACCCTAACCCTAACCCTAACCCAAACCCTAACCCTAACCCTAATCCTAACCCTAATCCTATTCCTAACAGTAACCCTAACACTCACCCAAGTCCTAACTCCAAACCAAACACTAACCTTAACCCTCACCCTAACCCTCACCCAAACCCTAAACCTAACCGAATTCCTAACAGTAACCCTAAACCTTATCCTAACCCTAACCCAAACCCAAAACCTAACACTTACCCTAACACTAAACCTAACCCTAAACCTAACCCAAAAACTAACCCTAACCCAAACGATAACCTGACCCTAAACCTAACACTAACCCTAACCCAAACCAAACCAAAACATTAACCCTAACACTAACCCTAACCCTAACCCTAACCCAAACCTAACCCTAACCCAAACACTAACCCAAACCCTAAACCTAACCTAACCCTAACCGAAACCCTAACCCTAACACTAACCCTAACCCTAACACTCACCCAAAACCAAACATAACCCTAACCCTAACATTAACACTAACCCAAACCCAAACCCTAATCCTAAACCTAATCCAAACCCAAACCGTCACCCTAACTCTAACCCTAAACCAAACCCAAATCCTAAATCTAACCTTAATCCTAACCCTAACTCTAACCCTATTAATAAACCTAACCCTAACCCTAACCCTAACCCCAACCCAAACCGTTACTCTAACCCTAACCCTAACCACACCCTAACCCTAAACCTAAACATAACCCTAAACCTAAACCTAACCCTAACAAAAACCCCAACACTAACCCTAAGCCTAATCCTAACCCTTACCCTAACCCTAACGCAACCCATAAACCTAAAGCTATCCCTAAACCCAACTCTAAACCAAACCCTAAACCTAACCCGTACACTAACAGTAACCCTAACCCAAACCAAACTCAAACCCTAACCATAACCCTAACCCTAACCCTCAGCCTAACCCTAACACTACCCAAAAACTAATCCTGACACAAACCCTAACCCTAACCCTAAACCTAACCCTAACCCAAACGCTATCCCTAACCCTAAACCTAACACTAACCCTAACCCAAATGAAACCAAAACCCTAAACCTAACAGTAAACCTAACCCTAATCGTAACCCAAACTCTAACCCTAACCCGAACCCGAACCCTAACCCTGAACCTAATACTAACCCTAACGATAACCCTAAACCTAACCCTAACCCAAACACTAACCCTAACCCTAACCTTAAACCTAACCCAAAACCAAAACCTAACCTTAACCCTAACCCTAACCCTAACACATTACCAAACCCTAAACCTGACCCTAACTCTAACCCAAACCTTAACCTTAACCCTACCCTAACCCAAACCATAACCTTAACCTTAAACCTATCCCTAACCCGAAACCTAAACCTAACCCTAACCTTAATCCTTACACTAACCCAAACCCAAACCATAATCCTAACATTAACCCTAACCCTAACCCAAACCCAAACCCTAATCCTAGCCCTAATCCAAACGCAAACCTAACACTAACCGTAAACCTAACCCTACACCAAACCCTAACTCTAACCTAAACCGTAACCCTTACCCAAAACAAACCCTAACCCTAACCCTAACCCTAAACCAAACTCTAACCCAAAACCTAATCCTAATCCAAACCCAAACGCAAACCCTAACCCTAACCCTATCCCAAAGACTTACCCAAACCCAAACCCTAACCCTAAGCCCAACATTAACCCTAATCTAAACAAACCCTAATCCTAACCCTAACCCAAACCCAAACCCTATCCTTAATTCTAACCCTAACCTTAACAAAAACACTAAATCTAATCTTAACCGTAAACTTAACCCTAACTCTAACACAAACCCTAACCCTAACCCTAACCCTAAATCTGTCCCAAATCCCAACCCTAACCGTAACCCTAAACCTAAGCCTAACCCAACCCCAAACACTACCTCTACGCCTAATCCTAAACCTAACCTTAACCCAAACCCAAACCCTAACCCTAAACTTAATCGTAACCCTAACCCTAAACCTAAGCCAAACCCTAACCCTAACCGTAACCCAAACACTAACCCTAACGCTAAGCCTAACCCATAACCCCAACCCTAATATTAACCCTAACCCTAAACCTAAACCTAACCCTAACCCAAACTCTAACCCTAACCTTAACCCTAACCCTAACCCTAAACCTAACTCAAACCCTAACCCTAACCCTAACCCAAACACTAACCCTAACCCTAAGCCTAACCCCTAACCCCTAACCCTAACCCTAACCCTAAACCTAAACCTAACCCTAACCAACAACCCTAACCCTAACCCAAACCCAAACCAAACCCGAAACCTAACCCTAACCCTAACTCTAACACTTACCCAAACCCTAACCTTAACCCTAACACAAGACATAACCCTAACCCTAACCATAACCCTAACCCTAACCCTAACGCTAACCGTAAACTAAACCCTAACCCTAATCCTAACAATAACCCTAACCCAAAGGCAAACGCTAATCCTAACCCAAACCCAAACCCTAACCCTAACCCTAACCCTCACACAAACATTAACCCTAAACCTAACCCTAACACAAACGCAAACCCTACACCTAACCCGAACCCAAACGCAAACCCTAACCCTAACCCTAACCCTAACTCTAACCCAGACCCTAACCGTAACCCTAACCCTAACCCTAACCCTAACCCAAACATTAACCCTAACCCTAAACCTAACCCTAACCCTAACTCTAACACTTACCCAAACCCTAACCTGAACCCTAACCCTAACACAAGACATAACCATAACCCTAAACCTAACCCTAACCCAAACGCTAACCCTAACCCTAAGCATAAACTCTAACCCCTAACACTAACCCTAACCCAAACCCTAAACCTAAACCTAACCCTAACACAAACCCAAATACTAACCTTAATCCTAACCCTAACACTAAACCTAATGCAAACCCTAACCCTAACCCTAACTCAAACACTAACCCTAACACTAAGCCTAACCCCTAACCCCTAACCCTAACCCTAACCCTAACCCTAAACCTAAACCTAAACCTAAACCAAATCCTAAACCTAACCCTAAGCCTAACCCTAACACTAACCCTAACCCTAACCCTAACCCAAACCCTAACCCTAACCCAAACACTAACCCTAACCCTAAACCTAACCTAACCCTAACCGAAACCCTAACCCTAACACTAACCCTAACCCTAACACTCACCCAAACCCAAACCTAACCCTAACCCTAACATTAACACTAACCCAAACCCAAACCCTAATCCTAAACCTAATCCAAACCCAAACCGTCACCCTAACTCTAACCGTAAACCAAACCCAAATCCTAAATCTAACCTTAATCCTAACCCTAACTCTAACCCTATTAATAAACCTAACACTAACCCTAACCCTAACCCCAACCCAAACCGTTACTCTAACCCTAACCCTAACCACACCCTAACCCTAAACCTAAACATAACCCTAAACCTAAACCTAACCCTAACAAAAACCCCAACACTAACCCTAAGCCTAATCCTAACCCTTACCCTAACCCTAACGCAACCCATAAACCTAACCCTATCCCGAAACCCAACTCTAAACCAAACCCTAAACCTAACCCAAACACTAACAGTAACCCTAATCCAAACCAAACTCAAACCATAACCATAACCCTAACCCTAACCCTCAGCCTAACCCTAACACTACCCAAAAACTAATCCTGACACAAACCCTAACCCTAACCCTAAACCTAACCCTAACCCAAACGCTATCCCTAACCCTAAACCTAACACTAACCCTAACCCAAATGAAACCAAAACCCTAAACCTAACACTAAACCTAACCCTAACCGTAACCCAACCTCTAACCCAAACCCGAACCCGAACCCTATCAGTGAACCTAACACTAACCCTAACGATAACCCTAAACCTAACCCTTACCCAAACAGTAACCCTAACCCTAACCTTAAACCTAACCCAAAACCAAAACCTAACCTTAACCCTAACCCTAACCCTAACCCATTACCAAACCCTAAACCTGACCCTAACCCAAACCATAATTTTAACCCTAACCCTTATCCTAAACCAAACCCAAACTCTAACCCTAACCCTAACAATAACCCAAACCCTAACCCTCACCCTAACCCAAACCCTAACCCTAACCCAAAACCAAATCCTAACCCTAAACCTAACCCTAACACAAACCCTAACCCTAAACCTAACCCAAATCCTAACCCTACACCTAACCCTAGCCCAAACACTAACCCTAAACCTAACCCTAACACAAACCCAAACCCTAAACCTAACCCAAATCCTAACCCTAAACCTAACCCTAGCCCAAACACTAACCCTAAACCTAACCCTAACACAAACCCTAACCCTAACCCTAACCCTAACCAAAACCTAACCTTAACCCTATCCCTAACCCAAACCCTAAACCTAACCCTAACCCTAACCCTAACCCTAACCCTAGACCTAAACGTAAACCTAAGCCTAAACCAAACCCTAACCCTAACCCTAACCCTAACCCTAACCCTAAGCCTAACCCTACACTAACCCTAACCCTAACCCTAACCCTAAACCAAACCCTAACACTAACCCTAATCCTAACCCTAACCCAAACCCAAACCCTAACCATGACCCTAAACCAAACCCTAACCCTAACCTGAACCAAAACCCTACCACTAACCCTAACCCACACCCTAAAACTAACCCTAATCCTAAACCTAACCCCAACCATAACATTAACCCTAACCCTAACTCTAACACTAACCCTAACAGTAACCCAAACGCTAAACCTAACATTAAGCCTAAGCCTAACCGAAACCCTAACCCTAACCCTAACCCAAACCCTAACCCTAACCCTAATCCTAACCCTAACCCAAACCCTAACACTAATCCTATTCCTAACACTAACCCTAACCCTCACCCAAATCCTAACTCCAAACCAAATCCTAACACTACCCTCAACCTAACCCTCACCCAAACCCTAAACATAACCGAATTCCTAACCCTAACACTAAACCTAAGCCTAACCCTAACCCAAACCCAAAACCTAACACTTACCCTAACACTAAACCTAACCCTAAACCTAACCCAAAAACTAACCCTAACCCAAATGCTAAACCTGACCCTAAACCTAACACTAACCCTAACTCAAACCAAACCAAAACATTAACCCTAACACTAACCCTAACCCTAACCCTAACCCAAACCCTAACCCTAACCCAAACACTAACCCTAACCCTAACCCTAAACCTAACCTAACCGTAACCGAAACCCAAACCCTAACACTAACCCTAACCCTAACACTCACCCAAACCCAAACCTAACCCTAACCCTAACATTAACACTAACCCAAACCCAAACCCTAATCCTAAACCTCATCCAAACCCAAACCGTCACACTAACTCTAACCGTAAACCTAACCCAAACCCTAAATCTAACCTTAATCCTAACCCTAACTCTAACCCTATTAATAAACCTAACACAAACCCTAACCCTAACCCCAACCCAAACCGTTACTCTAACCCTAACCCTAACCACACCCTAACCCTAAACCTAAACATAACCCTAAACCTAAACCTAACCCTAACAAAAACCCAAACACTAACCCTAAGCCTAATCCTAACCCTTACCCTAACCCTAACGCAACCCATAAACCTAACCCTATCCCTAAACCCAACTCTAACCCAAACCCTAAACCTAACCCTAACACTAACAGTAACCCCAACCCAAACCAAACTCAAACCCTAACCATAACCTAACCCTAATCCTCAGCCTAACCCTAACACTAACCCAAAAAACTAATCCTGACACAAACCCTAACCCTAACCCTAAACCTAACCCTAACCCAAACGCTATCCCTAACCCTAAACCTAACACTAACCCTAACCCAAACCAAACCAAAACCCTAAACCTAACACTAACCCTAACCCTAACCGTAACCCAAACTCAAACCTTAACCCGAACCCGAACCCTAACCCTAAACCAAACACTAACCCTAACGATAACCCTAAACCTAACCCTAACCCTAACCTTAAACCTAACCCAAAACCAAAACCTAACCTTAACCCTAACCCTAACCCTAACCCATTACCAAACCCTAAACCTGACCCTAACCCAAACCATAATCTTAACCTTAACCCTATCCCTAACCCAAACCCTAAACCTAACCCTAACCCTAACCCTAACCCAAACCCTAAACCTAACCCTAACCCAAACACTAACCCTAACCCTAACCTTAAACCTAACCCAAAACCAACACCTAACCTTAACCCTAACCCTAACCCTAACACATTACCAAACCCTAAACCTGACCCTAACTCTAACCCAAACCTTAACCTTAACCCTACCCTAACCCAAACCATAACCTTAACCTTAACCCTATCCCTAAACCAAACCCTAAACCTAACCCTAACCTTAATCCTAACACTAACCCAAACCCAAACCATAATCCTAACATTAACCCTACCCCTAACCCAAACCCAAACGCTAATCCTAGCCCTAACCCAAACGCAAACCTAACACTAACCGTAAACATAACCCTACAGCAAACCCTAACTCTAACCTTAACCGGAACCCTTACCCAAAACAAAACCTAACCCTAACCCTAACCCTAAACCAAACTCTAACCCAAAACCTAACCCTAATCCAAACCCAAACGCAAACCCTAACCCTAACCCTATCCCAAAGACTTACCCAAACCCAAACCCTAACCCTAAGCCCAACATTAACCCTAATCTAAACAAACCCTAATCCTAACCCTAATCCAAACCCAAACCCTATCCTTAATTCTAACCCTAACCTTAACAAAAACACTAAATCTAATCTTAACCGTAAACTTAACCCTAACTCTAACACAAACCCTAACCCTAACCCTAACCCTAAATCTGACCCAAACCCCAACCCTAACCGTAACCCTAAACCTAAGCCTAACCCAAACCCAAACACTAACCCTAAGCCTAATCCTAAACCTAACCTTAACCCAAACCCAAACACTAACCCTAAACTTAACCCTAACCCTAACCCTAAACCTAAGCCAAACCCTAACCCTAACCATAACCCAAACACTAACCCTAACGCTAAGCCTAACCCATAACCCCAACCCTAATATTAACCCTAACCCTAAACCTAAACCTAACCCTAACCCAAACTCTAACCCTAACCTTAACCCTAACCCTAACCCTAAACCTAACTCAAACCCTAACCCTAAACCTAACCCAAACACTAACCCTAACCCTAAGCCTAACCCCTAACCCCTAACCCTAACCCTAACCCTAAACCTAAACCTAACCCTAACCCACAACCCTAACCCTAACCCTAACCCAAACCAAACCCGAACCCTAACCCTAACCCTAACTCTAACACTTACCCAAACCCTAACCTTAATCCTAACACAAGACATAACCTTAACCCTAACCCTAACCCTAACCCTAACCCTAACTCTAACGCTAACCGTAAACTAAACCCTAACCCTAATCCTAACAGTAACCCTAACCCAAAGCCAAACGATAATTCTAACCCAAACCCAAACCCTAACCCTAACCCTAACCCTAACACAAACATTAACCCTAAACCTAACCCTAACACAAAGGCAAACCCTACACCTAACCCGAACCCTAACCCTAACCCTAACCCTAACCCTAACCCTAACCCTAACCCAGACCCTAACCGTAACCCTAACCCTAACCCTAACCCTAACCCAAACATTAACCCTAACCCTAAACCTAACCCTAACCCTAACTCTAACACTTACCCAAACCCTAACCTGAACCCTAAACCTAACACAAGACATAACCATAACCCTAAACCTAACCCTAACCCAAACGCTAACCCTAACCCTAAGCCTAAACTCTAACCCCTAACACTAACCCTAACCCTAACCCTAAACCTAAACCTAACCCTAACACAAACCCAAATACTAACCTTAACCCTAACCATAACACTAAACCTAATGCAAACACTAACCCTAACCCTAACTCAAACAATAACCCTAACACTAAGCCTAACCGCTAACCCCTAACCCTAACCCTAACCCTAACCCTAAACCTAAACCTAAACCTAAACCAAAACCTAAACCTAGCCCTAAGCCTAACCCTAACACTAACACTAACCCTAACCCTAAACCAAACCCTAACCCTAACCCAAACACTAACCCTAACCCTAACACTCACCCAAACCCAAACCTAACCCTAACCCTAACATTAACACTAACCCAAACCCAAACCCTAATCCTAAACCTAATCCAAACCCAAACCGTCACCCTAACTCTAACCCTAAACCAAACCCAAATCCTAAATTTAACCTTAATCCTAACCCTAACTCTAACCCTATTAATAAACCTAACACTAACCCTAACCCTAACCCCAACCCAAACCGTTACTCTAACCCTAACCCTAACCACACCCTAACCCTAAACCTAAACATAACCCTAAACCTAAACCTAACCCTAACAAAAACACCAACACTAACCCTAAGCCTAATCCTAACCCTTACCCTAACCCTAACGCAACCCATAAACCTAACCCTATCCCTAAACCCAACTCTAAACCAAACCCTAAACCTAACCCTAACACTAACAGTAACCCTAACCCAAACCAAACTCAAACCATAACCATAACCCTAACCCTAACCCTCAGCCTAACCCTAACACTACCCAAAAACTAATCCTGACACAAACCCTAACCCTAACCCTAAACCTAACCCTAACCCAAACGCTATTCCTAAACCTAAACCTAACACTAACCCTAACCCAAATGAAACCAAAACCCTAAACCTAACACTAAACCTAACCCTAACCGTAACCCAAACTCTAACCCTAACCTGAACCCGAACCCTAACCCTGAACCTAACACTAACCCTAACGATAACCCTAAACCTAACCCTAACCCAAACACTAACCCTAACCCTAACCTTAAACCTAACCCAAAACCAACACCTAACCTTAACCCTAACCCTAACCCATTACCAAACCCTAAACCTGACCCTAACCCAAACCATAATCTTAACCCTAACCTTATCCTAAACCAAACCCAAACTCTAACCCTAACCCTAACAATAACCCAAACCCTAACCCTCACCCTAACCCAAACCCTAACCCTAACCCAAAACCAAATCCTAACCCTAAACCTAACCCTAACACAAACCCTAACCCTAAACCTAACCCAAATCCTAACCCTAAACCTAACCCTAGCCCAAACACTAACCCTAACACAAACCCTAAACCTAACCCTAACCCTAACCAAAACCTAACCTTAACCCTATCCCTAACCCAAACCCTAAACCTAACCCTAACCCTACCCCTAACCCTAACCCTAGACCTAAACGTAAACCTAACCCTAAACCAAACCCTAACCCTAACCCTAACCCTAACCCTATCCTTAAGCCTAACCCTAACACTAACCCTAACCCTAACCCTAACCCTAAACCAAACCCTAACACTAACCCTAATCCTAACCCTAATCCAAACCCAAACCCTAACCATGACCCTAAACCAAACCCTAACCCTAAACTGAACTAAAACCCTAACACTAACCCTAACCCACACCCTAAAACTAACCCTAAACCTAAACCTAACCCCAACCATAACATTAACCCTAACCCTAACTCTAACACTAACCCTAACACTAACCCAAACGCTAAACCTAACATTAACCCTAAGCCTAACCGAAACCCTAACCCTAACCCTAACCCAAACCCTAACCCTAACCCTAATCCTAACCCTAACCCAAACCCTAACACTAATCCTATTCCTAACACTAACCCTAACCCTCACCCAAATCCTAACTCCAAACCAAATACTAACCCTAACACACAACCTAACCCTCACCCAAACCCTAAACATAACCGAATTCCTAACCCTAACCCTAAACCTAAGCCTAACCCTAACCCAAAGCCAAAACCTAACACTTACCCTAACACTAAACCTAACCCTAAACCTAACCCAAAAACTAACCCTAACCCAAATGCTAAACCTGACCCTAAACCTAACACTAACCCTAACCCAAACCAAACCAAAACATTAACCCTAACACTAACCCTAACCCTAACCCTAACCCAAACCCTAACCCTAACCCAAACACTAACCCTAACCCTAACCCTAAACCTAACCTAACCGTAACCGAAACCCAAACCCTAACACTAACCCTAACCCTAACACTCACCCAAACCCAAACCTAACCCTAACCCTAACATTAACACTAACCCAAACCCAAACCCTAATCCTAAACCTCATCCAAACCCAAACCGTCACACTAACTCTAACCGTAAACCTAACCCAAACCCTAAATCTAACCTTAATCCTAACCCTAACTCTAACCCTATTAATAAACCTAACACAAACCCTAACCCTAACCCCAACCCAAACCGTTACTCTAACCCTAACCCTAACCACACCCTAACCCTAAACCTAAACATAACCCTAAACCTAAACCTAACCCTAACAAAAACCCAAACACTAACCCTAAGCCTAATCCTAACCCTTACCCTAACCCTAACGCAACCCATAAACCTAACCCTATCCCTAAACCCAACTCTAACCCAAACCCTAAACCTAACCCTAACACTAACAGTAACCCCAACCCAAACCAAACTCAAACCCTAACCATAACCTAACCCTAATCCTCAGCCTAACCCTAACACTAACCCAAAAAACTAATCCTGACACAAACCCTAACCCTAACCCTAAACCTAACCCTAACCCAAACGCTATCCCTAACCCTAAACCTAACACTAACCCTAACCCAAACCAAACCAAAACCCTAAACCTAACACTAACCCTAACCCTAACCGTAACCCAAACTCAAACCTTAACCCGAACCCGAACCCTAACCCTAAACCAAACACTAACCCTAACGATAACCCTAAACCTAACCCTAACCCTAACCTTAAACCTAACCCAAAACCAAAACCTAACCTTAACCCTAACCCTAACCCTAACCCATTACCAAACCCTAAACCTGACCCTAACCCAAACCATAATCTTAACCTTAACCCTATCCCTAACCCAAACCCTAAACCTAACCCTAACCCTAACCCTAACCCAAACCCTAAACCTAACCCTAACCCAAACACTAACCCTAACCCTAACCTTAAACCTAACCCAAAACCAACACCTAACCTTAACCCTAACCCTAACCCTAACACATTACCAAACCCTAAACCTGACCCTAACTCTAACCCAAACCTTAACCTTAACCCTACCCTAACCCAAACCATAACCTTAACCTTAACCCTATCCCTAAACCAAACCCTAAACCTAACCCTAACCTTAATCCTAACACTAACCCAAACCCAAACCATAATCCTAACATTAACCCTACCCCTAACCCAAACCCAAACGCTAATCCTAGCCCTAACCCAAACGCAAACCTAACACTAACCGTAAACCTAACCCTACACCAAACCCTAACTCTAACCTTAACCGGAACCCTTACCCAAAACAAACCCTAACCCTAACCCTAACCCTAAACCAAACTCTAACCCAAAACCTAACCCTAATCCAAAGTCAAACGCAAACCCTAACCCTAACCCTATCCCAAAGACTTACCCAAACCCAAACCCTAACCCTAAGCCCAACATTAACCCTAATCTAAACAAACCCTAATCCTAACCCTAATCCAAACCCAAACCCTATCCTTAATTCTAACCCTAACCTTAACAAAAACACTAAATCTAATCTTAACCGTAAACTTAACCCTAACTCTAACACAAACCCTAACCCTAACCCTAACCCTAAATCTGACCCCAAACTCAACCCTACCCGTTACACTAAACCAAAACCTAACCCAAACCCAAACACTAACCCTAAGCCTAATCCTAAACCTAACCTTAACCCAAACCCAAACACTAACCCTAAACTTAACCCTAACCCTAACCCTAAACCTAAGCCAAACCCTAACCCTAACCATAACCCAAACACTAACCCTAACGCTAAGCCTAACCCATAACCCCAACCCTAATATTAACCCTAACCCTAAACCTAAACCTAACCCTAACCCAAACTCTAACCCTAACCTTAACCCTAACCCTAACCCTAAACCTAACTCAAACCCTAACCCTAAACCTAACCCAAACACTAACCCTAACCCTAAGCCTAACCCCTAACCCCTAACCCTAACCCTAACCCTAAACCTAAACCTAACCCTAACCCACAACCCTAACCCTAACCCTAACCCAAACCAAACCCGAACCCTAACCCTAACCCTAACTCTAACACTTACCCAAACCCTAACCTTAATCCTAACACAAGACATAACCTTAACCCTAACCCTAACCCTAACCCTAACCCTAACTCTAACGCTAACCGTAAACTAAACCCTAACCCTAATCCTAACAGTAACCCTAACCCAAAGCCAAACGATAATTCTAACCCAAACCCAAACCCTAACCCTAACCCTAACCCTAACACAAACATTAACCCTAAACCTAACCCTAACACAAAGGCAAACCCTACACCTAACCCGAACCCTAACCCTAACCCTAACCCTAACCCTAACCCTAACCCTAACCCAGACCCTAACCGTAACCCTAACCCTAACCCTAACCCTAACCCAAACATTAACCCTAACCCTAAACCTAACCCTAACCCTAACTCTAACACTTACCCAAACCCTAACCTGAACCCTAAACCTAACACAAGACATAACCATAACCCTAAACCTAACCCTAACCCAAACGCTAACCCTAACCCTAAGCCTAAACTCTAACCCCTAACACTAACCCTAACCCTAACCCTAAACCTAAACCTAACCCTAACACAAACCCAAATACTAACCTTAACCCTAACCATAACACTAAACCTAATGCAAACACTAACCCTAACCCTAACTCAAACAATAACCCTAACACTAAGCCTGACCGCTAACCCCTAACCCTAACCCTGACCCTAACCCTAAACCTAAACGTAAACCTAAACCAAATCCTAAACCTAACCCTAAGCCTAACCCTAACACTAACACTAACCCTAACCCTAAACCAAACCCTAACCCTAACCCAAACACTAACCCTAACCCTAACACTCACCCAAACCCAAACCTAACCCTAACCCTAACATTAACACTAACCCAAACCCAAACCCTAATCCTAAACCTAATCCAAACCCAAACCGTCACCCTAACTCTAACCCTAAACCAAACCCAAATCCTAAATTTAACCTTAATCCTAACCCTAACTCTAACCCTATTAATAAACCTAACACTAACCCTAACCCTAACCCCAACCCAAACCGTTACTCTAACCCTAACCCTAACCACACCCTAACCCTAAACCTAAACATAACCCTAAACCTAAACCTAACCCTAACAAAAACACCAACACTAACCCTAAGCCTAATCCTAACCCTTACCCTAACCCTAACGCAACCCATAAACCTAACCCTATCCCTAAACCCAACTCTAAACCAAACCCTAAACCTAACCCTAACACTAACAGTAACCCTAACCCAAACCAAACTCAAACCATAACCATAACCCTAACCCTAACCCTCAGCCTAACCCTAACACTACCCAAAAACTAATCCTGACACAAACCCTAACCCTAACCCTAAACCTAACCCTAACCCAAACGCTATTCCTAAACCTAAACCTAACACTAACCCTAACCCAAATGAAACCAAAACCCTAAACCTAACACTAAACCTAACCCTAACCGTAACCCAAACTCTAACCCTAACCTGAACCCGAACCCTAACCCTGAACCTAACACTAACCCTAACGATAACCCTAAACCTAACCCTAACCCAAACACTAACCCTAACCCTAACCTTAAACCTAACCCAAAACCAAAACCTAACCTTAACCCTAACCCTAACCCATTACCAAACCCTAAACCTGACCCTAACCCAAACCATAATCTTAACCCTAACCCTTATCCTAAACCAAACCCAAACTCTAACCCTAACCCTAACAATAACCCAAACCCTAACCCTCACCCTAACCCAAACCCTAACCCTAACCCAAAACCAAATCCTAACCCTAAACCTAACCCTAACACAAACCCTAACCCTAAACCTAACCCAAATCCTAACCCTAAACCTAACCCTAGCCCAAACACTAACCCTAACACAAACCCTAAACCTAACCCTAACCCTAACCAAAACCTAACCTTAACCCTATCCCTAACCCAAACCCTAAACCTAACCCTAACCCTACCCCTAACCCTAACCCTAGACCTAAACGTAAACCTAACCCTAAACCAAACCCTAACCCTAACCCTAACCCTAACCCTATCCTTAAGCCTAACCCTAACACTAACCCTAACCCTAACCCTAACCCTAAACCAAACCCTAACACTAACCCTAATCCTAACCCTAATCCAAACCCAAACCCTAACCATGACCCTAAACCAAACCCTAACCCTAAACTGAACTAAAACCCTAACACTAACCCTAACCCACACCCTAAAACTAACCCTAAACCTAAACCTAACCCCAACCATAACATTAACCCTAACCCTAACTCTAACATTAACCCTAACACTAACCCAAACGCTAAACCTAATATTAACCCTAAGCCTAACCGAAACCCTAACCCTAACCCTAACCCAAACCCTAACCCTAACCCTAATCCTAACCCTAACCCAAACCCTAACACTAATCCTATTCCTAACACTAACCCTAGCCCTCACCCAAATCCTAACTCCAATCCAAACACTAGCCCTAACCCTCAACCTAACCCTCACCCAAGCCCTTGACCTAACCGGATTCCTAACCCTAGCCCTTAACCTAAGCCGAACCCCAACCCGAACCCAAAACCTAACACTTACCCTAACACTAAACCTAACCCTAAACCTAACCCAAAAACTAACCCTAACCCAAATGCTAAACCTGACCCTAAACCTAACACTAACCCTAACTCAAACCAAACCAAAACATTAACCCTAACACTAACCCTAACCCTAACCCTAACGCAAACCCTAACCCTAAACCAAACACTAACCCTAACCCTAAACCTAACCTAACCGTAACCGAAACCCAAACCCTAACACTAACCCTAACCCTAACACTCACCCAAACCCAAACCTAACCCTAACCCTAACATTAACACTAACCCAAACCCAAACCCTAATCCTAAACCTCATCCAAACCCAAACCGTCACCCTAACTCTAACCGTAAACCTAACCCAATCCCTAAATCTAACCTTAATCCTAACCCTAACTCTAACCATATTAATAAAACTAACACTAACCCTAACCCTAACCCCAACCCAAACCGTTACTCTAACCCTAACCCTAACCACAACCTAACCCTAAACCTAAACATAACCCTAACACTAACAGTAACCCTAACCCAAACCAAACTCAAACCCTAACCATAACCCTAACCCTAATCCTCAGCCTAACCCTAACACTAACCCAAACCCTAATCCTGACACAAACCCTAACCCTAACCCAAACGCTATCCCTAACCCTAAACCTAACACTAACCCTAACCCAAACCAAACCAAAACAGTAAACCTAACACTAAACCTAACCCTAACCGTAACCCAAACTCAAACCGTAACCCGAACCCGAACCCTAACCCTAAACCAAACACTAACCCTAACGATAACCCTAAACCTAACCCTAACCCAAACACTAACCCTAACCCTAACCTTAAACCTAACCCAAAACCAAAACCTAACCTTAACACTAACCCTAACCTTAACCCATTACCAAACCTTAAACCTGACCCTAACCCAAACCATAATCTTAACCTTAACCCTATCCCTAACCCAAACCTTAAACCTAACCCTAACCCTAACCCTAACCCTAACCCAAACCCTAAACCTAACCCTAACCCAAACACTAACCCTAACCCTAACCTTAAACCTAACCCAAAACCAACACCTAACCTTAACCCTAACCCTAACCCTAACCCATTACCAAACCCTAAACCTGAACCTAACTCTAACCCAAACCTTAACCTTAACCCTACCCTAACCCAAACCATAACCTTAACCTTAACCCTATCCCTAACCCGAACCCTAAACCTAAACCTAACCTTAATCCTAACACTAACCCAAACCCAAACCATAATCCTAACATTAACCCTAACCTTAACCCAAACCCAAACCCTAATCCTAGCCCTAACGCAAACGCAAACCTAACACTAACCGTGAACCTAACCCTACACCAAACCCTAACTCTAACCTTAACCGTAACCCTTACCCAAAACAAACCCTAACCCTAACCCTAACCCTAAACCAAACTCTAACCCAAAACCTAACCCTAATCCAAACCCAAACGCAAACCCTAACCCTAACCCTATCCCAAAGACTTACCCAAACCCAAAACCTAACCCTAACCCTAACCCTAACCCTAACATTAACACTAACCCAAACCCAAACCCTAATCCTAAACCTAATCCAAACCCAAACCGTCACCCTAACTCTAACCCTAAACCTAACCCAAATCCTAAATCTAACCTTAATCCTAACCCTAACTCTAACCCTATTAATAAACCTAACACTAACCCTAACCCTAACCCCAACCCAAACCGTTACTCTAACCCTAACCCTACCACACCCTAACCCTAAACCTAAACATAACCCTAAACCTAAACCTAACCCTAACAAAAACCCCAACACTAACCCTAAGCCTAATCCTAACCCTTACCCTAACCCTAACGCAACCCATAAACCTAACCCTATCCCTAAACCCAACTCTAAACCAAACCCTAAACTTAACCCTAACACTAACAGTAACCCTAACCCAAACCAAACTCAAACCCTAACCATAACCCTAACCCTAACCCTCAGCCTAACCCTAACACTACCCAAAAACTAATCCTGACACTAACCCTAACCCACACCCTAAAACTAACCCTAACCCTAAACCTAACCCCAACCATAACATTAACCCTAACCCTAACTCTAACACTAACACTAACACTGACACAAACGCTAATCCTAGCATTAACCCTAAGCCTAATCGAAACCCTAACCCTAACCCTAACCCAAACCCTAACCCTAACCCTAATCCTAACTCTAACCGAAATCCTAACACTAATCCTATTCCTAACACTAACCCTAACCCTCACCCAAATCCTAACTCCAAACCAAACACTAACCCTAACCCTCAACCTAACCCTCACCCAAACCCTAAACCTATCCGAATTCCTAACCCTAACCCTAAACCTAAGCCTAACGCTAACCCAAACCCAAAACCTAACACTTACCCTAACACTAAACCTAACCCTAAACCTAACCCAAAAACTAACCCTAACCCAAATGCTAAACCTGACCCTAAACCTAACACTAACCCTAACCCAAACCAAACCAAAACATTAACCCTAACACTAACCCTAACCCTAACCCTAACCCAAACACTAACCCTAACCCTAAACATAACCTAACCGTAACCGAAACCCTAACCCTAACACTAACCCTAACCCTAACACTCACCCAAACCCAAACCTAACCCTAACCCTAACATTAACACTAACCCAAACCCAAACCCTAATCGTAAACCTCATCCAAACCCAAACCGTCACCCTAACTCTAACCCTAAACCTAACCCAAACCCTAAATCTAACCTTAATCCTAACCCTAACTCTAACCCTATTAATAAACCTAACACTACCCCTAACCCTAACCCCAACCCAACCCGTTACTCTAACCCTAACCCTAACCACACCCTAACCCTAAACCTAAACATAACCCTAAACCTAAACCTAACCCTAACAAAAACCCAAACACTAACCCTAAGCCTAATCCTAACCCTTACCCTAACCCTAACGCAACCCATAAACCTAACCCTATCCCTAAACCCAACTCTAACCCAAACCCTAAACCTAACCCTAACACTAACAGTAACCCTAACCCAAACCAAACTCAAACCCTAACCATAACCCTAACCCTAATCCTCAGCCTAACCCCAACACTAACGCAAAAACTAATCCTGACACAAACCCTAACCCTAACCCTAAACCTAACCCTAACCCAAACGCTATCCCTAACCCTAAACCTAACACTAACCCTAACCCAAACCAAACCAAAACCCTAAAACTAACACTAAACCTGACCCTAACCGTAACCCAAACTCTAACCGTAACCCTAACCCTAACCCTAACCCTAACCCTAAACCTCTCCCTAACCCTAACCCTAACCAAAACCCAAACCCTAACGCTAACCCTAACCCTAACACAAACCCAAACCCTAACCCTAACCTAAACGAAACCCTAACCCTAACCCTAAGCCTAAACCTAACCGTAACAAAAACCCAATCTCTAACCCTAAGCCTAATCCTAACCCTTACCCTAACCCTAACCCAACCAATAAACCTAAACCTATCCCTAAACCCAACTCTAACCCAAACCCTAAACCTAACCCTAACACTAACAGTAACCCTAACCCAAACCAAACTCAAACCCTAACCATAAACCTAACCCTAACCCTCAGCCTAAACCTAACACTAACCCAAAAACTAATCCTGAAAAAAACCCTAACCCTAACCCTAAACCTAACCCTAACCCTAACCCTAAAACTAACCCTAACCCAAACGCTAACCATAAGCCTAAACCTAACACTAACCCTAACCCAAACCAAACCAAAACCCTAAACCTAACACTAAACCTAACCCTAACCGACACCCAAATTCTAACTCCAACCCGAAACCGAACCCTAACCCTAAACCTAACGCTAAACCTAACGCTAACCCTAAACCTAACCCTAACCCAAACACTAACCCTAACCTTAAACCTAACCCAAAACCAACACCTAACCTTAACCCTAACCCTAACCCTAACCCATTACCAAACCCTAAACCTGACCCTAACTGTAACCCAAACCTTAACCTTAACCCTACCCTAACCCAAACCATAACCTTAACCTTAACCCTATCCCTAACCCGAACCCTAAACCTAACCCTAACCTTAATCCTAACACTAACCCAAACCCAAACCATAATCCTAACATTAACACTAACCCTAAGCCAAACCCAAACCCTAATCCTAGCCCTAACCCAAACGCAAACCTAACACTAACCGTAAACCTAACCCTACACCAAACCCTAACTCTAACCTTAACCGTAACCCTTACCCAAAACAAACCCTAACCCTAACCCTAACCCTAAACCAAGCTCTAACCAAAACCTAACCCTAATCCAAACCCAAACGCAAACCCTAACCCTAACCCTATCCCAAAGACTTACCCAAACCCAAACTCTAACCCTAAGCCCAACATTAACCCTAATCTAAACAAAACCTAATCCTAACCCTAATCCAAACCCAAACCCTATCCTTAATTCTAACCCTAACCTTAACAAAAACACTAAATCTAATCTTAACCGTAAACTTAACCCTACCTCTAACACAAACCCTAACCCTAACCCTAACCCTAAATCTGACCCAAACCCCAACCCTAACCGTAACCCTAAACCTAAGCCTAACCCAAACCCAAACACTAACCCTAAGCCTAATCCTAAACCTAACCTTAACCCAAACCCAAACACTAACCCTAAACTTAACCCTAACCCTAACCCTAAACCTAAGCCAAACCCTAACCCTAACCGTAACCCAAACACTAACCCTAACGCTAAGCCTAACCCATAACCCCAACCCTAATATTAACCCTAAGCCTAAACTTAAACCTAAACCTAACCCAAACTCTAACCCTAACCTTAACCCTAACCCTAACCCTAAACCTAACTCAAACCCTAACCCTAACCCTAACCCAAACACTAACCCTAACCCTAAGCCTAACCCCTAACCCCTAACCCTAACCCTAACCCTAAACCTAAACCTAAACCTAAACCTAAACCAAATCCTAAACCTAACCCTAAGCGTAACCCTAACTCTAACCCTAACCCTAAACCTAACCCAAACCCTAACCTTACCCAAACACTAACCCTAACCCTAAACCTAACCTAACCCTAACCGAAACCCTAACCCTAACACTAACCCTAACCCTAACACTCACCCAAACCCAAACCTAACCCTAACCCTAACATTAACACTAACCCAAACCCAAACCCTAATCCTAAACCTAATCCAAACCCAAACCGTCACCCTAACTCTAACCCTAAACCTAACCCAAATCCTAAATCTAACCTTAATCCTAAACCTAACTCTAACCCTATTAATAAACCTAACACTAACCCTAACCCTAACCCCAACCAAAACCGTTACTCTAACCCTAACCCTAACCACACCCTAACCCTAAACCTAAACATAACCCTAAACCTAAACCTAACCCTAACAAAAACCCCAACACTAACCCTAAGCCTAATCCTAACCCTTACCCTAAACCTAACGCAACCCATAAACCTAACCCTATCCCTAAACCCCACTCTAAACCAAACCCTAAACCTAACCCTAACACTAACAGTAACCCTAACCCAAACCAAACTCAAACCCTAACCATAACCCTAACCCTAACCCTCATCCTAACCCTAACACTACCCAAAAACTAATCCTGACACAAACCCTAACCCTAACCCTAAACCTAACCCTAACCCTAACCCAAACGCTATCCCTAACCCTAAACCTAACACTAACCCTAACCCAAATGAAACCAAAACCCTAAACCTAACACTAAACCTAACCCTAACCGTAACCCAAACTCTAACCCTAACCCGAACCCGAACCCTAACCCTGAACCTAACACTAACCCTAACGATAACCCTAAACCTAACCCTAACCCAAACACTAACCCTAACCCTAACCTTAAACCTAACCCAAAACCAAAACCTAACCTTAACCCTAACCCTAACCCTAACCCATTACCAAACCCTAAACCTGACCCTAACCCAAAACATAATCTTAACCCTAACCCTTATCCTAAACTCAACCCAAACTCTAACCCTAACCCTAACAATAACCCAAACCCTAACCCTCACCCTAACCCAAACACTAACCCTAACCCAAAACCAAATCCTAACCCTAAACCTAACCCTAACACAAACCCTAACCCTAAACCTAACCCAAATCCTAACCCTAAACCTAACCCTAGCCCAAACACTAACCCTAAACCTAACCCTATCACAAACCCTAACCCTAACCCTAACCCTAACCAAAACCTAACCTTAACCCTATACCTAACCCAAACCCTAAACCTAAACCTAACCCTAACCCTAACCCTAACCCTAGACCTAAACCTAAACCTAACCCTAAACCAAACTCTAACCCTAACCCTAACCCTAACCCTAAGCCTAACCCTAACACTAACCCTAACCCTAACCCTAACCCTAAACCAAACCATAACACTAACCCTAATCCTAACCCTAACCCAAACCCAAACCCTAACCATGACCCTAAACCAAACCCTAACCCTAAACTGAACTAAAACCCTAACACTAACCCTAACCCACACCCTAAAACTAACCCTAACCCTAAACCTAACCCCAACCATAACATTAACCCTAACCCTAACTCTAACACTAACCCTAACACTAACCCAAACACTAAACCTAACATTAACCCTAAGCCTAACCGAAACCCTAACCCTAACCCTAACCCAAACCCTAACCCTAACCCTAATCCTAACCCTAACCCAAACCCTAACACTAATCCTATTCCTAACACTAACCGTAACCCTCACCCAAATCCTAACTCCAAACCAAACACTAACCCTAACCCTCAACCTAACCCTCACCCAAACCCTAAACCTATCCGAATTCCTAACCCTAACCCTAAACCTAAGCCTAACCCTAACCCAAACCCAAAACCTAACACTTACCCTAACACTAAACCTAACCCAAAAACTAACCCTAACCCAAATGCTAAACCTGACCCTAAACCTAACACTAACCCTAACCCAAACCAAACCAAAACATTAACCCTAACACTAACCCTAACCCTAACCCTAACCCAAACCCTAACCCTAACCCAAACACTAACCCTAACCCTAAACCTAACCTAACCGTAACCGAAACCCTAAACCTAACACTAACCCTAACCCTAACACTCACCCAAACCCAAACCTAACCCTAACCCTAACATTAACACTAACCCAAACCCAAACCCTAATCCTAAACCTCATCCAAACCCAAACCGTCACACTAACTCTAACCCTAAACCTAACCCAAACCCTAAATCTAACCTTAATCCTAACCCTAACTCTAACCCTATTAATAAACCTAACACTAACCCTAACCCTAACCCCAACCCAAACCGTTACTCTAACCCTAACCCTAACCACACCCTAACCCTAAACCTAAACATAACCCTAAACCTAAACCTAACCCTAACAAAAACCCAAACACTAACCCTAAGCCTAATCCTAAACCTAACCCTAACCCTAACGCAACCCATAAACCTAACCCTATCCCTAAACCCAACACTAACCCAAACCCTAAACCTAACCCTAACACTAACAGTAACCCTAACCCAAACCAAACTCAAACCCTAACCATAACCCTAACCCTAATCCTCAGCCTAACCCTAACACTAACCCAAAAACTAATCCTGACACAAACCCTAACCCTAACCTTAAACCTAACCCTAACCCAAACGCTATCCCTAACCCTAAACCTAACACTAACCCTAACCCAAACCAAACCAAAACCCTAAAACTAACACTAAACCTGACCCTAACCGTAACCCAAACTCTAACCGTAACCCTAACCCTAACCCTAACCCTAACCCTAAACCTCTCCCTAACACTAACCCTAACCAAAACCCAAACCCTAACGCTAACCCTAACCCTAACCCAAACCCAAACCCTAAACCTAACCCTAACCGAAACCCTAACCCTAACCCTAAGCCTAAACCTAACCCTAACAAAAACCCAAGTACTAACCCTAAGCCTAATCCTAACCCTTACCCTAACCCTAACCCAACCAATAAACCTAAACCTATCCCTAAACCCAACTCTAACCCAAACCCTAAACCTAACCCTAACACTAACAGTAACCCTAACCCAAACCAAACTCAAACCCTAACCATAAACCTAACCCTAACCCTCAGCCTAAACCTAACACTAACCCAAAAACTAATCCTGAAAAAAACCCTAACCCTAACCCTAAACCTAACCCTAACCCTAACCCAAAAACTAACCCTAACCCAAACGCTAACCGTAAGCCTAAACCTAACACTAACCCTAACCCAAACCAAACCAAAACCCTAAACCTAACACTAAACCTAACCCTACCCGACCCCCAAATTCTAACCCCAACCCGAAACCGAACCCTAACCCTAAACCTAACGCTAAACCTAACGCTAACCCTAAACCTAACCCTAACCCAAACACTAACCCTAACCTTAAACCTAACCCAAAACCAACACCTAACCTTAACCCTAACCCTAACCCTAACCCATTACCAAACCCTAAACCTGACCCTATCTGTAACCCAAACCTTAACCTTAACCCTACCCTAACCCAAACCATAACCTTAACCTTAACCCTATCCCTAACCCGAACCCTAAACCTAACCCTAACCTTAATCCTAACACTAACCCAAACCCAAACCATAATCCTAACATTAACACTAACCCTAACCCAAACCCAAACCTTAATCCTAGCCCTAACCCAAACGCAAACCTAACACTAACCGTAAACCTAACCCTACACCAAACCCTAACTCTAACCTTAACCGTAACCCTTACCAAAACAAACCCTAACCCTAACCCTAACCCTAAACCAAACTCTAACCCAAAACCTAACCCTAATCCAAACCCAAACGCAAACCCTAACCCTAACCCTATCCCAAAGACTTACCCAAACCCAAACTCTAACCCTAAGCCCAACATTAACCCTAATCTAAACAAACCCTAATCCTAACCCTAATCCAAACCCAAACCCTATCCTTAATTCTAACCCTAACCTTAACAAAAACACTAAATCTAATCTTAACCGTAAACTTAACCCTAACTCTAACACAAACCCTAACCCTAACCCTAACCCTAAATCTGACCCAAGCCCCAACCCTAACCGTAACCCTAAACCTAAGCCTAACCCAAACCCAAACACTAACCCTAAGCCTAATCCTAAACCTAACCTTAACCCAAACCCAAACACTAACCCTAAACTTAACCCTAACCCTAACCCTAAACCTAAGCCAAACCCTAATCCTAACCGTAACCCAAACACTAACCCTAACGCTAAGCCTAACCCATAACCCCAACCCTAATATTAACCCTAACCCTAAACCTAAACCTAACCCTAACCCAAACTCTAACCCTAACCATAACCCTAACCCTAAACCTAACTCAAACCCTAACCCTAACCCTAACCCAAACACTAACCCTAACCCTAAGCCTAACACCTAACCCCTAACCCTAACCCTAACCCTAAACCTATACCTAACCCTAACCCACAAACCTAACCCTAACCCTAACCCAAACCAAACCCGAACCCTAACCCTAACCCTAACTCTAACACTTACCCAAACCCTAACCTTAACCCTAACACAAGACATAACCCTAACCCTAACCCTAACCCTAACCCTAACCCTAACTCTAACGCTAACCATAAACTAAACCCTAACCCTAATCCTAACAGTAACCCTAACCCAAACCCAAACGCTAATTCTAACCCAAACACAAACCCTAACCCTAACCCTAACACAAACATTAACCCTAAACCTAACCCTAACACAAACGCAAACCCTACACCTAACCCGAACCCTAACCCTAAACCTAACCCTAACCCTAACCCAGACCCTAACCGTAACCCTAACCCTAACCCTAACCCTAACCCAAACATTAACCCTAACCCTAAACCTAACCCTAACCCTAACTCTAACACTTACCCAAACCCTAACCTGAACCCTAACCCTAACACAAGACATAACCATAACCCTAAACCTAACCCTAACCCAAACGCTAACCCTAACCCTAAGCCTAAACTCTAACCCCTAACACTAACCCTAACCCTAACCCTAAACCTAAACCTAAACCTAACACCAACCCAAATAAAAACCTTAAACCTAAACCCAACACTAAACCTAATGCAAACCCTAACCCTAACCCTAACTCAAACACTAACCCTAACACTAAGCCTAACCCCTAACCCCTAACCCTAACCCTAACCCTAAACCTAAACCTAAACCTAAACCTAAACCAAATCCTAAACCAACCCTAAGCGTAACCCTAACGCTAACCCTAACCCTAACCCTAACCCAAACCCTAACCCTAACCCAAACACTAACCCTAACCCTAAACCTAACCTAACCCTAACCGAAACCCTAACCCTAACACTAACCCTAACCCTAACACTCACCCAAACCCAAACCTAACCCTAACCCTAACATTAACACTAACCCAAACCCAAACCCTAATCCTAAACCTAATCCAAACCCAAACCGTCACCCTAACTCTAACCCTAAACCTAACCCAAATCCTAAATCTAACCTTAATCCTAAACCTAACTCTAACCCTATTAATAAACCTAACACTAACCCTAACCCTAACCCCAACCCAAACCGTTACTCTAACCCTAACCCTAACCACACCCTAACCCTAAACCTAAACACAACCCTAAACCTAACCCTAACAAAAACCCCAACACTAACCCTAAGCCTAATCCTAACCCTTACCCTAATCCTAACGCAACCCATAAACCTAACCCTATCCCTAAACCCAACTCTAAACCAAACCCTAAACCTAACCCTAACACTAACAGTAACCCTAACCCAAACCAAACTCAAACCATAACCATAACCCTAACCCTAACCCTCAGCCTAACCCTAACACTACCCAAAAACTAATCCTGACACAAACCCTAACCCTAACCCTAAACCTAACCCTAACCCTAACCCAAACGCTATCCCTAACCCTAAACATAACACTAACCTTAACCCAAATGAAACCAAAACCCTAAACCTAACACTAAACCTAACCCTAACCGTAACCCAAACTCTAACCCTAACCCGAACCCGAACCCTAACCCTGAACCTAACACTAACCCTAACGATAACCCTAAACCTAACCCTAACCCAAACACTAACCCTAACCCTAACTTTAAACCTAACCCAAAACCAAAACCTAACCTTAACCCTAACCCTAACCCTAACCCATTACCAAACCCTAAACCTTACCCTAACCAAAACCATAATCTTAACCCTAACCCTTAACCTAAACTCAACCCAAACTCTAACCCTAACCCTAACAATAACCCAAACCCTAACCCTCACCCTAACCCAAACACTAACCCTAACCCAAAACCAAATCCTAACCCTAAACCTAACCCTAACACAAACCCTAACCCTAAACCTAACCCAAATCCTAACCCTACCTAACCCTAGCCCAAACACTAACCCTAAACCTAACCCTAACACAAACCCTAACCCTAACCCTAACCCTAACCAAAACCTAACCTTAACCCTATACCTAACCCAAACCCTAAACCTAACCCTAACCCTAACCCTAACCCTAACCCTAGACCTAAACCTAAACCTAACCCTAAACCAAACCCTAACCCTAACCCTAACCCTAACCCTAACCCTAAGCCTAACCCTAACACTAACCCTAACCCTAACCCTAACCCTAAACCAAACCATAACACTAACCCTAATCCTAACCCTAACCCAAACCCAAATCCTAACCATGACCCTAAACCAAACCCTAACCCTAAACTGAACTAAAACCCTAACACTAACCCTAACCCACACCCTAAAACTAACCCTACCCCTCAACCTAACCCCAACCATAACATTAACCCTAACCCTAACTCTAACACTAACCCTAACACTAACCCAAACGCTAAACCTAACATTAACCCTAAGCCTAACCGAAACCCTAACCCTAACCCTAACCCAAACCCTAACCCTAACCCTAATCCTAACCCTAACCCAAACCCTAACACTAATCCTATTCCTAACACTAACCGTAACCCTCACCCAAATCCTAACTCCAAACCAAACACTAACCCTAACCCTCAACCTAACCCTCACCCAAACCCTAAACCTATCCGAATTCCTAACCCTAACCCTAAACCTAAGCCTAACCCTAACCCAAACCCAAAACCTAACACTTACCCTAACACTAAACCTAACCCTAAACCTAACCCAAAAACTAACCCTAACCCAAATGCTAAACCTGACCCTAAACCTAACACTAACCCTAACCCAAACCAAACCAAAACATTAACCCTAACACTAACCCTAACCCTAACCCTAACCCAAACCCTAACCCTAACCCAAACACTAACCCTAACCCTAAACCTAACCTAACCGTAACCGAAACCCTAACCCTAACACTAACCCTAACCCTAACACTCACCCAAACCGAAACCTAACCCTAACCCTAACATTAACACTAACCCAAACCCAAACCCTAATCCTAAACCTCATCCAAACCCAAACCGTCACACTAACTCTAACCCTAAACCTAACCCAAACCCTAAATCTAACCTTAATCCTAACCCTAACTCTAACCCTATTAATAAACCTAACACTAACCCTAACCCTAACCCCAACCCAAACCGTTACCCTAACCCTAACCCTAACCACACCCTAACCCTAAACCTAAACATAACCCTAAACCTAAACCTAACCCTATCAAAAACCCAAACACTAACCCTAAGCCTAATCCTAAACCTAACCCTAACCCTAACGCAACCCATAAACCTAACCCTATCCCTAAACCCAACTCTAACCCAAACCCTAAACCTAACCCTAACACTAACAGTAACCCTAACCCAAACCAAACTCAAACCCTAACCAGAACCCTAACCCTAATCCTCAGCCTAACCCTAACACTAACCCAAAAACTAATCCTGACACAAACCCTAACCCTAACCCTAAACCTAACCCTAACCGAAACGCTATCCCTAACCCTAAACCTAACACTAACCCTAACCCAAACCAAACCAAAACCCTAAAACTAACACTAAACCTGACCCTAACCGTAACCCAAACTCTAACCGTAACCCTAACCCTCACCCTAACCCTAACCCTAATCCTCTCCCTAACACTAACCCTAACCAAAACCCAAACCCTAACGCTAACGCTAACCCTAACCCAAACCCAAACCCTAACCCTAACCCTAACCGAAACCCTAACCCTAACCCTAAGCCTAAACCTAACCCTAACAAAAACCCAATCACTAACCCTAAGCCTAATCCTAACCCTTACCCTAACCCTAACCCAACCAATAAACCTAAACCTATCCCTAAACCCAACTCTAACCCAAACCCTAAACCTAACCCTAACACTAACAGTAACCCTAACCCAAACCAAACTCAAACCCTAACCATAAACCTAACCCTAACCCTCAGCCTAAACCTAACACTAACCCAAAAACTAATCCTGAAAAAAACCCTAACCCTAACCCTAAACCTAACCCTAACCCTAACCCAAAAACTAACCCTAACCCAAACGCTAACCGTAAGCCTAAACCTAACACTAACCCTAACCCAAACCAAACCAAAACCCTAAACCTAACACTAAACCTAACCCTAACCGACACCCAAATTCTAACCCCAACCCGAAACCGAACCCTAACCCTAAACCTAACGCTAAACCTAACGCTAACCCTAAACCTAACCCTAACCCAAACACTAACCCTAACCTTAAACCTAACCCAAAACCAACACCTAACCTTAACCCTAACCCTAACCCTAACCCATTACCAAACCCTAAACCTGACCCTAACTGTAACCCAAACCTTAATCTTAACCCTACCCTAACCCAAACCATAACCTTAACCTTAACCCTATCCCTAACCCGAACCCTAAACTTAACCCTAACCTTAATCCTAACACTAACCCAAACCCAAACCATAATCCTAACATTAACACTAACCCTAACCCAAACCCAAACCTTAATCCTAGCCCTAACCCAAACGCAAACCTAACACTAACCGTAAACCTAACCCTACACCAAACCCTAACTCTAACCTTAACCGTAACCCTTACCCAAAACAAACCCTAACCCTAACCCTAACCCTAAACCAAACTCTAACCCAAAACCTAACCCTAATCCAAACCCAAACGCAAACCCTAACCCTAACCCTATCCCAAAGACTTACCCAAACCCAAACACTAACCCCAAGCCCAACAATAACCCTAATCTAAACAAACCCTAATCCTAACCCTAATCCAAACCCAAACCCTATCCTTAATTCTAACCCTAACCTTAACAAAAACACTAAATCTAATCTTAACCGTAAACTTAACCCTAACTCTAACACAAACCCTAACCCTAACCCTAACCCTAAATCTGACCCAAGCCCCAACCCTAACCGTAACCCTAAACCTAAGCCTAACCCAAACCCAAACACTAACCCTAAGCCTAATCCTAAACCTAACCTTAACCCAAACCCAAACACTAACCCTAAACTTAAGCCTAACCCTAACCCTAAACCTAAGCCAAACCCTAACCCTAACCGTAACCCAAACACTAACCCTAACGCTAAGCCTAACCCATAACCCCAACCCTAATATTAACCCTAACCCTAAACCTAAACCTAACCCTAACCCAAACTCTAACCCTAACCTTAACCCTAACCCTAACCCTAAACCTAACTCAAACCCTAACCCTAACCCTAACCCAAACACTAACCCTAACCCTAAGCCTAACACCTAACCCCTAACCCTAACCCTAACCCTAAACCTAAACCTAACCCTAACCCACAAACCTAACCCTAACCCTAACCCAAACCAAACCCGAACCCTAACCCTAACCCTAAATCTAACACTTACCCAAACCCTAACCTTAACCCTAACACAAGACATAACCCTAACC
>JAJHUQ010000032.1:1332500-1337500 GCA_035773235.1 Eospalax fontanierii | reverse complement strand
ATTCCTAACCCTAACCCTAAACCTAAGCCTAACCCTAACCCAAACCCAAAACCTAACACTTACCCTAACACTAAACCTAACCCTAAACCTAACCCAAAAACTAACCCTAACCCAAATGCTAAACCTAACACTAACCCTAACCCAAACCAAACCAAAACATTAACCCTAACACTAACCCTAACCCTAACCCTAACGCTAACCGTAAACTAAACCCTAACCCTAATCCTAACACTAACCCTACCCCAAACCCAAACGGTAATCCTAACCCAAACCAAACCCTAACCCTAACACAAACATTAACCCTAAACCTAACCCTAACACAAACGCAAACCCTACACCTAACCCGAACCCAAACGCAAACCCTAACCCTAACCCTAACCCTAACCCAGACCCTAACCGTAACCCTAACCCTAACCCTAACCCTAACCCAAACATTAACCCTAACCCTAACCCTAACCCTAACCCTAACTCTAACACTTACCCAAACCCTAAACTTAACCCTAACCCTAACACAAGACATAACCATAACCCTAAACCTAACCCTAACCCAAACGCTGACCCTAACCCTAAGCCTAAACTCTAACCCCTAACACTAACCCTAACCCTAACCCTAAACCTAAACCTAACCCTAACACAAACCCAAATACTAACCTTAACCCTAACCCTAACACTAAACCTAATGCAAACCCTAACCCTAACCCTAACTCAAACACTAACCCTAACACTAAGCCTAACCCCTAACCCCTAACCCTAACCCTAACCCTAACCCTAAACCTAAACCTAAACCTAAACCAAATCCTAAACCTAACCCTAACCCTAACCCTAACACTAACCCAAACCCTAACCCTAACCCTAATCCTAACCCTTTCCCTTACCCTAACCCTAAACCAAACCCTAAACCTAACCCTAACCCTAACCCTAACCTGAACTAAAACCCTAACACTAACCGTAACCCTAACCCAAACCCTAAAACTTACCCTAACCCTAAACCTGACCCAAACCCTAACATTAAACCTAACCCTAACTCTTACACTAACCCTAACACTCACCCAAACCCTAACTCCAAACCAAACCCTAACCCTAACCCTAATCCTAACCCTCACCCAAACACTAACCCTAACCGAATCCCTCTCCCTAACCCGAACCCTAAGCCTAACGCTAACCCAAACCCAAACCCAAACACTAACCCTAACCCTAAACCTAACCCTAACCCTAACCTAAAAAGTAACCCTAACCCAAACGCGAACTCTAACCCTAAACCTAACACTAACCCTAACCCAAACCAAACAAAAACCCTAACCCCAACACTAACCCTAAACCTAACCTTAAACCAAACCCTAACCCTAAACCAAACCCTAACCTAACCCTAACCCTAACCCAAACCCTAACTCCAAACCAAACCCTAACCCTAACCCTAACCCTAAACCTCACCCAAACCCAAAACCTAACCGAATCCCTAACCCTAACCCTAACCCTAAGCTTAACCCTAACCCAAACTCAAACCCTAACACTAACCCTAACCCTAAACCTAACCCTAAACGTAACCCAAACCTTATCCCTAACCTTAAACTAAATTTACCCCTAACCCAAATGCTAACACTAACCCTAATCCAAACCATAACCATAATGCTAACTCTAACCCTAACACTAACAAACACCCTAACCCTAACCCCTACCCTAAACCTAACCCAAACCCTAACACTAACCCTAACCCAAACACTAACCCTAACCCTAACCATAACCAGAACCCAAACCATAACTCTATCCCTAAACATAACCCTAACCCTAAACCTAACCCTAACCCAAACGCACACCCTTACCCTAAACCTAACTCTAAACCTAACCCTAACCCTTAACCTAACCCAAATATTAACCCTAAACCTAACACTAACCCAAACCCTAACCCTAAACCTAACCCTAAACCAAACATTAAACCTAAACCTAACCCTAACACAAACCCTAACCCTAACCCTAACCCAAACCCAAACCCTAACCCTAACCCTAACCCAAACCCATCCGTAACCCTAACCCTAAACCTAACCCTGAACCAAACATTAAACCTAAACCTAACCCTAACACAAACCCTAACCCTAACCCTAACCCAAACCCAAACCCTAACCCTAACCCTAACACAAACCCATCCGGAACCCTAACCCTAACCCTAACCCTAACCCAAATATTAACCCTAAACCTAACCCTAACCCAAACCCTAAACCTAAACCTAACCCTAACCCAAACCCTAACCCTAAACCTAACCCTAACACAAAACCTAAACCTAACCCTAACCCTAACCCTAACAGAAACCCAAACAAAAACGCTATCGCAAACCCTAACCCTAAACCTAAGCCTAACCCAAATCCAAACACTAACCCCAACCCTAACCCTAAACCAAACCCAAACCGAAACACTAACCCTAACCGTAACCTAAACCCTAACCCTAACCCTAACAGTAACCCTAACCCAAACACTAACCCTAATCCTAACACTAACCCTAACCCTAATCCTAACCCAACCCCTAACCCTAACCCTAACTCTAACCCAAACCCTAACCCTAACCCTAATCCTAACCCTAATGCTAACCCAAACTATAACACTAACCCTAATCGTAACCCTAACCCTATCCCGAACCCTAACCCAAACACTAAACCTAACCCTAACCCTAACCCGAACCCTAACCCTAACCCTAACCCTAATTCTAACCCTAACCCTAACAATAAACCATACCCTAATCCCAGGGTAGCCTTGAACGGTTAATCCTCCTGCCTCACCTCCAAGACTTGAGTTGTACTTTTTTAAGAGCAAAGATTGGATTCAGCAACAATGAAAAAGGAAAATATTTTCCCTCATAGAGAACGATGCCCAAAGTAGTTTTCTGATTCAAATGTAGATTATAGTACTGAACAATCCAATATCAATAATATGGTAATTTCTAGAAAGAATGAGGTTGGTTATTGAGGTACCAACGTGCAATCCTGGCAAGAGCTGCAGGACTGGGAAGCAACCTTGGCATGACTTGACCAGGGGAGGAGAACCTGCTCTGAATCTTTGATAGACAGGCAGAGCTTTGCAAGTGAGTGCAGAGTGCTATTGGTCAGTCTCCTGTCATTGGTGTCTGATGTGGGCAGGAGTGCTGAGGTCACAGAATCTTGGACTAAGACTCTGGAACTCCAAGAGGCAGTGACCTGGCAAAGCATTGTTTAGGGTGTTGCTAGGTGACAAAGCCCTCTCAGATGAGTTGCTGAAACACAGAGGTTTCCTGGTGGTAGGCTCTAGTGTTTGGGTGACGAGTTTGGAGAGATTTAGTTGACTTTAGGTCAAAGTTCTAGTGTGTGACAAAAAGAAGCAACCAGGAGAAGATGGGAGGAGGAGGGGTGAAGGTGGTGTGGCCTGCTGGCCCTGCCCAGGCCCTCCACATACAGGACCTCTACTAAAACGCCTACCTCTACTAAACCTGACCCTAATCCTAACCCTAACCCTAACCATAACCCTAACCTAACACTAACCCTATACCTAACCCTAACCCTAATCCAAACATTAATCCTAAACCTAACCCTAACACAAGCCATAAGCCTAAACCTAACCCTAACACAAACCCTAACAATAACCTTAACCCTAACCCTAACCTAACCCTAATCCTAACCCTAACCCTAACGGTAATCCTAACCAAACAATAAACCTAACCCTATCCCTAAACACAACCCTAACCCAAATCTTAACCCTAACCCTAACACTAACCCTAACCGTAAACCTAACCCTAACCCACACCCTAACCCTAAACCTAACCCTAACCCTAACCCAAACCCAATCCCTTACCTCACGCTATCCCTTACCCTAAACCTAACCCAAACCCTAATCCTAACCCTAACCCTAAACCAAACCCAAACCCTAACCCTAACCCTAACCCTAACACAAACCTTAACACCTACCCTAAACCTAAAACAAACCCTAACACTAACCCTAACCCTAACCCTAAACCAAACCCAAACCCTAACACTAACCATAACACAAACCCTAACCCCTACCCTAAACCTAACCCAAACCCTAACACTAACCCTAACCCAAACACGAACCCTAACCCTAACCATAACCAGAACCCAAACCATAACTCTATCCCTAAACATAACCCTAACCCTAAACCTAACCCTAACCCAAACGCACACCCTTACCCTAAACCTAACTCTAAACCTAACCCTAACCCTTAACCTAACCCAAATATTAACCCTAAACCTAACACTAACCCAAACCCTAACCCTAAACATAACCCTAAACAAAACATTAAACCTAAACCTAACCCTAACACAAACCCTAACCCTAACCCTAACCCAAACCCAAACCCTAACCCTAACCCTAACCCAAACCCATCCGTAACCCTAACCCTAACACTAACCCTAACCCAAATATTAACCCTCAACCTAACCCTAACCCAAACCCTAACCCTAAACCTAACCCTAACCCAAACCCTAACCCTAAACCTAAACCTAACACAAAACCTAAACCTAACCCTAACCCTAACCCTAACAGAAACCCAAACAAAAACGCTATCGCAAACACTAACCCTAAACCTAAGCCTAACCCAAATCCTAACACTAACCCCAACCCTAACCCTAAACCAAAACCAAACCGAAACCCTAAAACTAACCGTAACCTAAACCCAAGCCCTAACCCTAACAGTAACCCTAACCCAAACACTAACCCTAATCCTAACACTAACCCTAAGCCTAATCCTAGCCCAAACCCTACCCTAACCCTAACTCTAACCCAAACCCTAACCCTAACCCTAATCCTAACCCTAATGCTAACCCAAACTATAACACTAACCCTAATCGTAACCCTAACCCTAACCCGAACCCTAACCCAAACACTAACCCTAACCCTAACCCTAAATCTAACCCTAACCCTAATTCTAACCCTAACCCTAACCATAAACCATACCCTAATCCCAGGGTAGCCTTGAACGGTTAATCCGCCTTCCTCACATCCAAGACTTGAGTTGTACTTAT
>JAJHUQ010000032.1:1320000-1327500 GCA_035773235.1 Eospalax fontanierii | reverse complement strand
AACCCTAACCCAAACCAAACCCTAACCCTAACCCTATCCCTAACCCCAACACTAACCCTAACCCTAACCCTAACCCAAACCCCAACCCTAACCCTACCCTAACCCAAAGCATAACCTTAACCATAACCCTAACACTAACCCAAACCCAAACCCAAACCCTACCCTAACCTTAACCCTAACCCTAACCCAAACCCAAATCCTAATCCTAACCCTAATTCAAACCCAAACCCTAACACTAACCCTAACCCTAACCCTAACCCAAACCCTAACTCTAACCTTAACCCTAACCCTAACCCTAAACCTATTCCTAACCCTAACCCTAACCCTAAACCTAAGACTAACCCAAACACTAACCCTAAGCCTAAATTTAACCCTAACCCTAACCCTAAAACAAAGCCAAACCCTAAACCTAATCCTAACCCAAACACTAACCCTAACCCTAACCCTAAGCCTAACCCCTAACACCAACCCTAACATTAACCCTAACCCTAAACCTAAACCTAACCCTAACCCAAACAATAACCCTAACCTTAACCCTAACCCTAACCCTAAACCTAACTCAAACCCTAACCCTAACCCTAACCCAAACACTAAACCTAACCCTAACCCAAACCCTAACCCTAACCCTAACCCAAACCAAACCCTAACCCTAACCCTAACACTAACTCTAACCCAAGACCTAACCCTAACCCTAAACTTAACCCTAACACAAACACTAACCCTAACCCTAAGCCTAACCTCTAAGCCCTAACCCTACCCCAAACCCTAACCCTAAACCTAAACCTAACCCTAACACAAACCCTAATCCTAACCTTAACCCTAAGCCTAACCTTAAACCTAACCCTAACCCTAACCCTAAACCTAACCCTAACACAAAACCTAAACCTAACCCTAACCCTAACCCTAACAGAAACCCAAACCCTAACGCTATCGCAAACCCTAACCCTAAACCTAAGCCTAACCCAAATCCTAACACTAACCCCAACCCTAACCCTAAACCAAACCCAAACCGAAACCCTAACCCTAACCGTAACCTAAACCCAAACCCTAACCCTAACAGTAACCGTAACCCAAACACTAATCCTAATCCTAACACTAACCCTAAGCCTAATCCTAACCCAAACCCTAACCCTAACCCTAACTCTAACCCAAACCCTAACCCTAACCCTAATCCTAACCCTAATGCTAACCCAAACTATAACACTAACCCTAATCGTAACCCTAACCCTAAACCGAACCCTAACCCAAACACTAACCCTAACCCTAACCCTAAATCTAACCCTAACCCTAATTCTAACCCTAACCCTAACCATAAACCATACCCTAATCCCAGGGTAGCCTTGAACGGTTAATCCGCCTTCCTCACCTCCAAGACTTGAGTTGTACTTATTTAAGAGCAAAGATTGGATTCAGCAACAATAAAAAAGGAAAATATTTTCCCTCATAGAGAACGATGCCCAAAGTAGTTTTCTGATTCAAATGTAGATTATAGTACTGAACAATCCAATATCAATAATATGGTAATTTCTAGAAAGAATGAGGTTGGTTATTGAGGTAACAAAGTGCAATCCTGGCAAGAGCTGCAGGACTGGGAAGAACCTTGGCATGACTTGACCAGGGGAGGAGAACCTGCTCTGAATCTTTGATAGACAGGCAGAGCTTTGCAAGTGAGTGCAGAGTGCTATTGGTCAGTCTCCTGTCATTGGTGTCTGATGTGGGCAGGAGTGCTGAGGTCACAGAATCTTGGACTAAGACTCTGGAACTCCAAGAGGCAGTGACCTGGCAAAGCATTGTTTAGGGTGTTGCTAGGTGACAAAGCCCTCTCAGATGAGTTGCTGAAACACAGAGGTTTCCTGGTGGTAGGCTCTAGTGTTTGGGTGACGAGTTTGGAGAGATTTAGTTGACTTTAGGTCAAAGTTCTAGTGTTTGACAAAAAGAAGCAACGAGGAGAAGATGGGAGGAGGAGGGGAGAAGGAGGTGTGGTCTGCTGGCCCTGCCCAGGCCCTCCACATACAGGACCTCTACTAAAACGCCTACCTCTACTAAACCTGACCCTAATCCTAACCCTAACCCTAACAATAACCCTAACCTAACACTAACCCTATACCTAACCCTAACCCTAATCCAAACATTAATCCTAAACCTAACCCTAACCCAAGCCATAAGCCTAAACCTAACCCTAACACAAACCCTAACAATAACCTTAACCCTAACCCTAACCTAACCCTAATCCTAACCCTAACCCTAACGGTAATCCTAACCAAAACAATAAACCTAACCCTAACCCTAACACAAACCCTAACCCTAACCCTAACCCTAACCCTAACACAAACCCTAACCGCTACCCTAAACCTAACCCAAACCCTAACCCTAAACCAAACCCTAACCCTAACCCAAACCCTAACCCTAACCCTAAACCTAACCCAAACCCTAACACTAACCCTAACCCTAACACAAACCCTAACCCCTACCCTAAACCTAACCCAAACCCTAACACTAACCCTAACCCAAACACTAACCCTAACCCTAACCATAACCAGAACCCAAACCATAACTCTATCCCTAAACATAACCCTAACCCTAAACCTAACCCTAACCCAAACGCACACCCTTACCCTAAACCTAACTCTAAACCTAACCCTAACCCTTAACCTAACCCAAATATTAACCCTAAACCTAACACTAACCCAAACCCTAACCCTAAACCTAACCCTAAACCAAACATTAAACCTAAACCTAACCCTAACACAAACCCTAACCCTAACCCTAACCCAAACCCAAACCCTAACCCTAACCCTAACCCAAACCCATCCGTAACCCTAACCCTAAACCTAACCCTGAACCAAACATTAAACCTAAACCTAACCCTAACACAAACCCTAACCCTAACCCTAACCCAAACCCAAACCCTAACCCTAACCCTAACACAAACCCATCCGTAACCCTAACCCTAACCCTAACCCTAACCCAAATATTAACCCTAAACCTAACCCTAACCCAAACCCTAAACCTAAACCTAACCCTAACCCAAACCCTAACCCTAAACCTAACCCTAACACAAAACCTAAACCTAACCCTAACCCTAACCCTAACAGAAACCCAAACAAAAACGCTATCGGAAACCCTAACCCTAAACCTAAGCCTAACCCAAATCCTAACACTAACCCCAACCCTAACCCTAAACCAAACCCAAACCGAAACACTAACCCTAACCGTAACCTAAACCCTAACCCTAACCCTAACAGTAACCCTAACCCAAACACTAACCCTAATCCTAACACTAACCCTAACCCTAATCCTAACCCAACCCCTAACCCTAACCCTAACTCTAACCCAAACTCTAACCCTAACCCTAATCCTAACCCTAATGCTAACCCAAACTATAACACTAACCCTAATCGTAACGCTAACCCTAACCCGAACCCTAACCCAAACACTAAACCTAACCCTAACCCTAACCCGAACCCTAACCCTAACCCTAACCCTAATTCTAAACCTAACCCTAACAATAAACCATACCCTAATCCCAGGGTAGCCTTGAACGGTTAATCCTCCTGCCTCACCTCCAAGACTTGAGTTGTACTTTTTTAAGAGCAAAGATTGGATTCAGCAACAATGAAAAAGGAAAATATTTTCCCTCATAGAGAACGATGCCCAAATTAGTTTTCTGATTCAAATGTAGGTTATAGTACTGAACAATCCAATATCAATAATATGGTAATTTCTAGAAAGAATGAGGTTGGTTATTGAGGTAACAAAGTGCAATCCTGGCAAGAGCTGCAGGACTGGGAAGAACCTTGGCATGACTTGACCAGGGGAGGAGAACCTGCTCTGAATCTTTGATAGACAGGCAGAGCTTTGCAAGTGAGTGCAGAGTGCTATTGGTCAGTCTCCTGTCATTGGTGTCTGATGTGGGCAGGAGTGCTGAGGTCACAGAATCTTGGACTAAGACTCTGGAACTCCAAGAGGCAGTGACCTGGCAAAGCATTGTTTAGGGTGTTGCTAGGTGACAAAGCCCTCTCAGATGAGTTGCTGAAACACAGAGGTTTCCTGGTGGTAGGCTCTAGTGTTTGGGTGACGAGTTTGGAGAGATTTAGTTGACTTTAGGTCAAAGTTCTAGTGTTTGACAAAAAGAAGCAACGAGGAGAAGATGGGAGGAGGAGGGGTGAAGGTGGTGTGGCCTGCTGGCCCTGCCCAGGCCCTCCACATACAGGACCTCTACTAAAACGCCTACCTCTACTAAACCTGACCCTAATCCTAACCCTAACCCTAACCATAACCCTAACGTAACACTAACCCTATACCTAACCCTAACCCTAATCCAAACATTAATCCTAAACCTAACACTAACACAAGCCATAAGCCTAAACCTAACCCTAACACAAACCCTAACAATAACCTTAACCCTAACCCTAACCTAACCCTAATCCTAACCCTAACCCTAACGGTAATCCTAACCAAACAATAAACCTAACCCTATCCCTAAACACAACCCTAACCCACACCTTAACCCTAACCCTAACACTAAACCTAACCGTAAACCTAACCCTAACCCACACCCTAACCCTAAACCTAACCCTAACCCTAACCCAAACCCAAACCCTAACCTAACGCTAACCCTTACCCTAAACCTAACCCAAACCCTAATCCTAACCCTAACCCTAAACCAAACCCAAACCCTAACCCTAACCCTAACACAAACCTTAACACCTACCCTAAACCTAAAACAAACCCTAACACTAACCCTAACCCTAACCCTAAACCAAACCCAAACCCTAACACTAACCATAACACAAACCCTAACCCCTACCCTAAACCTAACCCAAACCCTAACACTAACCCTAACCCAAACACGAACCCTAACCCTAACCATAACCAGAACCCAAACCATAACTCTATCCCTAAACATAACCCTAACCCTTAACCTAACCCTAACCCAAACGCACACCCTTACCCTAAACCTTACTCTATACCTAACCCTAACCCTTTACCTAACCCCAATATTAACACTAAACCTATCACTAAACCAAACCCTAACCCTAAACATAACCCTAAACAAAACATTAAACCTAAACCTAACCCTAACACAAACCCTAACCCTAACCCTAACCCAAACCCAAACCCTAACCCTAACCCTAACCCAAACCCATCCGTAACCCTAACCCTAACACTAACCCTAACCCAAATATTAACCCTCAACCTAACCCTAACCCAAACCCTAACCCTAAACCTAACCCTAACCCAAACCCTAACCCTAAACCTAACCCTAACACAAAACCTAAACCTAACCCTAACCCTAACCCTAACAGAAACCCAAACAAAAACGCTATCGCAAACCCTAACCCTAAACCTAAGCCTAACCCAAATCCTAACACTAACCCCAACCCTAACCCTAAACCAAACCCAAACCGAAACCCTAAAACTAACCGTAACCTAAACCCAAACCCTAACCCTAACAGTAACCCTAACCCAAACACTAACCCTAATCCTAACACTAACCCTAAGCCTAATCCTAACCCAAACCCTACCCTAACCCTTACTCTAACCCAGACCCTAACCCCAACCCCAATCCTAACCCTAATGCTAACCCAAACTATAACACTAACCCTAATCGCACCCCTAACCCTAACACAAACCCTACCCCAAACACTAACCCTAACCCTAACCCTAAATCTAACCCTAACCCTAATTCTAACCCTAACCCTAACCATAAACCATACCCTAATCCCAGGGTAGCCTTGAACGGTTAATCCGCCTTCCTCACATCCAAGACTTGAGTTGTACTTATTTAAGAGCAAAGATTGGATTCAGCAACAATGAAAAAGGAAAATATTTTCCCTCATAGAGAATGATGCCCAAAGTAGTTTTCTGATTCAAATGTAGATTATAGTACTGAACAATCCAATATCAATAATATGGTAATTTCTAGAAAGAATGAGGTTGGTTATTGAGGTAACAAAGTGCAATCCTGGCAAGAGCTGCAGGACTGGGAAGAACCTTGGCATGACTTGACCAGGGGAGGAGAACCTGCTCTGAATCTTTGATAGACAGGCAGAGCTTTGCAAGTGAGTGCAGAGTGCTATTGGTCAGTCTCCTGTCATTGGTGTCTGATGTGGGCAGGAGTGCTGAGGTCACAGAATCTTGGACTAAGACTCTGGAACTCCAAGAGGCAGTGACCTGGCAAAGCATTGTTTAGGGTGTTGCTAGGTGACAAAGCCCTCTCAGATGAGTTGCTGAAACACAGAGGTTTCCTGGTGGTAGGCTCTAGTGTTTGGGTGACGAGTTTGGAGAGATTTAGTTGACTTTAGGTCAAAGTTCTAGTGTTTGACAAAAAGAAGCAACCAGGAGAAGATGGGAGGAGGAGGGGAGAAGGTGGTGTGGCCTGCTGGCCCTGCCCAGGCCCTCCACATACAGGACCTCTACTAAAACGCCTACCTCTACTAAACCTGACCCTAATCCTAACCCTAACCCTAACAATAACCCTAACCTAACACTAACCCTATACCTAACCCTAACCCTAATCCAAACATTAATCCTAAACCTAACCCTAACCCAAGCCATAAGCCTAAACCTAACCCTAACACAAACCCTAACAATAACCTTAACCCTAACCCTAACCCTAACGGTAATCCTAACCAAAACAATAAACCTAACCCTATCCCTAAACACAACCCTAACACAAACCTTAACCCTAACCCTAACACTAACCCTAACCGTAAACCTAACCCTAACCCACACCCTAACCCTAAACCTAACCCTAACCCTAACCCAAACATTAACCCTGAACCTAACCCTAACCCAAGCCATAAGCCTAAAACTAACCCTAACCCAAACCCTAACAATAACCTTAACCCTAACCCTATCCTAACTCTAATCCTAACCCTAACCCTAAACCTAATGCTAACCCAAACCATAAATCTAACCCTATCCCTAAACACAACCCTAACCCAAAACTTAACCCTAACCCTAACACTAAGCCTAACCATAAACCTAACCCTAACGCTAACCCTTACCCTAAATCCTAAGACTAAACCTGAACTTAAACCTAACCCAAACCCTAACCCTAACACTAACACTAACCCTAAACCCAATCCAAACATACACCCTAACCCTAAACCTAACCCTAAACCAAACCCAAATCCTAACACTAAACTTAACACTAACCCTAATCCTAAACCAAACCCAAACTCTAACCCTAACCCTAACCCTAACAATAACCCAAACCCTTACCCTCACCCTAACCCAAACCCTAACCCTAACCCTAACCCAAAACCAAATCCTAATCCTAAACCAAACCCAAACTCTAACCCTAACCCTAACCATAACCCTAACAATAACCCAAACCCTAACCCTCACCATAACCCAAACCCTCACCCTAACCCTACCCCAAAACCAAATCCTAACCCTAAACCTAAACCTAACACAAACCCAAACCCTAACCCTAACCCAAATCCTAACCCTAAACCCAACGCTAGCCCAAACACTAACCTAAACCTAACC
>CM069554.1:36987526-37187526 GCA_035773235.1 Eospalax fontanierii | reverse complement strand
ACAGTGGGTAAAATCAGATGCAACCCAGAACAACCCCAGAACCTGGGAAGCAACAGGCTAGAAGAGGAAGAAGAGACAGTCCTGGATGTGGGTGAATACCAGGATAGCATCCTCATGACACTGAGGACGACACACTGAGCTGCTGTTGTGGGCATCCATTTGCTGACACCTGTGTATAGCAAAGGCCCTCATGCGGCAGACCATGATGCAAACTCATTCCCTCCCCCATGTCCCACGTCCTTCCATTCGGGGCACACACTGGTTGTTGTAGTCCTGAGATGGCCGAGACCATGGTCTGTGCTTCTGGGGCAGTTGGTGCCAGCAGTGGGTCCATATTTCTGTTGAGAAGGACACAGGGACAGGGACAAGAGCGTGTGGCAGTTGTTCAAGTGGGCCAAGAGGGTGCATGCTGGCCACAGGACAGTGACAGTGACCACTGATTGTGAGAGCAGACAGTTCCACAGATATGCTGTCCACATCTGCTTGGCCATCGGTCTTGGACCCAGTCAGGTATCTGCACCTAGCCAGGGAGGCTCAGCACCCAGCAGCCCATGCAGCTCCCTGGGCCTTCACCATGTTCAGGGGAGCCTGGCCATATACCCTCTGCTGTTCCCACAGGCTGGAGGATTGTGACCCCCACTTTTCCATTGCCCTGGGCTGGGCAGAGGCTAGGAGTGACTAAGTAGCTCAGGACGTCTGTGAACCCCGTGGCTCCCTTGGGTCCTAAGCTGCCAGTTTGGGTGGCCCTGGTGGCAGGTATCCATGACTCTGCAGATTGGTGGCCCAGGCCTGCCCATGAGACCAGAGCCCATGACTGCCAGACCCACAGGGCTCAACGCCCTTGCTGTGGGTGCTCTGGGTCTCCAAACCTCAGACCCTGATCTGGTTTCCTGTCCACCCCACAGGCAGCTCCCTGGCCACCCTGGCCAACTGGGTCATTAATCAGCAGAGTCAAGGGGAGGCCATGGCCGGGCCTGGGGAGCGTGGGAGCAGGCAAGGCCGTTGGGGTGCTGTGCAGTTGGGCTGCGGAGCCTGCAGGTGACTGCACAACCTGTAGAGGGGCCAACCTCATGTCCAACTGGGGGTGAGCTCCCAGAGTTCAGTTCTGTCAGAGGCTGAGGGTCAGGGTTCAGTCCTGTCAGGGGTGAGGGTTAGAGTTCAGTCCTGTTGGATGCTGAGGGTAGAGGTTCAGTCCTGTGCAGACAGCAGCACCTGCACAGGGTTTGGCAGAGCACATAGTGAGTGTGGCCAGGGAGCAGGGCGTGGCTGCCAGCACCCCACTGTAGCCTGGGGCTTGGGCTCCTTGTGAGGTTCCTGGCAGCTGAAGCTGCAGGAGCTGAGGGAGCAGAGTGGACGTGTGTGCCCTGGGAGCCTCTGGTAACGTGGGGGTTAGACACCCGCCTCAGTCTTTGCAGGGAGACCACAGAGGTTTGTAGATACCACCCACAACAGGAAGGAAGGGTTTGGTACCTCCAGCGGGGTCTCAGCACCTTGGACGGGGGGCAGGAGGGAGATAGGGGTAGAGGAAGGAGGTGGAGGACAGGAGGGAGACAGGACAGGGGCAGGAGGGGCAGTGAGGGGATGGGGAGCAGGAGGGGAAGGAGGGGGCAGGAGGGGGACAGGAAGGATAGGGGACAGGAGGGGGATGGGGGAAGCAGGGGAAGGAGGGGCACAGGGGACAGGAGGGGCAGGAGGGGGAGGGGAGGTCCCAGCCGTGAGCCTGTTCCTGGTACTGTGCAGCTGCAGTGACCAATGACAGACTGTGCTTTCCAGCATGTGCAGTGGGAACTGCAGGGTGGACCAACCATTCTGAGGTTCTCTGAGGTACCCAGGGGCCACAGGCCGAGGCCTCAGTCTTTTCTGACGAGGTGGCCAGCCTCCTCCACTGACACTTTCCAGTAGCATGTGTCACTGCAGGGAGGGGCCCACGCTGGCCACCTGGCTGCAGCCCTGGCCTGTGCCCTCTCAGGCCATGGCATCCCCCAGGATCGAGATCCAGGCTGTCATCAAGGACAGGCACAGGATGGGGGAGTGCCCCATTTGGGAGGAGGAGACGGGGCAGCTGGTATACGTGGACATCACGGCCCAGACAGTGTGCCGCTGGAACCCGCTGAGCCAGCAGCTGCAGGCCCTGAGCCTTGGTGAGTGTGGGGTCCTGGAGAGGCCAGATGTGGGTGCAGGGGCCTGGATGATCTCAGGGCCCTTGGTGAGGGGTGCAGCATGCAGGCAGCGGCCTGGGTGAATGTGGGGGCCCCACAAGCTGCAGACTGTGGCCGAGCCTCTGGGGCTTATGCTGTGGGGCACAGCCTCGACCTACCCAGCCAGTGTTCCAGGGAGGCTGCCTGCACCAACCTCTGCAGACCCAGGGGTGTGTTAGGTGCCATCAGGAGAAGATCCCCAAATTCCCCTAGGTCTCCTGATGGACCCATATCTCCCCAGGACAGCGAGTTGGCTGTGTGGCTCTGCGTGGAAAGGGCAGCTACGTGGTAGCTGCAGGCACCTGCTTGGGCTTTCTGGACTGGGACTTGCAGCGGGTGCAGTGGGTGGCCCAGCTGGACACAGACAAGCCCCACAACAGATTCAATGATGGCAAGGTGGACCCTGTAGGGAGGTTCGTGGCAGGTGAGCCTTTGGAAGAAGGGTTTGCAGTTCAAGGGCACAGCGGATAGCAAGGACAAAGCCAGCATGTCTGGAAAGCACAGAGAGCATCAGGTCTCGAAGGGGAAGGGTGAGCCTCAGGGAGCCTTAGGACACAGGGATCTCGGGAAGCCTGTGAGGGCATGAGCCCCTTTGTCCCACTGTAAGGGTCTACACCCCAAGGCCCAGGTTTACCCAGCACCATGGGTGCTGGGACTTGCTTGTTGGCCGGGCAGATTTGTTCCAGGCACCTGGGGCACAACTCACCCATGAGCATCAGGTTCACAGCCGGGACTGTGGCCTCTGCAGCTCCCTGTGCCCACACCCTGACAGTGATGGATAAGGGGATCCGAGTGCTTCCAATGGGCAGAAGCAGGTGCAGTTGGACGGGGAACGGGGTGTAACTGGGGTCCCGATCTTTGCTGACCCACCCTCTGCCCGCTACAGGTACCATGCCTGAACCATCGGCCCCTGGCGTGTGGGAACAAGGACAGGGTTCCCTGTATGCGCTGCATGACAGTCACTGTGTGACAAGGCTCCTGAGCGGGTTGGGTATCCCCAACGGACTGGACTGGTCATCAGACCAGCGCACCCTGTACCATGTAGACAGCCTGGACTATGCTGTTCATGCTTACGACTATGATGTCCAGACTGGATCGGTTGGTAGGCGTCTCACGCTGGGTCATGTGGAAGGCTGGCCAGGCAAAGGTCACAGGGCAAATGAATTCTTGGACCCCATGGGTTCAGGATGCATGAGGTCATGGCGCTGGGTAGTCACATTCACCTGCAGAGGAGACATGGGAGATGGAGGGCTCTGGGCCAACTTGGGATGGAGACGCTAGACTGAGAGGCATGGGTTGGGATATGCTGAGCTGGGGACCCAGGGCGCAGGATGGTCACGGGACCAGTTCCCAGCTCAGTCCACACAGTGCTGGCTGTGAGCAGAGTTTAGTTAGTGAGAATGGTCCAGGTGACAGGGTGGGTGTATCTAACAGACACTCCACGGCATCATGCCTAGCATGCTGGCCTGTCCACCTTCTGGCTTGGCCTCCATCCCATGTGGCTTCTTTTCTGGGGCCCTGAGCTGCCCTCAAGTGACCTGGTCCTCTGCTGCAGCAAATCAAAGGCTTTTGTATGAGCTGCCGCCGGATGAGGGCATGCCAGACGGGCTGTGCGTGGACAGTTCAGGGACCCTCTGGGTGGCATGCATCGACGGAGGCAAAGTGATCCGCCTGGACCCTCAGACAGGTGGGTGATGACATCAGACTGACCAGTGACCATGGGAGCTGGTGCTATGTATGGGGTCCTGGGACCAGGAGAAGACATGTGACAGCATGTGACTGCGCAGCCGACTCATGGTGCTTCCCACTCTGTGTCCACATGCCATGTCCTTGGGGCCTGTGTCTCCTCTTCTGTCTCATGAGGATGCTGTCATGGCATTCAGGGCCCCCTTTGCCCAGAATGGTCCATCTCAAAACCCTGCACACACCCCATCCACAGAGACTGTTTCCAGATGACACCCTGTTCTGAGGTCCCAGACAGACCCCCTTGCCTCGCCTGCCCAGGGTTGGGCTGGCAGGCTGGTGAGTCCTTCTGGAAGACCACAGCTCTGTGTCCTATTTGCCATAGGGACACGTCTGTGCTCAGTGCAGCTGCCTGCTTCCAGGGTCACATCCTGTTGCTTTGGGGGACCAGACTACTCAGACCTGTATGTCACATCAGCAGCAGATGGACTGAGCCCTGAGCAGCTGTCATGGGAACCTCAGGCTGGACACGTGTTCAAGGTTGGCCAACTTTGCCATTGTCAGTCCCTCTGTGGCTGGGGACACAGAGACCTGGGTGGAAGGTGGGGGAGAGGAGGGTGGGATGTCTGCCCGGTGGGGCACTGCACCCCATCCCTGCTGAACTTGGCTGTCAACTCATGGCTTGGGCTGAGGTGGGGGTGGGGTCCTCCAGTCCAGTCAGGTCCTTGGTACTGACCGAGACTCCCCCCCGCCCCCGTGCAGGTCAGGGGCTTGGGAGTGCGTGGCCGGGCCTCCTGCCCCTTTGCTGGCTGAGGTGGGCGCCCCGCCCCATCTGCTGCAGCCAAATCCCAGCTCTATGCAGAGGGGCCGGATGTGCTCAGTGCACCCCACTCTGCCAGTTATCTGCACGTGGTCAACCTGCCTGGCCATAGGGGGGTGGCCTGTCTCTGGAGCTGTGTGTGCCACTGAGTGACAATGTGGACTTGGCAGCCCTGGAGCTGCATCGTGTGCTGGGTTTGGGGTGAGCTCAGAGCAGGCTGTAGATGCTTATGAATTGCACCTGTGTGGGGTCCCCAGAACCTGTGTGTCATGCTTCTCTCCACCCCAGATCACTGGTGCAGTGACCCCCACCTCAGAACCTGGTTTGAATTCTGCTGCATGCCCTTCCACCCACCTCTGAGTTGTAAAAACTCAACACATTTGCTTACTTGGGTCTTTGGTTGTCTTTGTGGTTGGTAAATAGAGGGGCTTGGATGCCACGGGCGTCACTAGATATCAGAGCTGCCCTGCCAGGCCACACCAACTAGTGGCCCTCATGACTGGTGTCCAGGACTTCACAGTGGCTGCAGGGCACTGACCATCACACACAAAGCCAGGCAGCGGCATCGGGGGTCCCAACCTGAGCCACTTTCCAAGCAGGCTCCAGCCGCCCTCATTTTCTGAGATGGCACAAGCCTTGTCGCTTGGCATGCTATAATTTCAAAGCAATTATGTGTGCGCTGTCCTAATTACAACACAAAGGAGAAATCAGAGTATTTCACACATTGACAACGCCCACGAGCCAGCATGTCAGCACCTGACCTCAATACCTGGTGCGTAATTAAGCAGTCAGCCGCCTGCTTTGCTAGGTCTGACAGTAAGAGCAGACCCTGGGCTCCTGTTCCTTGCAGATGTCTCTGGCCAGGACTGGAGGGCCCGCCAGGCTGCAGAGCCCGGGGTTGAAGGGGCTCTTGACCTTGCCTGCCTGGGGTATCCGACATGGATCCCCCCGACTCTTCCAGATCTTGGGTGGGACACTCTTCTGCCCTGAAACCTCCGAGGTCAGCCAGTGTGTGGACTTGGGGTGTCCTGATTCCTGACAGGTGCAGACAGTAGGGCTTCAGTATGTGCGGCCCATTACCGCCAAGTGTAACCCCTTGGCCAGAGCCCAGCAGGGAATAATTACATTAAGTGAGGCACAAATACAAAGCCATTGTGTGCTTTGAACACATGAAAGACAGGCTGATGGTCACCGGAGCAGTTCTGACAAGGGGAGCCAGCAGGAGGCTGTGGGGGACACAGACAGGGATGGGCTCCGACCCTGGAGCAACTGCCTCTGCGGTCCTGAGGGTCAGCAACTGCTTAGGGCCCAGGGCAAGAAACTCCAAGGGATTTAATGACACATTTTCCAGCAACAAGTCAACCCCCTCCATTGGAGGAGACTGAGAGAAAGAGAGGAGAGAAGACCGAGGGAGGAGGCGGGGAAGAGAGGAGAGACAGAGAAGGAGGAAGAGAGAGATAGGAGGTGCATGCCTTCTAAAAGCTGCCAATTTAGTCAGTTTTTACTAAAACAGCCAGCTGAGAACCAGGAGGGGAGAACCCCTGGACCAGGCTGAACCCAGTGCCAGACCTGTAGGGAGATCAGATGGGGAAACCGAGGCACACAATGGCCAGGTCAGGCCTCAAAGAGTGACCCCGAAGATCATGCTCCTGGGAGGACCCCCCCCCTCCGCAAGGAAGAGTTGGCTAGGAGGAAGGAGCAGGGATGGAGGGTCATTCTGGCCCCTGGGCAAAGACTAGAGGTTCCCATCGGGTGGGATGCATCGGGCCCAGCAGATCCACTGGTCCTTCCCCCCTAGAAATGGGCAGGAACCCACCCCACTCCACCCCCGCAGAGACAGCTGGTGCCCCGAGGTCTGCACCTCTGCCCCTTGCCCGACCCTGGACTCCCCACCCCTCAGCCTGAGCTCCCCTGAGGCTAGGGGACCCTCACGCTCCGTCCCCTCGGCTGACTGAGGATCATCCGCGCTCAACCTCCGATCAAGCGGGACCACCGGCGCAGCGTGCAGCCGGGGCACATCACCAGGGTCGCCCTACGCAGCCAGATGCAGAGGCTCCGGCATACTGTGGGGTCTAAGGGGGCCCGGGGGCGGGGGCCTCCTGCAACTGACCCAGTCCTCCTGGCCGGCCTGCGCTAGGCGCAGCAGCCTGGGACCCACCCGAGCGGGACTCGCAGCAGCTCTGGTCTCCGCCGCCACCTGCAGACGCCGCAGAGAGGCTGAGCAGCAAGCTCCCTGAAACTAAGCACCAGGCTACCCACACCTCCGAATTCCCCAGTGCTGCGGTGAGTGGCGGAGTTCCCGGTGACCGGGTCCCGCCCTCTACTGAGCTGGCTGTCATCCAAGTGGGTGCTGGAAACATGTTTACCCCAGTGCACACAGCAGGGGGCTTTGAGGGAGACCCCAGCACTCAGTTCCTGCCCATGAACCAGGGGTGACTTGGTCGGAGCCCCAGCACCGAGACCCCCGAAGACCGAGTCCATCCGCCCCACCCCCTCAGCCACTGAGGGCCGATGGGTGGCGCCCTGAGTGGACACAGATGCCGGAGCACACGCACTCAGGCTCATACGTACATACACACGAGTTTACTTCTGTTTGCCACTCGTGGCATCCCAAACAAGTAGGGATGGGGGAGAGTACATGTGAGCATATTTACATATGCACACCTTACACATGCATGTATTTATGTATAGACAGGTTTACTTATGTACTTATCTACGTACACACATTTATAGAGGCACATACATATGCATATATTTACACATTTGCACACAATTTACATATGGACACAGTTGCATATGCAGGAATTTACAAACACACATGCTTACATATGCACACTTACATATATGCACAATTACACGCACACATTTGCATGTGCATGCATCTACATATGCACACATTTACAGGCATGCAAATGTGCATGTGCACACATTTGCATATGGATTAGCACTGCACACTGCACATGCATGGATTTACATATGCACATATTTCTGTATGCATGCATTTACATATGTGCATGCTGGAGCCCACTGGCAGAAATCCAACTTACCTGAAGCTGGGAGTGAGGGTGGAGAAAGAGAGGAGGAGGAGGGAGAGAGAGAGAGGGAGGACTGTCAGTCAACACTGAAACAGCTCGCCTTTATTAAGTATCCCCTATTTATACTCTGTGAAATGAGGACCAAAACAATGGGTCAAAAGTTCAACTCAAAAACAATACTAACACAGGCAAAATAACTTAAGCCAATCACGTCTTCCTTCAAGGGTCTTCAGGTGTCCTCAGCCTTGGGAGTAAGATAGACTTCCCCTCAGGTATAAATTATTTGCATAGCAAAACCTCCTGCTCCCACAGCACTTCTGTGCATAAGACTGACTTCTGCCTGACGCTAAACTAGGCATAGTTCAAGGCAGGCAAATGGCTCCCTTGCATATTTACATAACAATGCCATGCACATCCCAGTACACATATCTTTTTACAGGGTCAGCACAGCCACTACAGAAAGCACTCAGACATGGTGGAACACGTCTCTGAGCACAGTACATGAGAGGTTGAGGCAGGATTGTCATTCTGACCAGCCTGAGCCTCATAGCAAGACCCTGCCTCAAAACAATAAGTTAAAATCAGGCCCCGGATCTAGTGAGTGTTTGCTGAAAACTTGTGTGGGGGCTGGCAGAGGACCTGGGTTCGAATCCCCAGCACCCACACAGTGACGCACAACTATGCAGTTCCAGGGGATCCGACACCCTCTGATCTCTGTGGCCCGGGTGCTGCATGGCCCGGGTGCTCTACACACATGTAGATGACACACTCATGCACGTCAATTAAAAATGTAAAATTCAATGTGGTATCTGCAAAATGACTGCTACATGTTTGAACATGTTCACCACACAAGAACATACCAATGCATCATTCCCTCACAGGTTAGGGACAGAGCATGGAGAGGGGCATGTGTCCGTGCTGCGTGACTTGTCACCCCCCTAAACAGAAGCAACGTGGTCAGACCTGGTGGACAGCTCCCAGCCAGGAAATCTGGGGAGGGGCCATCGGCTGGTAGATAGATATCAGGGCCCCCACACCACTCTGCACCCTGGCTGCGGCCAGCCTGGGTCACCACAGGGCACAGCCCAGTGCCTGGGGCTGCAGACTCCAAACACCAAGAGAGCTCTCCACGGTGGACATTCCCGGGCTGAGTGTCCTCTCACCACCCTCCCTTGTCCACAAGCACATGTCGGCCGGTCACCTGGTTCCTTAGCCTTTAACTCAGGCACATTCCCAAGTCCCAGGCACAAGCAGTAGTGTCCACATGGTGAGAAACCAGACGTGCCCAGAGACCAACGTCTCCCCCAAGCCCCACTCTTGGCCACATCCGTGTCTCAGGCCTGGTGGACAGCCACAGTGGCAGCAAGTAGGACAGCCACTTCCCCTGCCCCCTGCCAGACATCTCTCTGCTGTCCCTATCGGGGTAGAAGCCAGTACCACCACAAAGCCACAGCCCCTTCACTGAATGGACAGTTCCGTCTTCTGAAGGCTTGACTTTCACCCCTGCTCTTTGTCCTCTATCCTCAATCTTACAGACGTGGCCAACATGCAGGACACGGATACCACTACATGCCACACCCAGATGGCCAGGCAGCAGCCATGAGAAGGAACTGCCTATGTCACACCCAGAGCATGTACTGTAAACATGGGAGACCACTGCCCACATCACACACCCCATGTACTGTGTACACGATGACTACTGACCACGTCTCACACACCACGGACAGTGGACAGGACACAGTGGGCATGGCTGCTGAGTCCATGATGAACATCCTCCTTGGCTTCCCATTCCTCCCTGGGTAGATCACATTCAGCTAAGATAGGGAGAAGGGAGAGGAGGGAGGGGGAGGAAGGAAGGGCAAATGAAAGGGAGGAGGGAGGGAAGTGGGAGGAGAGGAGGAAAGGGAGGAGGGTGAGAAAGAGAAAGGGAAGAGGGAAAGGAGGGGGAGGGGAGAAGGGAAAGGAGGGAGGGAGAGGGAAAAAAGGACCAGAGGGAAGGAGAGAGGGAAGGATGGGAAGAGGAAGTGCAGTGAGAGAGGCAGACCCTTGACAGGGTGTAGGCTGTGCTGGCAGAGACCCTGCAGTCTGCTGGGATAGAGGACAGGCCTGCCAGGTGATCTTGATGCAGGGCCAGAGGACAGACAGGGTGTAAGGCTGGGGGACTGTGCACTCAGCCCAGGAAAGCAGGGCGCAGACGCTATGTTCTGGGGCCTCACAGGCCCGTGCACTTGGCACAGCTAGTATTTGGTCCTGTGTACAGTGCTCAGTGCTCAGTGCATGAGTGCGGTGTGCAGGAGACAGAGTGGGGTGCAGAGGGGCAGCAAGGTGGGAGACACATAGTGACTGGGTGCAGATGGACCTGGGTGGATCCGGTTTCTGTCACAGGGCCTGGGGCCTCAAGAGGATCAGCTGCACAGGCCACAGCTGGACATCAAAGACCTCGGCCTGGTGTCGCAACTCAGCCATCAAGAGCCACTTGTCTTGCTGGGCTGTGAAGAGGCCAGGCCAGGGCAGGCAGGCACTGTACATGCCGGGGATCAGGGGGAGCAAAGTTCATGGGCACTATGGGGGACCCTGTGCCCCAATCTAGGAAAGAGGACTCCCACAGTGCAATCCAGTCTGTGTCCAGCTCTAGGTCCATCCTGAGGTCTCTTCCTCACCCATCTCCTCTCTCCCTGCCTCTCCTCCCCTTCCTCTTCCCTACCCCCTCTCCCTCCCTCCCTGACTCCAGTCCCAGTCTCCCAGTGCTGTTTGCACCACATAGGTGGGAGGTGCTGGATACTCAGTTTGCAGAGAACCTGGGAGGCCCAAAGTGAGAGGAGATCTGTCCTGTGTGGTTGGGGGGATGGGCTCCAGGGACGTGATCCTGGGGGTCTGTGTCACCGATAAGGTCTGCAGGGGGGGGGGGTGTCCTGAGCAGCCTGGGGTGCTCACCGAGGTGGGGGTCAGTCCTCCCATGGGTCAAGCCAATCCAAGGGTCCGGCTGCCCTGGCCAGACCATAGCCCCACCCCCAAAGGTCCAGGAACTATGTGCTCAGCACTGGAGTGTGTGGGGCAGGTGAGGATACAGGATGTGGGGTGTGTGAGGCTGAGCCAGTCAATACATAAGAATGCCTTGAGTAGGTACAGAAGAAGCATGCACTGACAGGCTACCCTACCCCACTATGCGCCAACTGTCTACCCTGCACAAGTATGTGCTGTCTACCCTGCACAAGTATGCAGTGTTGAGTGTTCCTGTGTCGTCACATGTCCCTCGCCCTCTAGGTGGCAGGAGCCTGAGCAGCACTCAGTCAGCAGCTGGGAAGATCCACCTGGGCCCTGTGCTCCTGGCCTGTCACACCAGTTGGGCCAGGCAGGTCAGCCGCACTGAAAACAGGAGCACCGAGGTCAGTCACTCAGTGGCAGCTGTTGGTGTGGAGTGTGGCCGAGGGGCGTCCCTCAGGAGAGGTCAGTGTGTGGGATGTCATGGGGAGGATGGTCTAGGGGGTGACAAATGGGGACAGGGAGCTGGGCAGCTGAATTCTTCCCTCAGGGTGGGGGTGAAGCTTGAGCAAGCTCAGGGGACTTGAGAACCAACATGGAGGAGCTCAGGAGATACTGGGACATTTCTGGCTCCCAGTGGGTCCCCTCTGTCGCAGGGAGTCCCACCCTGGGTAGGTCTGCTGGGCTCTGGAAGGTTCCACAGTGAGGGCCTCACTGGTCCTTTCTGGGTGAAGGACATGTATCCCTCAACCCTGTGATGCTCCCTTGAGGTGTAAGGCTGCCTGGGGCCTCCCTTCCTCACCATCTATGCCTGTTCTAGGGAAGGGGTCCTGGACCAACACCCTGGGCGTGGGGGCACCGCACACTGATGGGCCCCACAAGGTGACTGTATACAAGGCGGCAGGGAGACTGGCAAGGAGGGGCTGCCCTGGGGCCAGGGCCAGCGAACAGCCCAGTGTCCACTCACAGGACGGTGGGTGTGCAGCAGGGAGCACAGCCCAGCAGGGGACTGTCTAGGCCTGAGCAAGCCATAGACCCACCTTTGCATCCAAGAATGGGGGAGGGCACAGGGCAGGAGTCAGGGTCCCAGGCAGGGACCACCGCAGCTTACATGGGCCCCCAGCCCTGGAAGAGTTCTGCCACCCTTGGGGCAGACGCAGGAATTCCCACACTCAGCATGGAGGATGTGCTCAGGCTCAGTGTCTACAAGTCCCCATGTTCATGCACTGGGTCAAGGACAGAAATTGCATGACCAGCTGCAAGTAATACATGGGCCTCACCCCGGTACAGCTCACCCTCCTATTACTGGGCTCAGCAAACTAACCAGAACCAGGGCCTGGGGTGTGGGATTCGACCAACACAGAGAGCAGGGTCTGGGGTGGTACAGGGCTGGCTGATTCATGACAACCTGGTTTCCTGGGATCCCCGCTTATAGACACTCAGGAGGTCAGGAACACTAATGCATTTACCTCAGAGTGTGCAGACCTGGGGGGCAGATGCTCTGCATCACCAGAGGAGGAACCTCCAGACTGGCCAGGTGCGCAGGCATGCAGTTAGTGGTATGTGCAGAGACTTGGGAGTTATTTTTCTGTGGGAGGGGCTTAGCAGTTCCCATATTCAATACTGTGCCAAGTTAACCTCATTCAACCATGAGCTCATCCATGCACACACCACCCATCCAAGATCCATCATCTGCCTGTTGTCTGTCATCCATCACCCATCATCACCCATCCACCACACATCCATCATCCATGATCTATCCCAGTGCATCATCCATGATCCACAATTCACCCATCCCCATCCCTCCATCCTTCTATTCACACATTCACCTTCTCTCCCCCGACTCCTGCCCTATCCAGGGTGATATAAGGATTGGGTTTGAGTGACACCTTGTCCTGGTGGTTTGGGGGATGTATGCATGCATACTGTTGTTGAATTCTGTTTTGTTGTTCACACCAGGTCTTGTTAAGTCACTGAGGGTGGTGTTGAACTTGGTCTTAACCCAGGGAAGACTTTAGGTTTTGTTCTACTTCCAGTGTCCCAGCCATCAGCTCTTTCTCACACCACACACTGTACACCCCATCAACTCTTCCTGACAGTAGCCTTGTTCAAGTGTCCGTGATTCATTAAGTTACTCTCTTGTGGGTTTGTAGAATCATGTTCCAGTATCACCTTCTATCTCAGAATTTTGTGACTGAAATCCACAGACCTCAGTTGCCAAGTCTAATGGTGGCTTGCTAGTGGTCCGTTCAATGAAGACACTTAGTGGCCCTGTCTGCAGAAACTGGTCATTTTATTCTCATCCAGTTGGTAGAACCCTCCAGACACCCTGTCACTCTTAGTGCTTGCACAATTACTGTGGTTCAGTTTGGGAAACTGAGGCAGAGGTGGGGAATGCACTGCAGGGAAGTTCCTATGTGGAGCTTGCATTCAAACCAAGCTCTGTCTGCAACAATCAGCTGTGGCTGCATAAGGCAGTAGCTCCCCAGCAAAGGTAACTTCTGTGACAGACACAGGTTCCATCCCTATCATGGCCATCCCCGTCAGTGTCCATGTCTCCATGTCCTCTTCTCCTCCTGTGTCATCACAGGCTCATCCCCATTAATGTCTGTGTCCCCATGCCCCAGTGTCCTCCATGTCAGCTGATAAGAGCCCCAGTGCTATTGGGTGAGATCCACCTTGTTCTCCCTCTGTCATTAGCCCTCCCTGAAGTCCAGGGTCAGTAATTCAATGCTGTTCTTTTGGGAAGACTCAGTACTCGGTCCCCACCACCACCTGCCTCAGTTGTTGGGGACCCTTTTCCTTGATTTCCCTCCAAGTCCATGACCCTGCACACACACAGCACATTGTTCAAATCACTCTCCCCTCAGGCAGGATGGGCTGCCAGTCACTCAATGCAGACTGGATGTCGCAGCTGAGCCCGCAGCTCTGGGACCTGCCGCTGCAGCACCTGTCCATCCCAGGTAAGCCATCAGGCACTCCAGGATGGGTATGCATGGGCCAAGGAGGCTGACACAGCTTCCGGGTGGCATGGGCACATGCAAGCCTGTGTCTCTGCTCTGTGTGGAGCTCATCCAGAAGCGAACCAGGTGACCAGTGCCAGGAGAGAAAGTGACCAGGAAGCAGGGTACACAGCTCTGCCACAGGGGCAGAGAACCGTCCCCTGCAACGGGGCATCGAGGACAGGAGCTGGGCGCAGGAGGGTGATATGGACACCGCACAGGTGGGGCTGAGTCCCCACACTGTGACAGCCCAGCTTCCGCTTCAGAAGACTGAGGGTGTCAACTTCAGAGCAACTGTTCCTTCCTGAACACACACCCCACAGTGTGCACTCCATACACACATGAGGGCAGATTTCACAGGGAAGGTGCAATGATGTCCTCAAGGGTCTGAGTCCCCACAGGGACCCGTGGGAGCATACAAACAGGCAGCTGATGTGTTATGTCCCCGTGATTGCAGGTAGCCATGACACCATGACATACTGCCTCAACAGGAAGTCCCCAATCTCCCATGCTCAGTCCCGAGTGCTGCACATTCTGGGCAAGGTGCTCCCCTGCGTGACACGCCCTGTGGTGATGAAGTGGTCCGTCACTCAGGTGAGGTCAGGCCAGAGGCCCACAGAGGGAGCTCTGTCCCCTTGGGGACATAAGTCTGGGAAACCCTCTGGGAAAGAGTCAGGTAAAGGCTCTATTCTGCATTCTGCCGGTTTACTGGGATACCCTAAAACTGTCACCACCTCTGAACTGGGACAGCACCAGAAGACCCCAAGCTACCTAGGTGATGAATCATTGTGGTTTCTAGGGGGGTCCACTTCTGGGCAGACCCCTCCCCGGCACCTCCCCAGCTAGCCTGGTCTGCAACAGAAACCTGGGCCAGGAGCGCCACCTACGGTCCAAGCCACAGACAGCCATGGTTGCAGGATGGGGGACCAATGGAAAGCAGGACTTGTCCTGTGGGGAGTCGGCTGACTGACCCTGGGAAGGACGAGTACTGTCCTGTCAGGGTCAGGGTCAGAGTCAGGTCAGTGTGCTCAGGGCCCTGGGCTCCCTCCCATACCAGTGCAGGTCCGCAAGGCCTGAAGAGCAGCAGGACCTCCCAGTTACTCAGAGCACAGGCTTGGACACTGCTGTCAGTTACCCTGTGTGACTCGCAGCCATTCAGGGTGGGTGGGTGGACAGGACCCTGTGTGAGCCCAGGTGATGTGCCCAGGTGCCCAGGTGATGGCCATGTCCACTGCAGGCACTGGATGTGACAGAACAGCTGGATACTGGAGTCCGGTACCTGGACCTGCGGGTTGCACACATGCCGGAGGGCTCTGAGCACAACCTGCACTTTGTGCACATGATGTACACAAGCGCATTAGTGGAGGTACGCTGGACGGCAGGGGAGGTAGTTGGAGGTGGAGCCACCCCATCCCTCAGACCCTGGATGGGAGGTGAGCTGGCCTGGCCAGAGGTCCTACAGCCTGTGCCATGTGCACACCTGCTGGTTCTGTGTGTAACTCAGACTGATGGTCATGGCCCAGTGGTTCTGTCAAAGGCGTGTATAAACACCCAGCTCTGGGTTCCCCAGGATACTCTGACAGAGATCTCTGAGTGGCTGGAAAGGCACCCACAAGAGGTGGTCATCCTGGCCTGCCGGAACTTCGAGGGCATGACAGATGACCTGCACGAGTACCTGGTGTCCTGCATCAAGAATATCTTTGGGGATATGCTGTGTCCTCGGGGGGTGAGGGGCACAGGGGTGTTATTCGGGCCATGGGGTGAGAGGGAGCAGGGGCTCCTCAGGGACATGGGGGGCATGGTGGGGAGCAGGGGCGTCCTCGGGGCGATCGGGAGGGAATGACGAGGAGCAAGGATGCCGTCATGGCCATGGGGAGGGACGGCGCACGGGACCCTGAGCACCCTGTCACAGACCTGTCCTTGCAGGAGATGCCCACACTGCGGCGACTGTGGGCACGCGGCCAGCAAGTGATCCTGTCCTACGAGGACGAGGCCACCATCAGCCGCCACACGGAGCTGTGGCCTGGGATCCCCTACTGGTGGGGAAATACAGTGAAGACACCGGCATTGCTTCAGTACCTGGAGACCATGAAGGCCTGTGGCCGCCCAGGTACCGCAATGGGCATGGGTGACCCCGGGACTCTGAGGGTGTGCATGAGGCTTTTCCGGGGCTGTGTGGGTATGGGGCACTCACTGTGCTGTGCGTGATGTACCTCCTGGTTACAGGAGGATTGTTCGTGGCGGGCATCAACCTAACGGAGAACCTGCGGTACGTGCTGACACACCCGTCCGCGTCCCTGCGCAAGATGACACTGCCCAACTTGCCGCACCTGGGCGCGTGGGTTCGTGAGCAGTGCCCGGGGCCCGGCACCCGCTGCATCAACATCATCGCTGGAGACTTCATCGGCACAGACATGTTTGTCAACGACGTCATCGGACTGAACAAGAAGCTGCTGTGCTGGTGACACGCTCCTTGGTGGGCACCAAATCTCGACCCACGCTTCCCACAGCAGCAGCAAGCTGACCATGTGCGCACACCGCAGAGGTCAGGGGTTTCCAGTCGGAGCCCACCAGGATCAGTCATCCTTGGACACAATGGGGTGTCGGAATGCTGGAAAAGCCAGTGCACAATGTGCCCACCTGGCCTGTCCGCCCTGCCTGGGACCGAGTGGCCTTATCTGCTAAATCATTCCCTAAAGCTAAAGGACCTGGAAGCCCAGTATGGGCTCTAATATGTCCTACAAATCAGGGCTGAGAACGGGCATGTAAACACTTTTGTATCTGACCAAATAATTCTTGAACTTTGGTATTATTTGTCTTGATATAAGGCACAGTTTCAAGCATCTGTAAAGTTCTAGCAATATAATAACTATTAGTATATAGATTAAAAGAAGTAGAGGCCATAAGCTGAAATACAGCGGCTACAGCTCGAAGTTCTATTACTTGAGCTGAAGCTGCAGAAGTTTGAAAAACATAAGATTGCCCCTGCATTACATAAGTAGCCCTACCATTAGAAGACCCATCTGTAAATATCACTAAAGCATTCTTAATAGGTTTCTGTTTTATGATTTTTGGAAAAATAAAAGCATGACTATTTGCAAATTGTAATAACTTATTTTTTGGATAATGATTATCAATAATGCCAGAAAAAGGAGCAAAAGCTATATAGCCCATGAATCCACATTTTGAAATAACCAATCTAACTGTTGTTTTGTAAATGGAAGTCCTATTATATTAGGTTTTTTTCCAAAATATTTTTGAGATTCAACTCGAGCCATTTGAACTAAACATGCTACAGCCTCATAATAAGGAGTCAACACTTTAGCGGGCGATACTGGTAAATGCAACCATAACAAAGGTCCTTTCTGCCATAAAACTGTAGTTGGAGCATGACTGGTAGCCAAAATATATGCTGCCCACTCTTGGCTATAATCTATATATTGCATTTGTTGATTTTTAATAGTTTGTTTTATTTGAGACAATGCCTTTTTGGCCTCCTCTGTCAAGCCTCTAGCTGATTTAGGATCTGGATCACCTTTTAAAATGTCAAAAAGAGGCTTCAGTTCTTTTGTAGTAATTTTTAAATGAGGTCTAAGCCAATTTATATCTCCCAATAATTTTTTGAAGTCATTTAAAGTTTTTAACCCATTTTTCCTAATCTGAATTTTTTGAGGTAAAATCATTTTAGGATATAACTTATAACCCAAATATGATTGTACCTTTTCTGTTTGTACCAAATCTGTTTGTACCTTTTCAGGAGCTATAATTAGCCCTTGTTCTTTCAGAGCCTGCTGTAAATGAGCATAGGCTGCAAGTAAAATTCCCTCCTGCTTATGAGCCAAAAGTATATCATCCATATAGTGAATTGTATACACTTGAGAATAAGCTTGTCTAGTTTTTGCAACTGCTTGGGCCACAAATCTTTGACACAGGGTGGAGCTATTTGCCATACCCTGAGGTAGTACTTTTCATTGAAATCTTTTCATAGGTTCCTTCCTGGGAGACCAGCAACCCTGTCTTTTACAGGCGTTTGTTGTTGAAAAAGTACTTCCTTAACTGATTTTCCTAATAAAGCAGCAGCCAACGCTACACCTTGAGTATGCGAGGGCCCAATATCGGAGCAAAGTCTGATATAGTCTGATAAATTTTCCTTTTTTCTAAACGGTCTCAAAGCTGCTTGACAGGCAGAATTTGCATTCTCATAAGCTAGTTGTTTTACCAGCAAGAGTCCTGACTCTGAATCTCCCAGTAACCTACTTGCTGCCTGCATCAGTCTAGCCACAAAATCCTGATACAATTCATCAGGCCCTTGTCTAATTTTTGACAAATCTCCAGTCCTATTTCCTGCAGAGGGAAGTTTATACCGTGCTTTCTTAGCTGCAGCACTGACCTGTGCATACACAGCAATATCAAATGCCAGCTGATTCCCTATACCTTGATATTGTCCTTCTCCTGCTAACATATCAAAGGTAATCTGTATCCCTTGAGCTCGATTTGTTTCAGCTGTGGACTGGCATTGTTCTGCATACTCAGATTCCCACAACAAATAATCTCCTCCTGATAAACATGCCTTAGCCATTTGCTTCCAGTCCCCTGGAGGAAGTGCTTCAAGGGACATGGATTCTAATATTGCCTGTGTGAAAGGAGCAGTTGGTCCATATTACGCACAAGCAAGCTTCAACTCTTTCAATTGATTAAAAGGAATGGGAACATGTTCCCTCACCCGATTTCCTTGTCCATCGTCTCGCTCTATAACAGGAAATAATTGAAATCCTTGAGTGTTTTCTCCCTTTTCTGCCGCTTTACTTACAGCAGCTTGCAAAGGGGATAGAGAAGTTTGCACTAAGGACAGAGAACAAGGTCTACCCACTGGATTTACTCTTGGGTGAGGATTATATCCTGCTTGGCCTTGTAGTTTCTCCTGTGCCTGCTGTTCCTTAATATGTTGCATTTGTACAGACAACATTTCTATCCTTTCCTGTAAGTTTTGGATTTCCCCTGAGTAAGTTTCTTTCTGATCGGTTTCCTTTTTTGCCAATGCCTCTTTCCAATACCTAGCAGTTCTTTCCTTCCACTCTATTTTTTGGGGATTTAATGGCTCACGCCTGGATAGTTGCTCAATTTCAGGCTCCATAAGAACTGCCTCCTCTAATGGAGGAGCAGAAGGTTTAATTTTATATTTCTCCTCTGTTTGAGTATCTTGTGACTCAGTGTCACTCACTTCTTCTTCTGCTCGAACCCTTTCTATCTCATGTCTAGGATCTAAACTATCTCTAATTAAAGCCCACAAACTGAAAGTATTCACTGGGACCTCGCTTGGTCCATGAACTTCATAATAATCCTGAAGTTCTTTTCCTACTTTTTTCCATGTTTTTAAATCTACAATCCCTTCTTCAGGGAACCAAGGACAAACTTCTTCTATGAAATCTAAGAAATTACAGAGCTGCTGATGTCCTACCCTAACTCCTCGAGCATGCAGCATATTTTCCAGCATATGTACAAAAGACAGACTACTACTACCCTTGTGAGACATTTTGTTTTATGAGGCACTCGGTGAGACGAGCTCGCCCCCCTCCCCCTTAATTAGAAAAACAACTAAGAAACTATAAAACCAGGAGGAAGAGACCCAGGGAATTCAAGAGTTATGTAAACATCCCTTGGTATGCAAGATAAAGTCTGTGGGCTTAACATTCCACAGGAAGAGTCCCCTATTACCTCATTTTAGGATTGTAGGATAAACACTCCCCTAACATAGAGTTATAGGTTAGACAGCCCCTAATCTCCTGGTTATAGGACTATAGAGTAAACAGTGCTCCATTATCCCATCCATAAATTGTGGGAAGGTTTCTCCATTATCCCATCCATAAATTATGGGAAGGTTTCTCCATTATCCCATCCATAAATTGTGGGAAGGTTTCTCCATTATCCCATTCATAAATTGTGGAAAAGTTTACCTCCTGTGAACTGCAAAGTAATGTATGGAGAAGTTGTCCCTTCTGTAACCCTGATCTGTAAGCAAATATCTTGTCTGTGAACTGTCTGTTAAACTATATGTCAATGTATAACTATTCTGTGGAACCTTACTATAAAAACCTGGCCTGGCAGGAGTCAGGCGGGCTGAGTCTCATGAACGAGACTGAGTCTCCCACTTGCGCAAGTGAAATAAACCTACTTCTTGCATTTTGCATCTGACGGTCTGGATTCTTGGGACTGACTCTCAGGCAGCCTACAGGGGTTCGAGTCCCCTGGGCTGAGTGAGGTCAGTGGGCTTGAGGCTCCCCGACGTTAGTCACCCAGGCGGCCCACTGGGGTTCGAGTCCCCGGGCTGAGAGTGGGGTCTAACACCCTGACCCATTTTACTCCCGAAGTTACTCACCGCACCCTTTTTCCTTAAACTTGAGCTCAATTTTCCTTTGCGGTGTCCTTAACTGCGTCCCCAGTATTCAGGTCCCACATTCAGGTGCCATATGCCGGAGCCCGCAGGCAGAAATCGAACTGTACCTGAATTGGGGAGTTAGGATTGAGAAATGAAGAGAGAGAGAGATAAAGATAGTTTCGGGAGGGCACTCAGTCAATACTGAGGCCTCCGCTTTATTATCTCCAATGTAGTTATAGTCTTACAAACTATGAGGAACAATACCACCATCAGGAGTTCAAGCATGCATTTACATATGTGAAAATATTCAAACCACTCACATCTACTAACAATGGGTCCTCAGCCTTGGGCTCAAGGCAGACTCCCATTCAGGAGTCACAAGATTCTTGCATATCAAAGCACCCTGCTCCCACAGCACTTCAGTGACTGTTGTCTGTTTAGCCCTTAAGCTAGGGCATAGCTCAAAAACAGGCAAATGGCTCCCAACAACCACACTCCCAGCTTGTCTGTCAGTTTCTGCTGCCTCACAGGCAAACCTGAGACACACTTGATGTCTCAAATAGGGTCTAAATGTGATCTCAGTTTTACTACTTTTCAGGGTGTTTTACTAACTTTTGTTTCAAGGCCCAGCCTGGTGGTGCCCACATTTAATTCCAGCACTAGGGAGGCAGAGGCGGTAGGTCCCTGTGAGTTATAGGCCGGCCTGGTCTAAATACTGGCAGGGTCTCTACAGGAAGAGTCAGCTGTGAGGACAAACCTGCCTTCACACTTTCTCTGAGACCACCTTAAACGCACAGGCTGAGCCCAGGGGGAACCATCCCTTCTGCTGTCCTGGCCTGTGGTGAGGACTAACATCAGATTCCTGGCAGAGGAGGCTTGGGCCAGTCTCTGAGCATTTGTCTGACTGTGGGGTATCAGGTCCCCCTGATCCTGGCACAACATGGTGACAGAGTCACAGACACACAGCAGTCAACTAGGGTGTTGGTGTTCTCCTCCAAGCTGGGACTGAAGCACAAACCCAGGGACTGAGACTCCCCCAGTGCTGACTAGAAAACCCCAATATTCTTAGAGCCCTCCAATACGGACTAGAGATCCCCCAGTATACTTAGAGACTCCCCAATGCCCTGATTAGAGACCCCAATGCTGACTAGAGACCCCAATGCTCTTAAAGACTACTCAGTGTGGACTAGAGATGCTCCAATGCTGAATAAAGACTCCCAATGCTCTTAGAGACCTCCCAATATCCCTAACCTAACCCCTTAACCTAACGTAACGTCCCTAACCCTAACCCTAACCACCCTAACCCTAACCATAATCCCTAACCCTAATAATCTTAACCTTAGCAATCCTAACCTTAACCCTAAAACACTAACCCAAAACCTAAAAACTCTAAGACAAATAACTATAACCCCTAACCCTAACCCCTAACCATAACCCTAACCACTCATACCCTAACTAACCCTAACAACCCTAACCCTAACCCTCTAACCCTAACTCTGTAACCCTAACCTTAACCCACTAACCCAAACCCTCTAACCCTTGACCCTAATCCTAAACCCTAAACCCAACCCTAACCCTCCTAACTCTCTAACTATAACCCTATAACCCTAATCCTATAACCCTAACAATCCTAACTTTAACCCTAACAAATCTAACCCATAACCTTAAACACAGAGCCTAACCACTCTAACCCTAACAACGCTAAACCCTAACACCGAACCCTAAGTCATAACCCCTAACCCTGACCCCTAACACTAACCACCTTAACCCTAAGAATCCTAACCCTAACACTAGCTCTAACCATAAGCCCCTACAACTACCCTTAACCAACTAACCCTCTAACCCTAACCCTAATCTAACCCTCTAAACCTATCCCTCTAACCCTAACCCACTAACCCTAACCCTATCCCCAAACCCTAACCACCCTAAATCCTAACAACCCTAATCCCTCTAACCCTAACCCACACCTCACTTCTAACACTGAACCCCATACCTTAAACCCTAACTATAATCTCTGACCATAACCCCTAACCCTAATCCCTAAACTTAAAACCTGACCCTAAAGACAACCCTAAAAACCCTTAGAAACCCCTAAAAAAATGATGAAACCCAAAAGTTTCACTAAAAACCCTTAAAAATAAACACTAAAAAAAATTAAAAATCTGAAAACCCTAAAAAAAAAAAAACTCTAAGAAAATCCTAAAAACAAACAAAAAAAGCCACCAACTAAAAAACTTTTTAAACCTATAAACTCAAAAAAACCTAAGAGAATTCTAAAAATCCTAAATACCCTAAAAATCCTTTTAAATGCCTAAAATCACTAAAGAACCTTAAAATCCACGAAATTTAAAAATAACCTAAAAACCCTTAACAAAAAAAAACACTCAATAAACCCTAAAACAACCTAAAAACCTAAATACTCAGAAAAATTCTAAACACTTAAATACCCTATACCCTAAATCCTAAAAACTTACCCTACCCCTAACCCCAAAGACCTTAACCCTAATAATCCTAACCCTAACCCCAACCTCCTAACCCCTCACCCCTCACCCTAACTTTAGCCTTAACCCCTAACTCCTAGCCCCTAACCTTTAACTCTTAACCCTAACTATAACCCCTAACCTTTAACCCTAACCCCAAGACATGTTTACCATTAATATCACAACATAATACAGTATATCTTTGAAAGTCCCACTCTTTCAAAAATTCAAACACATTATATCATCAGTCTTTTTTAACAGTCTCTTAACTGTGGGGTCCTATAAAATCCAAAACAAGCACTCTTTCATTTCACAAGGGACAAGTTGGGCACACCTGGCCAAACCTCGGCCCTTCAAATCAACTCAAGGACGAACATGTGGGATTTACTCACCATCTTCTCAGCTCCAAAGTGTTGTAGCAGGTCCACTTCTCTAGCTCTGCTGTCCACAGCAAACACAGCTGATCTCAAGGCTGGCTCAATTCCACACCTGCTGCCGTCTTTTCTGACTGTTCCATAGTCCTGACATCTCTACAAAGCTGGGGTTTATACTGAAGCTGAGATGGAAACTTCACCAACGGCCCCTTCAGTCCTGGGGGGTCTTCACTACAACTGAGGCTGCACCTTCACAAATGGCCTTTCCTGGCCTCTCACAGTACTAAGCTTCAGCTGCTCTCTGTGATCCTTTCATACTTTCAACACCAGAACCATGCACAAAACTCTTAAACATTACCATGTCCTGCTTCCAGCTTGAGATGGAGGCTCAGGTCCCCTCGGGACCATAGTGTCTGCATGTTGACCCTGAGGAAATACTTCCCAAATGATTTTGTTCCAGTGATGCTGGTCTCTTGTTACTCAGAGCTGATTTTTCAACCCCAGGTAACCAGCATCAATTGTCCCAGTGATTCAAAGGTTTCACTTTGGTGGTTCTGGTCTCTTCTTAATGACAGCTGATTCTTCATCCACAGCAGACCAGAAAGCATAGATTCTCAATTCAAAATGTCATACAACATCCCTGATCATCATTACTTCCCTTTGAAAATTCACGAGCCAGGCCTCCATTGTCTACCTCTTTAGGCAGACTGTTCCAAGCTCCACAGTAACAGCTCACTAAACTCTAGGCACTCAATGGCTCTTCTAGCCCAGTGTTCCAAAAGTTTCCACAATACTCCCCAAAACACTTGGTCAGGTCTGTCACAGAAGTAGCCCACTCTCTGGTACCAATTACTGTTCTAGTGTGCTTTCAATTGCTCTGACAAAACACTGACAAAAACCAACTTGGGGAGGAAAGGGTTTGCTTTGCTCACATCTCCTGGGTCACAGTTCATCACTGAAGGAGTCCCAAGGTAGGAACTCAGGACAGGAACCTAGAGGCAGGAGCTAGCACAGGCCATGGAAGATCACTGCTTACTGACTTGCTCCCCTGGCCCATGCTCAACCTGCCTTCTTATATATAGCAGAACCTCCTGCCCAGGTGTGTCAAATTGACAACTAAAGCTATCCAGCACAACTGACTCCCTGTCAGTTTGACACACAAACACATCACTATTAAACCAGAAGTTTTCCATTTCTTATCCCAAAAACACAATGTTAGTATAATGCTGACCCTAACCCTAACACTAACACTCAGCATGTCATGAACTCTGCCACACACAGGAGAGACATTTAGAACAGTCAGTGCAATTCTTCAGAAATTCCTAATAGTAACAAAGGTGAATTTTTAATGTTCCCCGAGCATAGATAAAACACAGCACTACTAACAGTATATTAGTTACTTTTACAGTGCTGTGACCTTTTGCTAGACTGATGCCCTGCAGTGGAAGAGGCTTGTTTTCTCATTATTTCAGTGGTTATCATCTATTCTGACTGGAAGGCATGAGCACAGAAGTCTGAGACAGATGGCCTCCTCGTGGCATTCAGTCAGACAGCAGAGAGCTTGGATGACCTGGTGTCTACTATGTCAGAAGTCTGTCTCAGTGACCCATCTCCACCAGCTGTATCTTCAACCACAAATGCTCTACAACCTTTCAATGCAGCACCACACAATGGGATTTAATAGTTCAACCATGAGCCCTTATAGACATTTCACATTCACCTAATGTGTTTGGAAATGTTGTTTCTCTTTCTGTATGTGATAGATAACCCTAATTGATTTATTAAGATTAATAAGATGTAAGTACTGTGGTGGTTAATAAAACTGACAACTTTATGAGATATAGAATCATCCAAGAGATGGGTCTCTGGATGTGCTTGTAGGAGATTATCTTGATTAGGTTAATTGAGCTGGGAAGACCGACCCCCTGCAGGAGTCACTATTTTCTGAGCTGGGATTTGGACTGTATCCAATGGAGTGAGCACAAGCATTCATGTCTCTCTCCTTTTGCAACGTGACCAGCTGCCTCAAGTTCCTGCTGTTGTAACTTTCCTGCCATGTTGGAGTCTAATCTGAAACTGTGAGCCAACATAAACTCTTTTTCCCTTAAGGTACTTCTAACAAGACAAGTACTCATACAAATGTGTCTTAGTAGGTATACAAATTTTCTCATGTGAACATGAGATATTCAGCAAGATCGGTCCTGTGATAGGCCACAAGTCAAGCTTTGGTGTACTTACAACTATTAGTCATTACAGGAGATATTCTCTGACAATAGCAATATTAATTTCAAAAATTATTAACTAGATATCAAAAAATACCCTAGGCATTAATAAATTAAATATTATTAATGCATTAAAAACCTTGAAACTTTCTGGGAGAAACTGATGTAGATAAACATAAATGGAAAATACATCAAGTCACCATGTTCACAATTCAAAGGCCACTGGTGTTGAAATGCCAATTTCTCTGACCTTGATCTGTATTATTAACATAGTCACAAAATATCAAAACAACCAGAGATAATTCCTTACTGTAGGATTTCTACAAGATTTGTCATGGCCACAAGGACAGGGTATATCTATAGTGAAATCAAACTTCAAATATCAAGTTGAAACATATTCTTTGAAAATGCAATTTACAGATTGTTGGCACAGGCAACATAATGCAGGAAGAGTAAGACATTGAGACCCATTTATCTTTGATTGATGATGCAGGAAAATGAAAGCGGTGTTAGTGACTCGGATCCCTAAGGCTATGTCTGAATCATGTCCTGCTGGTCTTGTGTATGACATTACAAGACAGGGAGTGCAGTCGCTTCATCTGTGAGACCAAAGCAGCCGACTCCAACATCCTTCTTCCTACCTTCAGATCTTTGATATCCTGATTTACAGAAGTAAACTTAGGTTGCTTAAACCTAGATAGTCTGACTTTAAATGGGAAACATATAAGATAAAATCTGAAATTTGGCAGAGAATTCTCCAAAATGAGCTCCAAATTTTCAAAACTAATTTATTTTCTGTTCATCTCAAAGACTCACTGATATAGTTGAAAAATAAATCATCTAATTTATTTGAAAGAGGATCAAATTGTTCAGTATCAAACTTACCAGGTCATTGCCTAAAAATGTTGGAAAAAAACAATCTGCACTTATCATCCAGACTTCCACAAGAACTCGCTCTTCTTACTGCAAAGTTGTAGGTAGACATTATGCTTTCACTGAGAAACAGTGTTTTGTATGAAAAACCTTCTGAGATTTTCAGATACTTTAGGCATAAACATAAAAATTTTAAATGTACAGTTTGATGAGATTGGAAAAAAGATAAACCTGTAGCTATCCATCAATGATATCAAGAAATAGAGCATTTCCATCATCTTTGACCACTCTCCAGTGATCCTTCCCACAATTCTCTGGTCCTTGAGGAAATTATAACTTCCCTAAACTCCTAACCTAATCCTAACTCTAACCCTAACCCTAATCCTACCCTAACCCTTTCTAAGATCCTTCCCACAATTCCCTGCTCCCTGAGGAAAATAGAAGTCTGACTTCCCTAATCCCAAATTAACCCTAACTCTAACCCTAATCCTATCCTAACCTTAACCCTAGCCTAACCCTAACACTATCCTCTAACCCTAACTCTAGCCCAACCCCTAACCCAAATACAGACCAGAACCTGACCCTTACTCTGAACCCAAACTCTAACCCTAACCCTTCCGCCTCTAGGGGCAGGCTTTCAAAACTGAATGGACCACTTTACCAGTCTGACAGACTAAGCTCATTTGGATGTTTCCTTGATCCCATTGTGTTCATTTGTGCCTCTTGGATTCTCCACCCCTATGGTAGGAGGCCTAGGCACTTCCATTGCCACCAGATGGCATTCCAGGGGTCATATCTTGGCACCAAATGCAAAATGTCATCTCCATGTCATGGATTAGAGTCCCTAAATTATATTACAGGACTCATATGTCTCTTGGATGCACTGATTTAGTTTCCTTTGGACTGCTAGGTTTGTGGTTTTCAGGTGTCCATGTCACCACAACACCTACAGGACTATGATAGATCTCTGCTTTCCTAGCAATAAAGCTCAAATTTTGGAAAACATTAGAAAGACCCAATATCATGGTAATCTCATATAAGAATTGAAGCACCTTCTTTTGGGACTACCGGTGCCCTAGACAATATTCAATTCGCCATTACTTGCTGAAAGCAGAGACAGTGGTCAGTTGCCAAGGTGTGGCTACAGTGACTAGGAGAGAAAGCACTGCCCACTGGGTATGCTGACTTCCACACCTGGGAATCCAGGACATAGAGCTGGAGGTCAAGAGGAAGGACATGCTACTCCAGTAATAGTACACACACACACACACACACACACACACACACACACACAGATCTTCTATTGCAGCTGGCCTAAGAGCTGCTTTGTCTTGGAGTCAACTTTGCATCCATTACTGAATAACCATTTGACATTTTGCCTACCACAAGCCAGAGAACCTGAGCTGAGGCACTGAAGGTTACAGGACTTGCAAGGATTATGTAAAGGAAAAGCAACTTCCAGTCAAAAACATCATCAAAGTCACTGAAACAGGTAGCCAACTGTGTGCTTTATTTTTGTATTGTGCATGAAAATTGTTTAAAATATAAATTGACCCTATTGAAGATATTCATCTTGTGATCTGTCTTTGCAGACACCTGTCCTGAAAATAACACATAGGCAAGTGCACATTGCCTTGAAAAGACTGACCTACATTCTTTTGGTAGGTGAGGGGAAGGACAGGTGAATGGGAGGGCAAGTGGGGGGGTGGGCAGGTGAGGGTGTGGGCAGGTCATAGTACTGGTAGGTCAGGGTGTTGGCAGGCAGTGGTATTGGTGAGGGTGTTGGTAAGTATGTTGGTAAATGAAGGTGTTGGTTCATGACAGTGTAAGCAAGTAGGAATGTTAGTAGGTGAGTGTACTGGTAAGTGGCAATATTTCTGGTATGGCGGTTTAAATGAGAAATATTCCACATAGGCTCAGGTACTTGAACACTTGGTCCCCAGTTACTGGTGTTACTTGGGGAGGTTTAGGAGACAGGGCCTTGCTGAAAGAAGCAGGCCACTGCAAGGCCAGCTTTGAGAATTCATAGCGTGGCCCTGCTTCCAGTTTGCTCTCTCTGCTTCAGGTTTGCAGTTGGAGGTGTGAGCTCTCAGCTTCCTGCTCTGACTACCTACTGCAATGCCTCTCCCACCAGTACAAACTCTCTGGACTTATAAGCTAAAATAAAAGTTTGTCCAAAGGTTTCTTTTGGTCATCCTGTTTTATCACAGCAACAGAAAAGTAACTAATAGAGTAGGTAGAGTGGTGGTAGGTGGTGGTCGATAGAGTGGTGGTAGGTGTTGGTAGGCAGAGTGGTGGTAGGTGGTGGTCGGTAGAGCGGTGGTAGGTGGTGATCGGTAGAGTGGTGGTAGGTGGTGGTCGGTAGAGCGGTGGTAGGTGGTGATCGGTAGAGTGGTGGTAGGTGGTGGTCGGTAGAGTGCTGGTAGGTGGGGTGTTGGTTGGTAGAGTGTTTGTAGGTGAGTGTGTTGGTAGGTAGGGTGTTAGTACATAGAGTCTTGGTAGGTTAGGATGCTGTAGGTTAGGACGTTGGCCACTGAGAGTACTGCTATGTGAGATTGTTGGTAGTTGAGGTGCTGGTTGTTTAGGTATCTGATAACCAAACACTGACGGCTAGTCTGTGTCCATCAGTTCTATTGCGGGGCTGCTTTCCAGAGTTAGGCACTGTATTAGTTACTTTCTGTTGCTTTGATAAAACATCATGATCAAGGCAACATCTAGAAAGAAGAGTTTATGGAATTTATAAAGGGATAAAAGTCCATCGTGGTGGGGGAGGCATAGCAGAAGACAGCAGGAGGCTGCCAGAGCAGAAAATTAGGTGCTCACATCTTTAAGCAGGCACAGGAAGTAGAGAAACTAGAAGTGGAATGCAACTTGGAACTCTCAAACCCCACCCCCTAGTATGACCACACCTCCCAAAAGTTCCATGACCTTCCCCAAACAGTGCCAGGAACTGAGGATCAAATGTTCAAATACTTGGAGCCTATAGGGAACATTCTCATTCAAACCACCATAGCCACACCTTAAACAACTAAATTTGTACATGAAAAAAAAATTGGTCTTTAGCTTAGCTGAAGCTTCAGGCTATCGTTCCTAAAGCTAGGCCTCTTTGCCATGGGTTGTCAATACAGAGGTTTGCTGATTTACAAGTCTTTTGGAGTCTATGCTTAGAACAGTAACTCTGAAGAGAGCTAAAATTGTCTTCATTCATTAAAGCAGTAAGACGGGAGGTCTTCAGGATTTCCTGTAATCACACCTGTCTCAGTGTTTGTACTTAGATCAGGAAAGACTGTCTTAGTTACATCTCACAGTGGCACAGCATCTGACTAAAGCAGCTCAAGGAAGGGAAGTTTTGTTATGGCTCACAGTTTGAGGGTGCAGTCCATCAGGGTAGGGATGTGGCCCAGGCACATGGAGGCAGCTGGTCACACTGCATCCATTGTGAGGAAACAGAGAAAGATGATCCATTCAATTTCAGTTCATGCAGTCCAGGGTCCCAAGCCATGTCATGCTGCTGCCCGCATTTAGGGTGGGTCTTCCCTCCTCAGGTAAAACTCTCTGGAAAATCCCTCACAGGCTAGGCCCAGAGGTTTGTATTCTAGGTAATTCCAACTCCCATCAAGTGGAGAAGTTAAGAACATGAGCAAATTGAAGAGCAGGGTCTGGGAAGGGCAGTGGATACCACACTGTCACAACGGTGACAAGAAGTAGCTGAGAGGACCTGGGAGGCATGGTCCAGGAGATGGGCAGGGCTGTGAGGCTTCCAAACAGAGATGATTAGAGAAACAGAGGAAGCCAAAGGAACATAAAGCAAAGGTCACAAGGAAGAGTCTCCGGGCATGAGTGAAACTCAGGAATCTGACAGAAAGCCAGCTGTTCCTCGTGCCTGTGACAAGGGTGATGCTTGATCCCATTCCCGAATACCTGTGTTCCCTGTCACACCTTTCACCACCTATAGCAAGAATAAAGTGTTGTCCAGGCACTTGAACATGCATTTCAAAATAGTGATGTAGTTGAAGTAAGAAAGGAGGAAGGGAGGAAGGAGGGAGAGGGAGGAAATCAAAGAGATGAAGAGATTTTGACATCATCTTCTCATTTTTTAAGTAAGAGCCAAGACCACAATTGTGATTAGTAAGACAGGTGTAGGGTACCGCCTGGAGTCCCAGCCTGGAGGCTTACTTGAGCTCAGGAATTTGAGGCCAGCCTGAACTATATAGTGAGACTCTGTCTCAAAACACATAAAATTTAATTTAAAATAAAACAAATCTTGAATAGTGCTACCCTACAGAACTTTCTACAGTGATGAGGTCATAATCTTCACTGTCCAGTGTAAAGGCCCTAACTGCAAATGGCTATTGAAATATCACTAGTGGGACACTTGAGTTCCATTTTATTTAAATGTATTTCATCTTGCTCTCATTTAAACGGACATAGCTTCATATGCCTATGGGTCACCCCACATTATCAGATGCCAAATCTTCAGTCTTTGCAGTGTATCTCACACCACAAAGCTTTCCATACAAAGTACAGCTGGCTCTTCCAGATGTTTCTTCCATTATGTTGTTAGAACAACTTTTAAAGTTGGTTTGGGAGAGAGGAGTTCAGTGTTTTATACTACAGTAAGGTAATCATAGTCAGCAACAATTTGGCTGGCTTTTTCAAAGTAACTGCAAGAAATCTGGGCCTGTTGACTCAAGCCTGTCATCCCAACACTTGGAAGCCTGAAGCAGGATGGTTAGGAATTCGAGGCCAGTCTGGAATACAAAGCAAGATCGATCCTGTCTAACAAATAAAAACCAAACCTGGGGGAGAAGAATTAGATTCCCCCAAACAGGAATCACACTCAAGGAGACAAGAGTACCAATGCCCTTATGCTCACTGTGCCCCACACACGGGTTAAAGTACAACACTGAGCATAAGTACTTAATGTCAACTAAAAATGGAAGCTAGAAGAAAGTGTTCCTTCCTGTTCTATTTTATGGAATAATTTGAGGAGTATTGGTATTAGTTCTTCTTTGAGATTCTGGGAGAATTCTGCACTGTATCCATCTGGTCCTGGACTCTATTTAGTTGGAAGAATTTTGTGTGTGTGTATGTGTGTGTGTGTGTGTGTGTGTGTGTGTGTGTGACTGCCTTGCCTGCATGTATGTAAGTGCATCCGAGTCCTGCAATGCCCACAGAGGCCAGAAGAGAGTGTAGGATCTCCTACAACTGAACTTAAAGACAGTTGCTAGCCACCATATGGGTTTTGGGAACTGAACCTGGGTCCTCTGCAAGAGTTGCCAGTGCTCTTAGGCACTAAGCCATCCCTCTAGTCCCTAACTGGAAAAGTTTTAATTACTGGCTCTATCTCATTGGTTGTTATGGGTTTATTTAAATTATTTATTTTATCCTGATTTAACTTTGGTAGGCTGTATATATCTAGAAATTCATTCTTCTCTTTTATATTTTCTAATTTAGTGGAATTTTAATATTTTATTTATTTTTATTTTATGTTCATGACTGTTTTGCCTGCTTGTATATAAGTATACCACATGTGTGCCTGGTGTCCACAGAGGCCAGAAGAGAGCATTAGTTTCCCTGAAACTGTAACTACAGTTACAGATGGTTATGAGCCTCCATGTGGGTGCTGAGAACCAAACTCAGGTCCTTTCAAAGAGCAGTAAGTGCTCTTAACCACTGAGCATCTCTGCGGCCCTCCACCCCTCCACTCTTTTTAGATGTTATTTGTTCTTGGCTTTCCAAGGTCTTCAGATACATCATTAAGTTATTAATATGAAGTGTATCTAATTTTCTGATGTAGGTAATTAGTGCTAAAACCTTTCCTCTTAGGGATGCCTTTGTAATTTAAAAACAATTTAAAGCAAAAGTAGACCAGTGAGGTGGCTTGGCAGGTAAAAGTTCTTGCCACCAAGCCTGACAACCTGCATTCAATCATAGGGACATACAGGGTAGAAAGAGAAGAGAATCAATTCCCACAAGTTGTCCTCTGACCTTCAAATACTCCTACACACAAAAACAAACACACAAATAAAATATTTTAAAAATCTAAATCATCGGTTAGGTTAAAAATGGAAAGAAGACCTTAATTCATAGGTAGTTGGTAAATTCATGATTGCCAGATCCTAGGGGGTATCGTGAAAGCATCTGGATAAGTTACTCCTAGATCTTCACTGGGGTGGAATGTGTAAAGCACACACCCATGATAAATCAGCCATTTCTGCTTCTCATGACCCACTTCTGAAGGTGGTCCTGAGTTTGTGTAGTGTCATCTGTGAGAACAAGTCGCGTGCTTTCGCTGACACTGGTTTTGGCCACAGCCTTCCTGCTCTCATGACACCGGCTATGCAATTATGCATTTGGATGAAAGAAACCTCAACTCTGCCATGTCCATGACCTTATCTAGATGCGCCCACATGAAGGCAGATCTGCCTACCTCTCAAGAGCCTTCTCTTTTCTTCCTTTGAAGTTGTGACTCACAGCCAAGCCTCCCCAAGCCTGTTCCTGACTTGCTTCCTCACCTCCGGTTCCTTCATCTCTTAAGGGGTTGGAGATGTGGCTCAGTGATAGAGCACAAATTCAACATGTGCAAAGTTTTTCAGTTCCTTGCGCAAAAATAAAATAAAGTTATTTAATGCAAGTGTCCTTGGGAAACCTAATCTTGTCACAGAACAGCAACTCCTAAAGACACCTTTGTCTTATCTTTGAAATGGCAAAGAGTTGATGTGACTTTGAGAAGACCCTTGAGTTGGGGATAGTTTCCAGACCCTCCAGCTGGGCCCAGTGAAAAGAGAAACAGAGCAGAGGTCACTTTACTGTGCTGTAAAGATGGGGGAATGGGCCCTGGCCACTGGAGAGAGTTGCCCCTAAAGGTCAGAAAGAGCAGGGAAGCAGCTTCCCTGGAGCCGACGTTAGGACTGGCCCTGCCACCCATGGCTGCAGCTAGAGAGACCTTATAGGTGCTGACCACAGTGCTCAGGATGATGGTGTAGTTCAAGCCGCTGACTTTGTGGTGATGTCTTAGTGCGCAAATACCATTTTCTTTGTAGAAGTTTGGTCCTGTAACAAAAGCATCAAAAGGAAGATCAAGTAGAAAAAGAGCAAACACTTAAAAGTAAGAATGACCTCCATCCCCAGCTGAGAGCCAGGCAGAGCTCAGCCTCACCTCCATTCCAAATGGAGAAGCAAGAGAATAAAGAATAAGGAATTAAATATTATGTTTAACTCTGAACATGGGTTTATATCACTTACAAAACGTGGGTTATATGATGAAGGAATGGTCTCAATGCTAAAATTACAAAAGGTACCAAGCAGTCATTAGCATGTCCTGGATGGAGCATAAACCCCATTATAAACTCAGCCTGTTTTTAAGATACAAACTTGAGCCTCATAGAGCTTCCATGTCTAATCTACATTTAAAGGAACTCAAAGGCCACAAAACATGCTAAGTGACAATACAAAGATGTAATTGGCCCAACTGACACTAAGAATACTTAGCACAACAGATTACACGGCTTCTGTGGCAATGGCAGTGGACAGATGGAAAGGAGAGAAAAGTAGCACATTAAGGAGGAGCCAGGAAACTGCTACGGTGCTGACACAGTAATGTGCCAAGTCAGAAGCTATGGAAGACAGCCTAGCCAGAGGCCACAGACACCTCACTGGACAGATGTGCTTTCCAGAGGCATTTGTGTTTTCAAGCATAACAGGGGAAAGGATGTTTAAAGTCTTCATCATTTAAACGTAATACTGATGTGTTTGCAAGGGAGGTGGCATCATGTTCTTAATTTCCTCCACAGCACCCACACAGAGGGGATAAGAGAGGGGATGTTGGGACCCTGGCAGAGAAGAGGGATTTTAGAAAGATGAAGAAATAGGAAAAGCATGTGGGGATGGAGGGTTTGAGTCTCCTTCCACCTTTCAAATGCTTTTCTCAGATATTTGGTGACAGCAATGCAAACCCCAGACAGATACATGGGATGACAAGCATTCAGAGAATGTGCCACCAGCAACCCTGTAAGAAAGAAAAAGAAACAAGAGGGAAGTAACAAACAAAGCAAAATGCAGAAAGAACATTAGGAAAGAATGTGCAGAGCAGAGCGTGATGAATGGAAAAAAAATGTCCCCTTCGTACATAGCGATGGTGGCATCTCAGGGTTTACACTGTGTATTATTTCAGAACACATGCCACTGATAGGACAAAGATTAAAAAGAGACAAGTGCCTGAGAGTTCTCAGGGATGGAAGCAGCTCAGGCACTGGATAGCCTGGCTCCACACTGCCACCTCCCTGACTGTTTGGCCTCTTAACTGAGGCACTGAGGCAGGACAAGTGGAGATCCATCTTCATGAAAAGGCTTGGCCCCAAGCAATGGTGAACCTGAAAAGACCACTGCCCCGATGAAAAACGAGGCTATCCACTGGAGCAGAAGCCAATTGCTCCCCTCAAGTGATGACAGGGAGAACAAACCCCTGGAAGAGCCAGTGCAGAATAATTCCCTGCGCTGCCATCTGTGCACCCCACCTCGCCTGTGTTTCCCTTTTCTATAAAGTTCCCATCAGTTCTTGGGGTCATCGTGCCTCTTCATCTATTCTTCCTGATACAATCACTGTGATTAAAGCACCTTCTCTGCCACTCACTACCACTCATCTCTGTGACTGATCATGATTGACTCATGGCAAAGCCTAGTCTTCTGCAACTCTAGAGTCAGGACTTTGCCCTAACTCTGGCAACAAGGCCCATACATTATCTCAGATGGAGCAAAACTACCATTTTATATTAGATTTTTATTTGAAGAATGAATTTTGAAGTCAAGGGTGGTGGTGCACACCTATAATCCCAACACTCAGGAGGCAAAGTGCCTCAAGTTTAAAGCCAACCTTGGAGTTACGTAGTGAGTTACAGTACAGGGCTACATAGAGAGACTCTGTCTCAAAAAGGTGCATTTTGAGATCTGTAGGATAACCTGTGAAATTTTTTTTAAGGATGAATAACTTTTAGGATGTGCCAAGTGTCTGTTACCAGAGGACACAGGTTTGATTCCCAGTACCCATATGGCAGCCAACAACCATCCATAACTCCAGTTCCAAAGGATCCAACTCCCTCTTCTGATCTCTGTGGGCTTTGCATGGCATGGGTGTACTTACATACATGCAGGAAATATACTCATACACATAAAATAAGGTACATTCAACTTGGATGAAGTCACTTTCAGCCTGACCAGTCTTAAGCCCCTTCTCTGATCCAGATGGCCAGGATCTCATCAGAATGTCCCAGCAGCTCCAGATGCAGCTTCCTTCCTAAAGTTGCTTCCTGTCTCTTCTGCGTCTCTGCAGCTGGAAGCTGGTTGATCTATGTGGGGTTTTCCCAGAACTAAGTTGCCGTGATTCTGACTGGGAAGTGGCTGGTACAATTAAAATAACATATTTTCCGAGACTATTCTTTATTTTTATTTATTATTGGGGAGAGTGCTCATGTCACAGCATGTGAAGGTTAAACGACAACTTTGTAGGGTTGGCTCTCCTTTTCCTTTATTTGGGTTCCAGAGATCAAACTCGAGTCACCAGGCTTGCATAGCGAGTGTCTTTACCTATTGCATCATCTTACCAATCCTTTGCACAAGTTGTTCTGTGCCCTGTGTGCTTTCACAAAGTCCCCAGCAATGGCTCAGGTTGGGGGACTTGGGCTGCAAATCACACCAGGGCTGCAGTCTTGGGTTTATCTGTGCAGTTCTGTCACTCTCATGGAGTCAGGGGTTGTGCTTCATGTTCTCATCAGAATGTATGTCCCTCCAGTAGTCTACAATGTCAGTGTCTGTAATCTTCTAAAGTTCCTAAAAGAGGCCAGGCCCTGCCCACTTCCATCAGACTAGACTGGAAGCTTCTTCTGCTGTGTCTCCAAGGTTAGCTGCCAGCAGAAACTGGCACTACTAAATCACCTGGTATGCAAAACTCTCCCTTCCTGAGTACTCACTGGTCATGAGCTCCAGGAGGAAACACAAACCCCAGAAGTATCAAGGGTGAGCGGCATAAGGCATGTCACCCTTAGATTGTACTATGGCAACCCTCGCTGACCTGTGAACACAGTCCAGTAGGTACAGCCCAATCCCGAGGAGGCAGTGCTGGGCAAAGGAGGTGCCCTTGGTCTGGGACCCACACCTTCCTTTAGAAATCACATCAAAATGCCAGCTGTGTCCAGCCTTTAATCCCAGGACTGGAGAGGGAGGAAGAAGCCAGCAGAGCTCTGTGAGATGGAGGCCAGCTTGGTTTACATAGTGAGTTCCAGGCCAACTGGGGCTACAGGGAGAGAGAAAGAAAAGAAACAAAGAAAGAAAAGAAAAAAAAGAAAGAGAGAGAAAAGAAAGGAAAAGGAGGAGAAGGAGGAGGGGGGAGGGAGGGAGGGAAAAAAATAAAAGAAATCGCATCTCCCTCAGGAAAAGGGTAAGGCCACCCAAGGCAGTCACCTGGCCTTGTTGCCATAAAACCTTGCTGTCTGGGCTATGTGCCTCCTGGTTCATTCACTCCGTGGACTGCAGCTGCACCTTGTGTTGACACTGAGACAGTCTAGCACCTTACCCTCTAGGGACAGATGTGTTTACCCAGAATGCAAGCAGGGAGGTAGCAAAAAGAAAAAAGGGGAACCAGAGGTCAAGCTGAGCACCTCCATGTGTTCGCAGGGACAGCGGGGAGAAACAAGCAGAGACAGGAGGCTGGCCTGGACTGAGTTCCGGAGGACATGGAGGCTGCAGGTCTGGGGGCCAGAGCCAGCAAAGGGAGACAACGGGTGGGGCCCGGCAAGCCTGGACCGCCTGCCGGGCTGTCCTGCAGCCTGCGAAGCCCAGCAGCAAACGGGACGCCCCTAGCGTTCTGCCTGCGTACACCTCCTTTTGGAGAAGACTAGATGACTAGGCAGAACAAGCGACAGGGGTCCTTGTTGATGACATTCGGGGTTCGCTGCGCCACCCAAGGGACCCGCGTCGGCCTCTAGGGGGACCGGTATGTGGAGCCTGAGCCTCCTAGGGACCACAAAGGAAAAGAAGTCAGCGACAGCCCACCGCACAGCATCAAGCACCGGCTCCCGAACTGCAACGCATTGGGCAGTCTGTGCCTCCACTTCATAACCCTCATCCAACAGCGCACCTGCCCAGGGAGCGCGGCGCCCAGGCTTTGTCCAGATGCCGGGCGGCACCCAGAAGGTGGTGGCCGCTGAGATTAGGGTGACTGGATTTCCTGCACAGCCACACACTTGAGTTGTTTCTGACAACGGTCGAATGCCGTGTGAGGCACAAGGCTACCTATCATAAAGGGGCAGCAGGTCTGTGCCAGAAAATCAGGGTGAAAGGTCAGATATGTTACTGGCCAGATGTGTTTCCTCCTGAAGTCAGATGAATGCCAGCCACACCAACTCCCCTGAGCTGCCCCAAGGATTCCTAATTCATTCTCATTCCCTCCACCCCCGACCCCTCGGCTTCTACTGTTCAAAGATAATGAACCAGAGACCAATAAGAAAAGATGTGGGTAGGACTGGCAGCAGTATGGGACAGCTGGGGAGCCACTGCAGGGCAAAAGGCAAGTGTCAGGAAGAATAGCAGAAATGGGCCTATGTCCCTGAGTGAGGGCTGTGGGGACAGGCCCTGTGTTGTGAGGGAGGGAGGATCGTAGTGAGGAAGCCCTCTACTAGACCAATACTCCTCCTGGGTCCAGGAAGCACATCAGCAATAGAAAGAGCAGTTAAACTACAGACACAGTGTGCCTCACAGCAGGCTCCCAGCTTCCCTGAGTGTGTTACTGCTTCTGCCCTTCATGAAGGACAGCTTTGGGAATTTGTTAGCAGTGAGCTGGAGCAGAGGACAGGGTCACTTGAGCTGCTCTGATAAAACTTCAGTCTAAGTAGTCAGTGTACTCTGCCCACAAGTCCTCAGTCTTGAGGCCCTACAAACCAGTATCTCCAAACAAAAGATGGAAACAATTCAAATGTTCCATAATGTGGAACAGTATTTGGCCACAAAAAAAGAATAGAGCACTGCCACATGGATGACGCTGAGTGATGGGAGCTAGACCGACAAAAGATGAGTTATGGTGATGCTGTTTATGTGGCAGACTAGTCAAAGCCAAGGTATAAAAAGCAGATGAGTAGTTGCCCAGGGCTAAATGGAGAATAGAAGTGGCCACTTTATTGGTACAAGTCCCATTAAGAAAATGTGTCCTGGAGCTACATGGAGGTGACAAGATGTTGTGCAATACTGAGATGTGCTTAATATTCCGTGTTGCATACTTTTTTTCTGAGATGAAATCTTGTTCTCTATTCCAGGCTCGTCCCCAACTCTCCATCTTCCTGCCTCAGCCTCCCAAGAACTGGGATGACAGGCTAGTACCACCACACCCTGCAGTACATTTTAAAGCCTTTCGTGTGTGCTGTGTAGGTTCATCTTAGGGAGAATAAAGAATCCTCCGAGCCGGGAAAGTGGAGCTGTTGTTCCTTTTCCACACTCTGGTGGCTTCCTTTTCCCATCTTCTCTGTCCGGTTCTCTTCCATGTGTCATTCCTGGCTGTACCCTTCACCTCTGCAAAACCCTTTCTTAGTAGAACTGTTCTTCACCCCCATCACCTGCGACCTTCCACAGGCAAATTCCCAACAGCACACCCAGGTGTCATTCTCAGGTACTTTGCTCATTCTTCCTGGTCCCATTCTGCGTTTCATCACCTCACCTTACTTGGAACAGAGTCTGACTTTTGTGCCACTTTATTTCAGACTGGTGATCCAGTAACTCCTGCTACAAAATCATTTCAGGAAGTCATTGGAGGAGGCCTTGGGAGATCCCTGCCTGTACCAGCAGGGGACTGGAGAGGCATGAGCAAAGCCTTCTGGAGGAAGTTTCAGTTTCAGCTAGAACCTGTGGACATTATGTGATAGGAGATAGCACCAAACACAGCTGGAAGCCCATGCCTTCAGAAGGACTTCCACAAGAACACACATCCCACCATGGGCTCCAGTGTGGTGGAATATCCTGCATTAACTGTCAAAGCACACACAAAACCAGTGCCTATGAATGATCAAGCATTGTGGCTGGTCTCTGTTGGGTCCATATGTGAGAATTCCGATAGGGCTGGAAAGGAGTCTGTGAACTGGCAACCAGGACCTGAAGGTGAGCGTTCAGGAACGGGATCCATCTGGAAAAGCCTTCACTGGAGACCAGTCCCCAGATCACAGAGGAACACTGCCCTCAAAATATAAGATTTTTTGCTCCCTGACATCAGCATGGCTGCTATGATTTGTATTTCTGCAACTGTTACATAAAAATCAACTTTTCATTGGGTTACTGAACATTTCAGTGGAGACTTTGATAACTAAAAAGTAACCCTAGTATGTGCTCTGATTTCTTAATTGCTTTTTTTTAACTTATAGAAGAATTTATTTAGCTTACAGTTTCAGAGGGATCAGAGTCCATCATGGCAGAGAGGCATGGTGGCAGGAGGTGAGAAAGCCAAGTACTCACATCTTCAATCAGGCACAGGAAACAGAGTGCCTGGAAATCCAGCAAGGCTTAAGAACTCTCAAAGCCTGCCCCCCCCCCCCCCGTGACATGCTTCCTCCACCTTAGCCACACCTCCTAAAGGTTTCATTAGGAAACCCAACAGTGTCACAAACTGGGGACAAAGTGTCCAAATACTGCAGCATCTGGGGCTCATTCAAACCACCACATTCCACCCCCAGGCCCCCATAGGCTCATGACCATATAAAATACATTTAGTTCACCTTCTAAAGTCCGCACAGTCTATACCAGTCTCAATACTATTCAAAAGTTCAGAGTCCAAAGTTTCTGCTGAGACTCAAGGCAATCTCTTAACAGTAAGTGCCTATAAAATCAAATGACAAATTACGTACTTCCAACGTACAACAGAACCAAATATACACTCCCATTCTAAAAGGGAGGAATGGAGGCATACTGAAGAAATACTAGACCAAAAAAAAAAAAAAAAAAAAAAAAAGAACCAGAAGGGCAAACATCAAATCCAGTAGCTCCATGTCCCACTTCTGAGACTTTACTTCCAAAGACCTTAGTTGTCTGAGCACCTCCAGTCTTGCTGCATGCAACATGCATCTCTCTCTCTGGTCAGTACCACTCCCTGCATGCAGTTCTCCTGGGCTTGGCATCTCAGGCATCTTGGGGTCTCCACTGAAAACCAGGCTTCACTTGCACAGCCTCATGCAATAGCCTGTCAGGGCCTTCTTTATGCAGGGACACCCCTGCTGCATCTTGCCTGGCCTCTACAGCTCTCTGAAACCATGAAGAACCAATGACACCTTCACTCTTGTGTCTTAAATGCCTCTAAAGCCAGCACCATGTGAACGACATTGCCAAATTCAGCTGCCAGCTTGGGATGAATCCTGGCCTGCATCATCCACATTACCAGCAGCCTTTGTCCATCTATAATTACCTTTTGTGTGTTTTAAAACTGTTTTCTTCTGTATAGATAGTTTCAGATTCAGCACATGTCCAAATGGCCAGACTTAGGAATCACTCACAACCTCTCCTCAAAAAAGCTTTTGACTGTTGGCCTCTCACTAAATAAGTATATATAGTATATCGCTCTACAAGAGGATTAACAAAGCCTTTTTTCTTTTTTCTTTTAATTTTATGTGGATGAGTGTTATGCCTGCATGTATGTAAGTGCACCCATGTCCTGCAGTGCCCACGAAGGCCAGAAGATGGTATCAGATTATCCTGGAACTGGAGTTATGGTCGTTAGTCACTATGTGGGTGCAGGGATTCAAACATGGGTCCTCTGCAAGAACAGCCAGTGCTCTTAACCACTGAGTCATCTCTTCAGCCCAAAACCTTAAAATTTTCTAAATTATTTTTTATCTGTATTTCTTGTGTGTACCTAAGTGCACCCATGTCATGCAATGCCCGTGAAGGTCAGAAGAGGGCAGCAGATCTCCTGGAATTGGAGTTATGGATGGTTGTTAGCCACTATGTGGGTGCTGGGATTCAAACCTGGGTCTTCTGCAAGAGCAGCCAGTGCTCTTAACCTCTGAGCCATCTCTCCAGCACAATTTTCTAATTCTTAATGTATTGGTGGGTAATATTAGATGTATAAGGGTTTAGGCATTTTGTTCTTAGAAACAGTCTCACCATGTAGCCCTGGCTGCCTTAGAACTAAATCTGTAGACCACATTTTCCTTTTGTTCTGTTTTTGCTCTTATTTTAAATATGGTTAAGAAATATAAAACTAAAGTATCAGGGAAGACAGGGGTTAGTGAGGGGTGAACTCAGCAGACCCGGCCCACCCAAACCACCTGTGACAAAGCATCTGAGATAAATTTGTGAGAAGGAAACTCACAGTTTGCTTTAACCCACGGTTTCAGTCCGTGGTTGCTTGACACATGCGCTCAGGTCTGTGAGGAGGCAGGACACAGAGGGAGCCTGTGTGGAATTAAGCAACGTACCTCATGAAGTCCAGGAAGTAGAAGGAGGAGAAAGGGCTAAGGTCCCAAGATCCCCTTCAAGGACACACTCCCAAGCAATCTCACTTCTTCCCACATGGCCACACATCCCAAAAGTCCCAGGCTATCCTGATATTATCACAGGCTAGGAACCAATGCTCCAACATACAGGTTCTGGGACACTCCAGATCCAAACTCAGCCCCACAGCTCAGCTGGTAGACTGCTTTCCTAGCATGTGCAAAGCCCTAGGCTCAATCTCTAGCACCACATAAACCAGGTATGGTGATGCCATATGTAACCCCAGCATGCAGGAGGTGGAGGCAGGAGGATCAAAAATTAAAGGTCATCTTTAGCAACAGAGCAAGTTCACAGCCAGCCTGACCTACATGAGACCCTGCCTAAAATTTAAAACTACAGACATTTCTTTCACTCTGGAGGCTGGAAAGTAGGTCAAGGGGTGCACGGGGTGCACATCTAACAAGAGCCTTCTTGACGCCCTATGACATAGCAGACAGTATTGAATAAGCAGGAGACGAGAAAGGGGGCCAAACCCACCATTTATGAAGACTCTTTGTTTTGATTTTTGTCTTGTTTTTATTTGTGACAGTCTTGCTTTGTAGTCCAGGCTATTCTCAAATTCATGGCAATCCTCCTGCCTCATCCTCTTGAGTGCTGGAATTACAGTTGAGCTACCATACCTACAGCTAAGACTTTAACTGGTAACTCTAATCCAGTGAGGGCTGAGATTTGAACTCTCCTCAACACTTGCACTAGGGACTGTTTGCAAAAAAGGAGCCTTGGGACAACTCAGAACACAGCAGCCTCCATCAGCTTTCCTGTTCCTTCCACTCTCCTTCCACTCTTCTATGCTATCACCCTAGGTTTCCCTAACATGATGTCAGAGCACCACAGAGGAAGGGTGTTAGCCGTCTCCTTTGCTGCATCTTCTCATGTGTTGCCCTCCTGGAAAGGCACTATCATTCCAGGCTAACTCATTCCTGCCAGAGTTACACAGCTGTGCAGGAGCCCCCATCCTACAGACCTCCCTTCATCAGCATCTCTCCTGCCTTGAATCATCACAGGATAAAAATGTCACAGGGCAGTTCACATGCACCAACTCACCAGATTATGCTGGCCAGTCCACCATACCTTGCTGTCTACCCTGACATTTCCCAACACATCCAAGCTGTTCCCAGCTTCTACTCCACAGCTACCGTACCCAGCCCCCAACTACACAGCAGCCTCTACAGCCTGTGGCTCTGCTTCTGAGAAATCAACCACAGAAACTGAAAATACTCTTAAAGGAAGATCTGGACTACAGTGTACATATTCCTTCCCATTACCCTGTAAATGGCATAATGGCCTCGTGCACAGCAGTAACACTGAGAAGGGATTACATCATCCAGGGTGACAGACGTGGACTGGGTGTCCATTAGGGGCTCAGACATCTGATCCTGGTTTCCTCGGGGTCCTAGAAGTATGTTTTAGAGTGTCCAGGGCTTCACATGCATTGAGTGCTCTTACTCTCACAAAGTCCCTCTGAGACACAGGCTGTTTGCATCCATTTGGAGGAAGTGAGACCCAGAAAGTGGGTATACATACTGTGATTTGGCTGGGTTATTTTTGTTTTGTTTTGTTTGGGAGGGGGGAGGAGGGAGATAAGGTCTCACTATGTAACCCTAGCTGGTCTTGAACTCACAGAGATCTGCCTGTCTCTGCCTTCCCAGTGCTGAAATTAACAATGTATCCCAGCTAGTTGGGCAAAAGGCACAGCTCCACTAGAGAGGGGATGTCCATTGTGTCCTAATACTCCTCGGTCCAAGACCAAGGCCACGTTGGCCTGCAGTGGGGCCAGTCATGGCTGTCTACAGCTCTTTGTCTGCCCACCCACCCCAAACCAGTGTGAGGGCAGAGCCTGCTCTACTAGTAAATGTATGATGATTTACTGCAACATAACCTGGCCAGTCCTGATTGATACAGGACTCAGCAGAGCCAGATATGTGGAAGACTCAGAAAATGGATGGATGGGTAGATGGATGGATAGATGGATGGGTAGATGGGAGGCACAGGCTCACAAATTTTCTTCTGAGTTAGAAATGGATGACGAGGCTATATCTGAACATGTTTGGAACCAGGATAGGTAAAAGCTGGGCTCTGGCCTTTATTTCCTATCATAGCAAACCTAATCAGTAGAGGAGTCGGAGGAGGGAACAAGAACCCCGGATGCCAGGAGAGCTTGGGAGAGAGATGAGGGGAGACTAGAGACAGGAAGCAAGGGGGACTGAGGAACAGCAGAGGGTCAGAGCCAAGGAGACAGAGAGAGAGACCAGGAAGGGCAGATGGAAAGAGATGGGGGAGACTCAGAGGCTTGGGCTTAGGGGGCAGGGAGAGTCCTTGGGAAAAGGGGAGCAGAGATTAGAAAACCTTCCGAGGGCTGAGGCACGTCCTTAATTGTAGCCCGGGGAGTCTCTGCTGGTGGAGGAGCTGGGCCCAGTGCTGGAGGCAGGGTGGGTACTAGACGCCTGGCCACTGCTGGAGCTAGGGCCTCCACTCAACTCAGACCCCGTACCTCGGCTCTGCACGCCACCTACTACGCTCTCACGGCCACGGCTAGTCTCCACATAGCCAGTAGACCCCAGATAGCTGCTAGAACTGCCCTGTTTGAAACCCCCGTGGACCCCCGCAGAGCTGGTGGAGGCCAAGGTCATGGGGCCTGCACCAGAGCCCGAGTCGCCAAAGGTGACGTGGCTTGCGGAGCCAGCGCCACGCCCCCGGCTAGTCTTGTGGCTCAGGATGGACCCAGGGACGGTCACGCTCTTCTTAGGGACTCCCAGAACAGGGCCTGAGAGGGAGAGCTGAGTGTTGGAGAAGGTCAAGCTTTGGCTGCTGTCCTTCCTCGAGGCCTCAGTCAGGTCTTGGAGTGCCACCTGAGGGTGGGCACCATTAGGGTCCTCAGGGGCAGCAGAAGTCCTTGTCCCAACCCTGGAGCCCCACTCTCACCGACTTCATCACGTGACTCAGCAGCTCCTCCTTGCTCATGGGGTAGTCATCTTTGACCACAAAACCTGCGGGGTCCTCACTAGGGTGAGAGGAAGGCAGGAAGTTGGAAGTCTGGTCTCGAAGCTCTGCCTCCATCCACAGATCCCAGCTGTCCCATGCCTGTCCCCTCTCCTTGGCACACCAGTGCCAACTTCCCACCCAACTCCAAGCTCTGCTTCACTTTCTGCGCCCCTGAGGCCATACCTACAAACTGGATCCTAAACCCTCCATCCAATCCCTCCCCCTCCCTGCCCCAGGCCTCACAGATTGTTGGGAGGCTGAAGCGGGGTCGTCTTCTTTGGAGGATCCTCTTGGCTCTGGCCCAGCGCTAGAAGGGCAGCATCAGCCAGCGAGGTATGGTTCTGAGAGTGCAGGAGCCCAGGGTCAGTGCAGGCCTGACCAGGTGCAGCCCCAGCACCCAAGTCCTCACCCACCCACCTGGACCTCGAGGAAGGCCTGCACTATGAGGAGCTGCACCAGCCGCTTTTCAATGGTGCTCAGGAAGAGTCCCATGTCCCTGTCCCGCATGTAGGTCTTGACACCGAGGAGATCCTTGATGACACTGCTGTCACAGTGAGCCTTGTCAAAGAGCAGCTGAATATCTGGGGACAGGAGGGGACACATCATCTGGACACCTGCCCTCTCCTCACTCAATACAGGACTACAACCTGTCTCTAGGGAGGGGTCAAGACTCTAAGACTGAAATGGATTGGCCCAGTTCAAACAGCCAAACCCAGTGCCTGCCTGGTCTCTGGGCTCAGGAGAATGAAGGGAACCCTCGGTGGCACACATCAGCTAGAAATAACCCTAATTTCCACCAACCCTGTAATTCCAGGGTTCAGATTCCATCCGGAACACATGCACCCTGGAAGACACTCTATTGTGACCCCGATGGCACCAGCCCCTGTGTGGCCACTTGGATTTGGCGAGTTATCAGGCTATCCTTATAAAGATGGAGGCATCACAACTGAGTCACAAAGTTATGCCCAGCCTCCTACAGGTCACACCACCAGCTCATACCATGGGCCCATCACTCCTCACTACCTTTTTAGAAGTTTCATTACATCACTGAATATTCTTTAAACACACATCCTGTTTATCTGTTTTGTGTTTAATGCCTAAAAGGGGTCTCAACTGTTTTGCTGACAACAAAAAAACACTGGGAAGGAACTAAATGTTCCTCTGCAGAAAGATGGGTATCTGCAACTGCCACAGCAGTGTGCTGTGAGCCTCTAGGCTCCCGTGCTGGGGCCCAAATCTCCTCAGTGCCTCAAAATGGGGCTTTGCTGGGAAATATGGTCATTGGATGCTTAGTTAGAATAAAACAAGGCCACCTAGAGCATGGCAGCCACTAACCCAACAGGACAAGGGACCTCATAAAACAAAGGGAGCACACACAGGTATATATGTACCTGCACACAAGTCACCCACATGCAGGGACACACTGAGAATACTAAATAATAAATAAATAAATAAATAAATAAATAAATAAATAAATAAATAAATAAATAAATAAATGCAGAACAGAGAAGTAAGATGCAGAGCCACAGTTGGGGAAGAGACAGTATCAAAGAGATGAAGCCAGCCAAAGCCAAGTGGCATGTGAGAACAGACCATTCTTCCCCAGCCCTTAGATGGATCAGCCTTCAGGCCTCCAGACTGATAAGTGACAAATACCTATGCTTGAAGCTATGCAGTCCTCGGTTCTGATGCACAGCCCACAAGATGATGCTCATATCAAGAAATGGAATATGCCAAAACCAAGATAAGACATCACGTAACATTTGTATCACCACATTACCATATTCCAATATTACTAACAGATTTCAAGATACTGCTGAATTTTAAAAATCAAAATAGCACAGTAACTATTGGACTGTAACCAATAAAAAAGAAAAACCAACAAAAATTTCTAAGCTTCCAAGGAGATCATGTGAAGATGTAACATACTTATAGATACATCTGTGCATCAGAGAAAAGGCCACATGCTGAGCTCTGCTATGAGTCATAACAACTCTCCTGCCACCCCCACACCACCTTTTTATACCTTTCCATCTTTATCTTCCTCATCACCCCATCTGACTCCCAAGAGCAGCCTATGGACTGGGCATGTAACCCATTTCCAGGGCCTCAGGAAGAGGAAGGCACATGCTCGGGTTAATAGTGAGTGGCAGTGGGACCCAAAGGCACAGTGGCCAGTCTCCTGAGAGCTCTGCCAGCTGTCCTGAAAACAAGAAAGAGGGATGGAGACATATGACAGCACCAGCTCTCCACAGGGAGAAGGAAGGAAAGACTGTGGGCACCACATTGCCCCACACATGTGAATTCATCTGTGACAGGCACAGACTCCACTGTGGAAGCAGAACAAAGCTATAGTGAAAACCAGATCTTTGCAACCTCAGGGCAGAGAACTACTTCTTACACCACAGGGCCACTAACTACAAAAGGAGAATTTGGTAAACCTATCTCATCAAATCTAAAAGATATGCTTCAGTTCACCACCCAAGAGCAGAAGAGTAAACAATTATACAGAAGGAAATATCTCCCCAAAGACTAATATAAACTACTCAAACAATTTCCACACTTCAGTTAAGGCAGAAAAACCATCTGGCTCAGCAGGCAAAAGCACTTGCCAACTAGTGTGACAATCTGAGCTTGATCCCTAGAACCCATATGGTAGAAGGAGAGAGTCAACTCCCTCCTGCAAGTTGTCCTCTGACCTCCACACACATTATGGCAGGTACATATAAATTTTCTTAATTAATTAAATTTTTTTGGTCTTTTTGAGACAAGGTCTCCCTATAGCCCCAGCTGACCTGGAATTCTCTATGTAGACTCACAGAGATCCACCTGCCTCTGCCTCCTGAGTGCTCAAATTAAAGGCATATGCCACCATGCCTGACAGATTTTAATTTTTTTAAAAAACTCAATGTGCACAAAGTTAAGCAGTGATGTCACACAGATAGCCATGCGCCCCATGGGTGACAATATTACTAAACTCTAGAAAAATGCAAATCAAATTAAGTACTACAGACACAGTAGATGTGCTAGGGACCCACATCTGAACCACTCGTGTCTTCCCCATGGAGAGTGTAAAAGGATCAATCTCTTTAAAGAGCTGTTCAATATTTTCCAATAAATCTAAAAGTACACCATCTATGACTCAGTAAGCACACTACTGGGAATTCATGACAGAGGGATGGACGGGTGAGTGCATGAAACCCAGATGGCCAACAAAAGTTATGGGATAGACTGAGGAGAAAATGAAGGCCTGCCATGGAGTGTCTCCTAGTGGTCAGTCCTCCACAGGCCCACTGCATCCTTCTCAATGAAGAAGCTAGGACTGAGAGAGGGAACCTAAAGACACTTACCGGCTTTGAGTTTTTCCAGTTGAGCTCTGAGGACCTGGAAGCGGGCTTCCAGCTGCTCGGACTCAGCATGCACCTTGTCCACCTGTTGTTGCAAGACCGTACACTCCTGGTCCTGCTGCAGGTGCTGATTGTCCTGACTGGCATGCTCACTGATTAGGGCTTCCTGCATCTACAGGGACAGGGGCTGGATGGTGGCCAACTCCAGGCCTAGGGAAGGGATATAGGAGTTGGGGGTGAGATGGGATAGGAGAAGGGGAAGAAAAAAGGCCCCGTTCACCTCTTTGATCTCTTCCTGAAGGTGATGCAGCTCTGAATTCTGCTCATTGATGAAGTTAAACTCAGCAAAGTTGCGCTCCTCCACTGGGTGAGAACAGGGAGGCCCAGAGGGTTGGAGGCAGAGGCACAGAAAACAGAAAGAAAGGACTCGTTACAGCAGAGAAAGAGAGGCCAAGAAAGACATAGAGACAAAGGTAGAATAAGAGACGAACAGATAAAAACACAAAGACAGGGCTGGAGAGATAGTTCAGTGGCCAAGAGCATTTGCTGTCTTTCTAGAAGACCTGAGTTCACTTCCCAGCACCCATGACAGACAGTTCACAAATGCTCATAACTCCAGCTCCAGGAATTCAATTCTATCTTCTGCCTCCATAGGCAAACACAGACATCAGACACACACACACACACACACACACACACACACACACACACACACACACAAGGATGGGGGCTAGAAAGATGACTCAGTGGTCAAGAGCAGCTAACAACTGTCCATAACTCCAGTTCCAGGGGTTCCAACACCTTCTCCTGACCTCTGAGGGCATTACTGCATGACACGGGTACACTTACACCCATGCAGGGAATACACTCATACATATGAAATAAAAATAACGAGTAAAACATTTTAAAACACCCAGAAAGACATAGAAACTATCAAGTCAGATTGAGATGGGACACCTCAGAGAGACACCAACACACTGACAGGGTTACAGGAAAAGGAGATCAGGAAGACCAAGAAACACACAGCAGAGAGGGGCAAGTAGACTGCAGGGAGGGCTGAGGACAGATGTGGTGTAGGCGAGGAAACCTAAGGGAGAAGGGGAGATATGCAGAGGAAGAAACAGAACACTCGAGACCCGAGGGAAAAGGACTGAGAAGGGGCACCAAGCATAAAGAACGGGGAAAGGGTACAGGGTGCAGCGGTGCAATGGGTCCTGGCCTCCTCCCACCCAGCGCTCACTTACACTCCAGGTACTTCTCCACCAACAGGTCAGGGTCACTCTGGCCAGTCAGCTGGGACAGTTTGTTCAGAGTGTCCTCATATCGCAGCACCAGCTTCTCCTGGGAGGTTTTCCGTAGTCCTTCTGCCACCTCCCAGGCTACAGGTAACACGAAGGTGTGGGGGAGCTCCAGGGATGCCCCAGGAGCACAGACCATTCTACCCCTGGGCTCCACCCACTCACTAATCCTGCCCTGCCTTCTGAGCTCCACTCCACCCTCTTCCACCAGGCCTCTCCACCCCAAGGGAGCCTCAGCCCCCCACAGTCCTGGCCTCACCTCGCTGTTCCTGCTTCTGCACTGTTTCAGGGTCGAGCTGTCGGTCGTTGTTCTTGAGCTTCAGGAAGCGGTGAAGCTGCTCCAGATGTGATATCTGTCGCTCCAAGATCTGTACCTCCGTCTCACTCTGAGCCTCCTCCTTCTCTGCTCGCTCCCGCAGCATGCCCATCTTGGTCTTAGCCTCCTCCCTATGGAGGTTCAGTAGGCATCAGAAGATGGGAGGTTGGGCCAGGGTAAGAGGGGCACAGGGACTGGCAGTACTGCTCACAGAAGGCAGGAGACTGGTAGGCTGGAAGATATGGGCCACCTGGTGGACACACAGGTGCACCCAGAGGCCAGGGATCATGTGACCACTGGAGGGTTAAAGCAGTGATGAGCCCTGCCAGAGATTATGACCAGATTCAGAAAGGTTAGCCTGGGGGACAGGTAATTGAACTGGAATCTGGAGGTTCTGTAACTGAAAATGGACATCTGGCGCAGTCCATCTCCCAACCCCAGTTTAACCCACTAGTGTAGAAAGAGTTCTGGAGACTTGCTGACATCTCTGCCCTGCCACACAGTAAATGTGGCTCTGAAGCTTTGACAATGCCATCAATGGCCAATTTTGGTTACCCTGTGGTCAGAGGTCACAGGCACACTGAGTGGGGTAGGTAGGTGCAGCAGGCACTCACCCTGAGGTACCTGCCCTGGACCATTCTAGTCCTGATCTCACCTCTGCCAGTCTTGGGGGCCACTACTCAGGGCCACCCCTGAGGACTAACTTGGGCCATCCTCCTACATACACAGCCTCCCCTGACAACTGCAAGCTGCACCCCCAAGGACCTTTCAGCCAGGCCACAAGGCCTCCTTTGGAACAGAAGCTATCTGGCTGCTTCCCTGTAAATGGCTGCACAGACAGGCCACCAGGACACCAAGCAAAGGATGAGTGGGCCAGTCAGACTCACTCTCTGTTAGAACTGGGAGAGCAAGGTGAGAACAAGAAGTCAAAGCTAAAAGGATCCCTAGAGAAAAGCCTGGAGGTCACAACTCACCCAAGATGAGGGGAAGCTGGAGCTATACATGAATAAGGCCCTGAATGGTGGTATGAGGCAATGGTAAGAAAACAGAGCCTGGGCCAGCGAGATGGCTCAGCTTGCCACCAAGCCTGATGACCTGAATTTAATACCAGGGACCCATGGGTAGAAGAACACCAGCTCCCAAAAGTTATCCTCTGATATCCATAAATGCACCATGGCATAAACATGTACAAACAAACTTGTCTAAAGAAAAAGAAATCACAGAACCAGCAGCAGAAAGGAGTGAGGAGCTATGTGCAGTAGACAAGGACAGGCTCAGGCTTCAGACTCCACTGACATGGAAAGTTCAGAGCAGAGATAGAACTGGGTTACCAGGGGCCTGGGAGAAGAGTCGGCCATTGCTCGGGGCCATATGCAGCAATGGTTACACAACACTGGGACTGCCAACTAATTTGTACACTTTTGCTGTTGTTTGAGGTAGGGTCTCATATAGCCCAAGCTGGCCTCACCTTGGATACATAGCTGAGGCTGGCCTTGACCTCCTGATACTCCTGCTTCCACTTTCCAAGGGCAAGGATTACGGCACAGCCTGGCAGTGCTGCACACTTTTTAATGGTGAATATTTTGTGCACTTAAAAAAGAAAGGCAAGTGGGAGGGAAGGTCGGGGGGAGGCCTAAGGTAGACATGGGCCTCGCTGACGCTATGATGACACAAAGGTCCTGAGGGAGGAAGTGGGCACTGTGCAGAGATGAGAACATATGTGAAGCAGGGGAGAGCAGAGGGAAGCCAGCATCTAAGCAACTTCCACATCTCAATCCTGTCCAGCACATCTTTGCCTGAAGGGCTGTTTGTCCCTGCAGCCAACATTGCTGAGTGGCCAACTGTTCTCCATGGCCAGATACCTCCTGGATCCCTGACCTCTAGTAACCAGCTCTGAGCACATCCTGAGGTGTGAAACTTTAACAGAGGGAACTTGCCATTCACACATCCAAGGAACAGGGCCTGACCACGAGTGGGAGAAGTATTTTGGGCTTCCTGCCCCTGAGCCCTGCCACCTGCATACCTGGGCCTACCTGGCAGTGTAGGCAGAAGTGGAGGACATGCTGAGAGCGCTGACCATTTCCCGAAGTCGGCTGATCTCCTGCAGGGACACAATGAGCACGTCCCCCATATTTCCTGCACCTCTCACTTCAGACCCTCCTCTGAGCAGCTGCCCAGGGAAGGCGTTTTAATGAGGTCCTGAGAGAAAGCTCAGAGGGAAGATCAGGGTAGGATGTGGGAGTCGGAGCGCCAGCTGAACTTCCTCAAGGGATTCAAGACCCTGCTTCGGTTTCATCAGTATGCTGGGATGTGGGTATGGTGTAACCCCTCAAGGATCTTGGGTCAGAAACTGGTCGCAGGATGGCAGTGCTGGGAGAGATGCTGGGACTTATAAGAGGTAAGGCTTGCTGTAAGGTGATGAAGTTGCTAAAGGTACTGACCTCAGAAGAAACTGAGGCTCTTTTTCTGAATCCATCCCTCCCCTTCCCCATCCCTCAACCCTGCCTTCCAGGCAGGATGCTGTCTGCCATGGGGTGGTGCATCAAGAGAGCCCTGGCCAGAGCAGTGCTCTGCTCTGCTTCCACCACTGTGAGCTAAATAGACCACTTTTGTCTATAAAGTACCCAGCCTCAGGTACTTTGTTGCATCAACAGACTAACACAGACTGTGACTCCACTGTTCTATTTTCTGGCTCCCCAGAAGTATCCACATGTTTTAGGTAAAAAACATTCTTTCAAGAGAAAAGAAACAACAAAATTTTATACTGCACACTGATGTACAGATACAAGTATATAAACACACACACATACACACATGTGGGAGTACACACAAACATATATACTTTTGCAAAAAGAAATCCAGGATGGTTAACCAGAAACTAAGAAAGCAGATGTACAGAGCAGCTGGAAATGAGGCAGGGTAGTGATGATATTTCCTGGGATGGCTTTTGGAAGTTTGGTTTAGTTTAGTTTGGTCTGATGGTACTGAGAGTCTTGGCAGAGACTCGGGCATGAGCTACAGAGCCACACACCCAGGGTCTTGATCTGTAGCCCAGGCCTGGATCTGCCCTTCTGCCTGGGCTCCTGAATACTGGGAAGAAAAGAGTTTGTCACTGCCCCAGCCCCTCTGGAACACTTTTAGTTTGCTCTGTTAATGTTTACAGATTTATAAGGGAAATTAAGCCAAAAAAGACAGGATTGAAAACTAAAACCAAACACAGCTAGGGCTGTAGCTCAGCTGAGCACCTGCCTAGAACGTGCAAGACTAGAGTTCAACCACAACCACAAAATAAAAAAGCATAAATAAAACTGAAACAAACAGAAGTAAATGGACCTGTGTTTCAAATAAGGAATACAACCACACAGAATAGTCTGGGAAGAAAAAATGAGAACTCACCAAGAAGCTTCTGAACACCCTCTGCTCAGACTGCCAAAGACAAGCAAGCAGCGAGCCCTGCTAACTGGCATGGAGCTGCCTGTCCCATCTACTGAGCAACTGAGCACATGCATAGTGTTATTGGGAGGACATAGAAGGACACAAGGAGAACCCACGATGCTACCTTGGAAATTTGAGGTTTCACAGAAATGCAGCTGTAGAAAGAACACAGCTACACAGTCCTGGGTCTCTGCAGAGATGGGAAGCAATGGTCACAGTCACAATGGGGCTCTCGGCACGATAGTCTGAGTTTCCCAACATAACTCCAATTCCAAAGGACTCAATGCCTTTAGCCTACACAAGTACCTGCATTCAGGCGCATGTGCACATACACACACACACACATGCAATTAAACATTTTAAAAAATGAAATCTTTTACAACAGAAAACAGGAACCTGGGGAAAAGGTAAAGTGCAGTACTGGGGCAGAAAAAGTACAAGACCTCTGTACTTCCTCTGATGGAAAATAAAGAAAAGGAGAGGAGAGGGGTTTGGATGGGGAGGGGGAAGAAGAGGGAGGGAAAGGGGAAAAAGGCACCACAGGCCCAAGTGTGAGGAATGAGGTCAAATTCTGAACAAAGTCAGAATGTGACATTTTCTGAGGACACAACACATATACACACATGCACATACACACATGCACATACACATGCATACACAACAGCCTGTAAATGCAGTCAGGGCAGTATGAATTATTCAGACAAGGATGTTAATTGGCACTGAGACAGTGGAGAGGGGGAGACTAGATAGGATGTTTACATAGCCTCAAAGAATCTCCAGTAGACTACTTATTCACCACAAACACAAAGACTAAACCAAGTGATCAAACACAGAGGCACCACACCTCTGCTGTCACATCAAAAATACAAGCCTTGCTTCTTCTTACAGTGCCCTGCCTGCAACAGATGAATGGGCAAAACCATTGGTCCACACAGAGGACCCTCACAAAACAGAGCTAGCACGGATGCTTCTGAAATGCCAAGGTCATAGAGAAGAGAGAGAGAGAACAACACAGAGAAAGAGAGACAGAGACCAACGAACAAGAACAGAGATGGAAAGAGAGAAGCAAAATACCAATCTTAGCCAGGGATAGTGACTCAGGTCTGTAATCTCAGCACTAGGGAGGCTGAGGCAGGACTGCCAGAAGCTTAAGGAAAACCTGGGCTATGATTCAAAGAACCTGAAGTGGGGGGATAGAGGAAGAAAGGGAGAGAGGGAGGGAGGGAAGGAGGGAGGAAGGAAGGGAGAGAAGACTGGCTCTTCAGAGAGTTTTGAAGATACTCTGATCTCAAGGGATGTGAGTGACCTGGCTGGCTCATGGGCTGCCCCCAGCGACAGTATTCAAAGTAAGACTGCTGTCCACAGGGGTAGGAATGGGGTCTGACCCCACACCGTAGGACTAAGAAGCTTCCTTCTACTCCCTCTGTGTTCCCTAGCAGCTCCACCTGTGGGCACAGAACTGAAGCAAGAAGGGTAACAGGGGCAGGTCCCCTTGCCCCAACCTTCTTCAGCTTGTGGTCCATGTTCAGGTAGCGACCTCTCTCAATGCGCAGCAAGTCCAGCTCCTCCCGCAGGGCTGCATTCCGCACCAACTGGATGTCAAAGTGACAGGTGATCTAGGGTGGGAGGTAAGCACTACGTGAGAGGCCTGGCACCCATCAGAGGTGGGGACTAGCCTCTTCCCTCTTCAGGTCCTGATACCAGTCCACCTTATGACTCTTTGTACTCCTCCTAGGACCCTCAAACCCACAGGAATTCAGCCTCCTGACATCCTTCCACCCTGGCCCAAGGTCCAACCTGGAGAGCACACGGCCACACACCCTGTCCAGCTGATCTTCTAGGATCTTGATCCTTCTCCGGATCTTCACCTTCTGATCAAGGATGACACCAGGAGCTGCGGCTTCCTTACTCTGGGTAAAGAGTCGGCTCTCCCACTCCTGGATCTGGAGGGAGCATGGCACTCATCACATGCTTAGGAAAGCTACATCACCAGTATCTACTGTCCCACAGTACCAGCACCCTTCCTCTCTTCTGCAGCACCCAACTCAGTCAAGATACCCCTGCAGCCACTAGACCCAGGTCTGGACAACCAAAGGGACTGCTGCCCAAGCTGAGCCAGCTCCGCCCCTCTCTGCATGAAATGGAAGGATGGGTTGCTGTTGTTATGGTCCCTAGGACAAGAAGGATGCTAAGACTGAGGCCAGCAGGTAGAAGTGGTGCTGAGAGTCTGAGGTACTGAGGTGACCAGAGTCAGCAGAGTTGGGGCCAGCTCCTCACTTGCCTTGCACTTCTACATTCATGGTGTCTGCCTTGGGGCGGCAACCTTCATGCTGTCTATGTCTCTCATGGGAGACCCTTGGAAGAGCAAAGACTAAATGGACCACTTGGCACTGTGTTATAGGCTAAATAATGTGCCCAGAAACCCCTGTTGAGCATCCTGAACCCCCAGTACCTCAGAATATGACCTGGAGATAGGGTGCTGACAGAGGCACTCAAGCTAAAATGAGGTCATTGAGGTAGGGCCCAATCTAATCTGACTACATTCAGCAATAAAGAGGTGGAGGCAGGGGGATGATGATGGGTTATATCGTGAACGTAAGAACAGTCAGGTACCTACTGTGCGACACACCTACACACAGTATCAAAGATGGCCAGCAAGACACCTGGGGAAGCAGAAGACAGGCTATCACTGTGAAGGGGCAGGGTATGGGAACACAGCAGGTTGGCACCTTAATCTTGGGCTGGTGGCCACCAGAGCTGAGACTCAATTTCAAATTTACAAGCCACCCTCTGTTGAAGATCTGGTTCCTGTAGCCTTGGCACCAGGATTCACCCAGAAACCCTGTGAAAATGTGTGAGGAGACATGAGTGTGGGTCAGACCCACATGGACCACCACCAGAAACTCCTGGTAGCTCATGGGTTTACCACGAGATGGCACTATTTGCCTTTCAGTAAGCCAGCATTGTAGAACCAGTTTTCAGTGGTAGCTATGATAAAAATCAAATCAAGGTCCCAATCATCCTGCCTTGGACCTAGGCCCCTTCGCACTGCCTGAGAGCTCCAGACTAGCTTTTTAAGAAATGGAAACAACCTAAATGCTCCTCACCAGATGAATGGATAATGGAAATGTGATACATCTACACAATGGAGCTCTACTCACTGGTAAAGAAAAACAAAATCATGAAATTTGCAGGTAAATGGATGAAACCAGAAACTATTATAAGTGAAGTAACACAGACGCAGAAAAACAAGCAATAGATGTTCTTTCTCATGTGTGGATCTTAGCTCTAAATCCTTAGATGTAAGTATATATACTGATGTAACCACAGAAGCCAGGAAAATGAAAAGGAACCATTGGGGTAAAGGGGAAATAGGAACTCAAAAGAGGGGGGTCGGGGTGGGAGACAGGTGTTATCAAGGAGGAAATAGAGAAAATGGGAGTACTTAAACTAGGGAGGGAGGAGGAATGGTTATATAGGGATAGGGAAAGAGGAACGATAACAGTATGAAAAACCAGAGGGAAATGTATTAGTTCAAAAGCCTACTGAAAAACATATATTATATATACATTCATACATATATACATATATATGTATACACACACACATATATACATATGAGTGCATATATACAGTAGAAGGCTATATAACAAAAACACAATGCCACACAAGGAAAACCTCCCTTCAAGAGCTGTTGGTCAAAGTAGTCCAAAAGACTCCCAAAATAGACAGTAGTCTACTGTCACAGCCTCTGATTGCTTCCCAGAAATTGAAGGTAAGACCCTATTGCTGAAGACAGGACAGACTTCAGACACGACTTGGAGCAATTAAGCTGGAACTGATCTGGAAGCCTCCTCCCTGAAGCTAGGACTAGCTCCTACAGTACCAGACGATACTATGCAATCTGCCAAGGGAGAAAACTAATTGGTGATTCCACCTAGCTGTAAAGTTATAAACCACAACAATGAACAGCCCAGCAAATAATTTCTACTAATGCAGTAGTGACACTTCTATCTTGGGGGTAATTAACAGCTGTCTAACTGGACTGAAGGCCTGCTCAATGGGTGGGAAACTCTTCTGTGAACATAGCCAAATACACATGGCTGTAGAGATTATAGATCCTTAAAAACAAACAAACAAAAACCCTTCTTTTGTCACATCTCTAGATCAATGTAATGTCTTACTTTATTCTAAATATGTCTCCTTATAGTTACAGACAAGTGAGCCCTCACCATTCCTCAAAGCAGTTTCCTTCTGCATCAGGAAATCACTACAAAATTCCACAACTGATCAGAGAGAAGAAGTGTCTGTGAAGTGCCTCAGTGACATACCTACAATTCAACCTCTACACATAAGGTTTGGGGGATATAGCAAAACAGGGGACAGAAAGAATATTAACGTATCTCTCACTCTCACCAGTAAAGCTTCCTCATGCAGAAGGTGATTAACCCAGAAAGCCACAATTGGTCAAAGTGCAGTGAATAAGACTTCAGAATGCTCATCCATGAATAGGACACCTATATCAAACCTCTGCCACGCAAGGACCACTGCAGAAATGGGGGCAGAAAGATTGTAAGAGCCAAAGGTAGTGGATGACCACAAGTAAAAAGCCTCTTCCAGACAGCTGGAAGGTTACTCACATGAACTTACAACAATGGTAACAGCATGCACAAGACCCACACAAGCTCAAGCCAGACAAAATCCCAGCACAAAAGTGGGGAAGTGGAAGAAGCCCCAACCCTAGCTGAAGAACTACTGGCAGCTGATAATTACTGGGAGAGGAAAAGTGGGTTTTCTCTTACCATGTGACACTAGATCGGCTAATCAGGTTCCAGTGGGTGAACACACTGGACATTTGGAGACACAAACTTGGTTCAACAGGCCTTAAGATATATGACAGAACTGGGCATGGTAGTGCACACGCCTTTAATCCCAGCACTCAGATGGCAGAGACTGAAGGGTCTCTGTGAGTCCAAGCCTGGTCAATATAGTGAGTTCCAGGCCTGTTGGGACTACAGAGAGACTCTGTCTCAAAAAGACCAAAAATAAAAGAAAAAGATATATGAGAGAATACATGAAATCTTGTGGGGAGGGCTATAAGAGGGGTGCAGATGGGGGAGAGTGGTCTAAATGTGATCAAAATATATTGCATGAAGTTCACAAAGAATCAATTAAAAATTATAAAATACAATTTTTAAGTCAAATTAAATAAAAACTAAGCAAAGTATGCAAGAGGAATCTCTGCATCAATCCTACATAGGAATCCACAACTACCCCCAATTAAATTTTCAAGTACATTATAGTTAATTTTCAATTCTAAGAGTCAACTGTTAGGAAACACAGGAGCAGAGTGCCCCGAAGCCTCTGGAGAAAGGACAGTGGGCAGACCAGCACAAGGATTGAAAGGCAGCACAGAGCCAATGCACACCCAACTGTGAATTTTATAAATACGGGGCTAGAGAAATGGCTCAGCAGTTCTGAGGACTTGCTGTTCTTTCAGAGGACCAGAATTCGATTCCTGCACCCACATGCCCCCCCGCCCTTGCTCTAGGTTCTTGGAGGGAGTCCTGGGTTGGGTGGTAGGATGCCCACATAAGAACAAACCCCTCCATCATGAACCAGAACACAGAGCTAGAGATTGAGATTCAGGGTCCCAGCACTCCCTTCAAGGGCACATGTTCAATAACCTAAGGACTCCCTGGGCAGGGCCCTTTGGTACATGGTCCTGTGAGGGCTCTAGTCATACTCAAACCATATCAGTATTATATTGATTTCACAGTTCTTGGGCCCAAGACTCAGGATCTCCCAAATCTACAACACAGGTATCAGCAAAGGCTAAGGTCTCAAGGAGCCTCATCACATGACTGTTGAGAGAACACAGGTTCCCTACAGCTGTAGGTCTAAGGACCTGCCAGGTGTCTCTCCACAGCATGGCATGGCAGTTCTTCCATACTGACAGTCTGCAGTCTACTAAGACAGGCCTTACTGACACAACTCAGTCAAGGAATGTGCCATCATCCTGCCATATTCTGCCTGCCAGCAGCACAACTGGGACAGGGCTCTGCCGGGTCACCTTCAGACCTCCACCACCACAGGACTAGAGTGTCAGCAATATAAAAATCAGCCAACCTGCAAATCAATGCTTTTAGCCCTCAGAGCTGTTTCTCAGAACACCTCTGACTTCTGGAGGTTTCTCTAAGAATTTCTTAAAAAGAAAAAAAAAAAAAAAACTTACTGAGAAACTAAGAGGTCCAAGACAATGTTTAGGATCCACTATTTCAAAATATGCTTCCCAAGTTAGAAAGCACTTCTTTCCAGTGGTTAAACGTATTCAAACTTGCTTCTTGTTCAGGTCCACAATCCAGCTAGAATTTAGTTTAGGTTTTTGGGGGGAGGGGTGTTGTTTTACTTTATTTTGTTTGATACAGGAAGTCTCAGATAATCCAGGCTTGCCTAAACTCAGACTCCTGCCTCAGCCTCCTAAATGCTGGTTTTACAGGAATGCCCAGCACTCTTGGTTCTGGATGGATGCTTTTGGTGGCCCCCTTTTTTCAGAAAGATATCAAGGTTCAGAGAGGTTACATCAAGGCCTGATGGGATAGCAGAGCCGGCTTACAGAGTCTACCTGCTTATCCAGGGCCCGGGTCTGCTCTTGCAGCACCTCCACCTCGGCCTGCACCTGGGTCCTGCACTTGAGCAGTCGGTCCATGTCTCCCAGTCGCTTGGTATCTCCAAGCCGCTTGACTTGGCTCTGTGCAACGCTGATCTGCACTTGGAGTTGGGCTCGAAACACCTCCAGCTGCCGAATCTCCTCGCTGAGGCAGGAGGAGCAGGAAGGGGGAGGGGTCCAGGCAAGCAAAAGGGCGAGGCTCAGCAACCAGCTCCAGCAGTAGCCCCTATCCTAGCCCTGACCCTGACTACCCTCACCACGCCCTCCCACACACACACCCTTCTTACCCTGCTCTTCCCTGGCCCCTATCCTTCCCTCCCTCTCTAGTCCTTTCTCCTCTCCTCCCCTCTCTGCTCAGACCCTTTTGGTCTCCTCCCCAGCTCACAGTTGCTTGCGGATGCGCTGGTGAACCTCCTTGCTGTAGGCCCGACGCTCCCCCTCCATCACCTTGCATTGTCGCTGCAGGCGGCCAAGCTCCCAGTCCACTTCAGGTCGGGCCAGACAATAGGTTCAAAAGGAATCTGGGCCACCAGTCCCTTCCTCCCCAGGACCTAGGAATTCTGCTCCCTTTAGGGTCTCGAAAACTGTACCGTAGCCCCAGCTCCAGCAGCCTATCAGGCTTCCCCTTCCCTTCATTCTCCCAGTAGCCAAACTGACCTCGGTTCTTTCCCCTAACTCACTCTCGCCACGAGTTTGGGCACAAATCTATTTCTACCACTAGAGAGCGCTGGGGCGGGGGGGGGGGGGGGCCTGCCGCACGGAGGTCTTGGCCTCTGGCACCTAGGACGATGTAAACTGGCTCCCACCAGGCTTTCGGTGGAACCAAAGCTCCAGATTCCTTCCTTTCTCCCCCATCCCCTGGGCTCATGCTTCAATCCCTTCCTGCGAAACTTCACCCATTCTCTGCCTCATCTCCCTACAGTTTCCAAAGGCCTACTACACCCAAAGTGGACCTTCCTAGGTGCTCCAGCCTGGGGTCTAAGCCGGGTGTAGCCTGACCGTACTCAGTCTTTCGTATCAGTTCCCACTCCATCTTGCTAGCCCCTAAATGGAGAACTGTCTCACACCAGTGTCCAACAGTACCAATACTAAGAAACCCAACCCTAGACATAAGCTATTCTCTTTTCTTCTTCCCTAGGTGTCTCTCTCTCTCTCTCTCTCTCTCTCTCTCTCTCTCTCTCTCATAGTGTGTGTGTGTGTGTGTGTGTGTGTGTGTGTGTAGATGCACACGTACCACAATGTGCCAATGGAGGTCAGAGTATACAACTAGCCAGAACTGGTTCACGTCTTCAGCCATGTGGGTTCTGGGGCTCGAACTCGGGTCGTTAGGCTTGACAACAAGCGCTTTTACTAGCTGGGCATTTTCTTGGAGTTCTGAGCTCTATTAAAATCTCTCCTGATGTCCAAGGCCTTCCTGGACACCCCTCTTGTCTTGCCTGGACCAGCCATCAGTCTGGCACCACCGCCATTAGCGCGGGAATCTGTTCCCAGGAAGGCGCTCCTGGGAAGCCTCCCCGACCCCAGACCTGGAACTTGGGGAAGCTAGACGGGAAAAGAACCGGGATAGGAGAATCATGAATTACCGGGTCCCTCCAGGAAGACCTCACTTCCGTCCTCCGAGCGGGCGCTCCTGACCGACAGGCCCAAAGGCATCCTGGCCACAGAGGCGGCGCTCCTGCGGGGTGTTGGAGCCTCAGGGTGCGCAAGCCAACTCAGAGCGCCCACCACTGCGGCCTCTCGGAGCCTCGGGGCTTCAGGGGCTGTTCCGGGCCATCGCTCCCCCCTCACAGCCTGGGTGCCGGGGCCGGTCGAGACCCCAGCTCTACCTGCTCGAATGTCCGGCTTTCCAAGCTCACGGTTGTGGTCTGGTTACTGGGGAGATAAGGAGCCAATGAAGCGGGAGGACGGCGACAGGGGCAGGACCGAGGACGCAGGCCAGGCTGGGGAGGGCGGGGCTAGGGCGCAGGACGCCGAGCGGGAAATTTAGGGGACTCTCCGGGACTGGGACTGAGGGACAACGGGGTCAGCGAGGGGCGCCGCAGATGGCGCTGGCAGGGGCGCGGCCAAGAAGATCTGAAAAGGAGCGGGGACCTGAGGAGAGCGAGTCCCGGGAGAGAAGAGGCGCGGGGCCACGGGCAAAGGGCGGAGCTAGGAGAGGAGGGGCTGTGAGGACCGGAGAAGCCAAGCCCTATAGCGAACGAGGGGCGGGGCTTGGACCTGGCGCTTAGGGTAAAGAGGCGGGGCTTTGAAAGAGACGGGGAGGAGTCAGACTTGGGGAAGGGCTGAGGTCTGTTAAGGGCGAGGCTGAGGAGGAAGGGCCAGGGTCTTTGAGGTGCAGTGGGCGGGGCTTACGTGCTGTAAAGGGCGGGGCTCGCGTTGAGAGGGCGGGGCGGGGCTTCCGGCGAGAGGGGCAGTCAGTTTAGGGGAAGGACTGAGGTCTATTAAGGGCGGGGCTAAGGGGAAGGGCCAAGGACCTTTGAGGCGCGGCGGGCGGGGCTTAGGTGCTGTACAGAACGGGGCTTTGGGCAGGGAGAGCCGACTCTGGTATTTAAAGGCGACGCGCTGGCTAACAGCACGGCTCTGGTGTGCGGGAAGGACAGCTGACTGAGGGGCTTGGACCGGTGGGCTGCCCGGGCGCTCAGGCTTGGGCCCGCGGGATCAGATAATGGGTGCCTGGGCACTGCGGGACTGTGGGCAGTGTGTATCCGGCAGGCGGGGGCGCCCGAAGGGAAACGTGAAAAAAACTAGACTTTGGGGCTTGGCCGTGATACTTCACTATTGGCCCAGTGCGTGCCTTGGGCTGACTGGGGAAGTCATTGGTTTGGAGATGGTGGAAGCCAGGAGATGTGAGAGGAGCGCTCACCAGGCGGATCTGTACAGGGTCACTCACTACGCATGCGCGGCCAACGGCTTCCCGGCGGGGAGCTGTAAGGGGCAGAGGCGGAAGTGAGAGTGGGCGGGGCCTCTGGTGGTCCGCTGAGTCTCGCCACGCCGTGCGCCCACGTGGGCTTCTGGCGGGCTGGCAGTGGGCGCCGCTCCCTGCAGGCTGGGTGTGCCGGACGCCTGCGGTTTCCGGTGGGGGGAAGCGGCCTACGTTGCTCCTTACAGCTCCTATCCTCGGAGGCCTCGGCGGGGAAGACCCAGTCACCGCTTTCGGGTCTTGGATACTCCCATTTGTACCGGACACTACGGTTGGGCACTCCTAAAACACCTCTGCGCATCCAATCTGGAGCTGTTTCAACTCTCCGCGGCCCCGGCTCCCAAACTCCTCCCAGGACTGGGGTGCAGCCTCCTGCGCCTGCAGTCCCAAAGGGGAACAAGACTCCCTCCCGAATCCCTAATTTTATACTGTGTGACCTACTTTCTAACTTCCTCGGGGATCAGTATTAGACAACCCCTCCCCCCAGTCTGTCCCTCTCCTCAAGCTATACTCATTTAGGATTCCAAACTTTAGTTTGGGGACCTAATGGACCCAAGTATTGGCCCCCAATTACTATAGACTTTGAACCAGGGAATTCACTTGGGGCCCCAATGCCTGCTGTAACTTACACAAGACTGCCAGGCAGTGTACAACTATGCTCTATTATCCCTCTTTTACAGATGAAGAGCTGAGGCACAGAGAGGTTATCAGTAACTTGCTCAGGGTCACACAGCCAATGAGTGGCTCCAGAATCTGTACTATGGTACCTAGCTCCTTGTCTCAGTCACCAAACTGTCTAGCCCTCATCCCTCAGGAGGCCTAGGTCACCCCACCCAACTCTGGCCAACCAGATACCCATACGCCCATCTTCCAGGCCCCCAGCCCTCACTTCATCAGGCCCATGACCTGGTCTCCTGCCAAGGGATGCATATACATTCTGTCATCTTCCACACCGTAGCTCAGTGTCCTTCGAGGATAAATAATGACACTTCACATTAAACCCGTGGGACTCCAGTGCCGTGGAAACCCTAATGGCCTCCCATAGCACTTACAGTAAAATCCAGCCTCCTCCCTGAGTCTTCAAGGGCACCCTCAGATGTCCCTGCCAGCCACACCCTAGGCTCCCTTTGCTCTGGCCACACTGGCCCGTCTGTCTGCTCCCTAAACAAGGAGCTTATTCTTGGAGCCTGTGCAAGTTCCTTTTCCCCACAGTGTCCCAATGACTCCTGTCCTCAAGTCTCGGGTCAAATATTACCTCTTCTAAGTGACCTTCCATGATTACCCAGTTTTAAGCAGTACCCTCCTCCACCCAGTCATTATTTCCTTTATTGACAATATATTATACCTGCTACACAGATTAGCTAACTGAGGCCCAACTGCATGAAACAACCGACTTAAAGTCACAAAGCTAGGAAATGGTAGCACTGGCATTCTCAACTTCTGCCTCCTACTTCCTTCCAGAGACCATACTTTTCCTCCCCCACCCCCTTAAAGCCATCCCCAACCTGGCTTGTGCAGACTCCCTGCCTCAAACTCCATCAAGGAATGCAGACATCTGGTCCCAGGAGATGACCTTTCCGGCCCCAGGGCCCCCAAAACTTCTCAGCCCTGAGGGAAGGCCCCAAAACATACCCACTGGGGGACTTGGGGCGGGGGCAAAGAATAAGGAACCAAGTGCCTGGGCCCACCCCTGGCTGCAGACCTCAGCTGGGCGAGGCCAGATTGGGTATAAAAGGGTAGGTATATATTGAGAGTGGAGAGAAACATAACCGAGGAGCATAAGGAGGGGTGAGGCAGAGGGAGAGACAGAGAAGAGGAGAGAGGTGGGAGGAGGGCCTAGAGGGAGGCGGGGGCCTCAGGGTGGAAGGAGAGAGCAGAAGGGCGGGGCTCGAAGCCGGTGCAGAGACAGACTCTACTTTTCAGCGGCTCTTGGTAAGTTTTCAATCCGTTATTTGGACCGGGATTTCTTTATTTACTGGGCAGCACAGCACCTTGGGAGGATCCCCTTAGGCTGAGAGAGATCCCGACTCTCAGCTCCGGTTGGAAACTAGTAATTGATCTCTTTTCAGCCTTTGCGGTGGGGATACAGGAAGGGGTGGGGCCATCAAGGACTTGTAGACTCCCAGCAGAGACCCCCACAGAAAATACCCTAGAGTATCTCCCCAGAGCTGTCTACTCTCCCCTGAAATCAAGGGGTGTAAGAAGACTACCAGGGCTGAAAACCTCCAGGCCCTGTCTCTGGACACTGAAGGATGACTGGAGGTAGTCCCTCCACTCAGGCCTCCCTCTGCCCCTATCTATCCATCGATCCAAGTATCCAGAGCCTCAGGTCTGCAGCAGGGCAGGGAGGGGACCTTAGGGACATAGCCAGAAGCCGGGGGTTTCCCTGGTGCTGGAGAAGGGAGAAGAGTGAATCACTGATGACTCACCCCAAGAAAGGAGGGGGGTGAGTCAAGGATGCCTGTCCTGGGGGCAGCCCCCACTCCAGATAAATTGGGAAGAGGTGTCAACTTGAATTTTCATTTGGTAGACCATATGGCCCAGGGACAGGGTACTGAAGGTACACAGGCATATTGCCAGCCCTGCCCATCTCCAGAGAGCCCATCTAGGACATTCTCTAGCCCCATCTGGGAGCACAGGAGTCCTGGGCTCACCCTTCTACTCCCCAGGGAGGCACTGCTCAGTCCCTGCCCCTTTCCCTTTCCCTCATTCCCAGGAGTCCTCCTGAGCCCTCCTCCCTCTATCATGGGACTCCAGACCACAGCCCTCTTCCCTCAGGATTGAGTGCTTCCTAGCCCTTTGTACCTCGAGACTCCTCCTCTAATCCCCAGGTGTCCAGCAGCCATGTCACTCCTCCTGTTGGTGGTGTCTGCCCTTCACATCCTTATTCTCATCTTGCTTTTTGTGGCCACTTTGGACAAGGTAAGTTTCCTGTTCAATTGGCCTGTGAGCTCCAGACCCATCTCATTTCCAAGCCTCAATCTCCCTACCTCTTTATCTCTGGATCAGTCCTTTCCCTTGGCCCCACCCTTCTGGTCCACGGGTCCACACCTGGGTACCTCCCTCCACAGTCTCCCTCCTCACCCTCCCTGATCTCTGTCCACCCCCAGTCCTGGTGGACTCTCCCAGGGAAGGAATCTCTGAACCTGTGGTATGACTGCACATGGAACACCACCACCAAAACATGGGGCTGCAGCAACGTCAGTGAGAATGGTGAGCACACAGTGAAGGGCAGGAGAGCCCCAGTCATCCAAGACAGGGCTGGGAACCCGGCCTGGGCACTGACACAGGCTATCACAGGTGGCCTATTTGGATGGAAAGGCCACTGCTCCTGTTCTAAAACTGATCCACCAGGGCAGAGGCCACGGGATTCAGGCTTAGGGAGTGGGGAGAAAGCTCCCAAGTTCCCAAATTCTTAAGACTTTTCAAAGTTTCTAGGAAACCAGAGTTCTAAAAAGATGGAGCTGCCTCCTTCCAACAGTGACAGGAGATTGGTCTGGGGTGTAGCTCAGTGGTAGGGTGCTTGCCTGTCATGTGATCCCTGCACCACCACACATACAAGTGAAAGATTAAACACTTTTCCCCAAGATCAAAGCAAGTGGCTCTCTCTCCTTTTTATTCACCTTTTGCTCCCAGGCAAGAAAAAGAAATAAGAGGAATTAGTAAATTGTGTTTCTGTTCTTTGGGGTGTGAGGAGCAGTGCCAAGGAGTGGAATGCAGAACCTTGCACATGCCAGGCAAAGTGTCTTTATTCTTAACAGACATATTTAGGTGGAAAGTCCTAAAACTCCTATGAATCAACCACTAAATAAAGAAATTTAAGCTGAGCATGGTGATGCAAGCCTTTAATGCCAGCACTCAGGAGGCAGAGACAGGTGAATCTCTGTGAGATCAAGACCAGCCTGGTCTACACAGTTTCAGGCCAGCTGAGGCTACCGGGAGACCTTGTCTCAAAAACACATAAGAAGGGGGGGTGGGGCAGAGTTAGCAAAGTGACAAGACTCAAAGGCCTTCCCAGTACACCAAGGAAGCTTGCATGGCTGAACCTGGGAGGAGGTAGAGATCCCTAAGTGATGAGGGGGGATAGACCCACTGAGACCCCAACTATCTCCTCTTGTAGGTTGGCTGAAGGCAGTACAGGTGCTCATGGTACTCTCCCTCATCCTCTGCTGCCTGTCCTTCATCCTCTTCATGTTCCAACTCTATACCATGCGGCGAGGAGGGCTCTTCTATGCCACTGGCCTGTGCCAGCTTTGTACCAGTAAGTACTGCTCCCAGCTTGGGGAAGGGAAGGCATGGTCCACCACTCAAGGCTCAGAAAGAAAACCATCTTCAGAATCCCAGCTATCTTCATGAATGGGCACTTTCTGAACCCAGGGATTAGTGGAAGTTGTAGTTCTCTGGGGCTCCATGGTAGTTTCAGGAGTTCAGTGAGCCAAAAGTGAGTTTTGGTAAATGATTTCTGTGCCAAGGGTTAGTGGCAGCTAACAAATACCCCAAAGGAATGTTCTGAATCATAGTAGCTGCAGCCTTGTCAGCCAACTGCTGTTTTTTGTGTAGCTGTTCAAGTTTTCTTTACTTTTTCTTTGGCTATAAATCTAGGGCCTCAGGCATGCTAGGCAAGCTCTCTACCTTTGAGTCATGTCCCCAGCCTCTCACTGGTGGATTCTGGAGACAAGGTCTCACTAAATTGTCCAGGCTGACCTCAAACTTTCTACCCACCTGCCTTTGCCTCCAAGTATCTGAAAGTGCACCATTAGACCCTGTTCCATTTTTTTTTTTAGGTCAAATCATTTATTCAGAGACTTGAAGGTGGGGAAGGGCCGAAAGGGTCCGTGAGCCCTGACACCCTGGCCATCTCTGAAAGCACAGTTCTACTTCTTGCTCTTTAGGCTCCAGGTGCAAAGGGCCAGATTCACCATGATGGTTTTAGAAACCTTCCCTGAGTTGCTAGAGAGCCGCTCCCCCTCTACTTTTTCATGTTTGGCCAATGAAAAACTCAAAAGAATTCCATGGATGGATAGCTGTTCACAGAAGAGTAGATGGGGACTGGAGGTGAAATAAGGTGCTCAAGGTCACTTTTACAGCAGCTTTGGTGTTGCTGGGGTGAGGGGAAACCACTGAAACCCAGGGGTATGCAGCAGCCCAGGCAGGGTGATAAGGTCTCCCTGCTCCCCCTGGGACACCACCTTGCCTTTTGTGGTCCCCTCAGGTGCAGCCGTGTTCTCGGGGGCACTGATCTACGCCATCCACGCTGAAGAGATCCTGGCAAAGCACCCACGTGGGGGAAGCTTCGGCTACTGCTTTGCCCTAGCCTGGGTGGCCTTCCCTCTGGCCCTAGTCAGTGGCATCATCTACATCCACCTGCGGAAACGGGAGTGATCACAATGTCTTCCATAAAATAAACCATTTAACTGAGAGGCTCACTCTGCTCTCTCCCTCATTCCTTTTCAGCCCTGGTTGGTCCCCAGGTCTTGAGCTGCTTTCCTCACTGGAACATCTGGGCCAAACCAGCTTCCCTCCCACAGACTCCGGGGTTCCAAAAGGCACCTCCACTGGGGAAGAACAGGGGTCACATTCATTACCATCCCTCAACCTCCCACCCCCACCAGACCAGGAATCTCTGTTATGAATCACTCTCAGCTCTCCCAGACCCAAGCAGTGCGTTTGAGTTACTGATCTCTTACCATCTCTCTGACCCCATCACTGAAAGTTGTTTCCTCTTGTAAACCACTCTCCCTTCCTCTCTAGAACCCAACCCTCCCCTCCCCCAGAGGCTACCTTTATAGCCTATGTGACATACACCCTCTTCTACACTGAGACACCATGGGGATCAGCAGGCTTCACAGCACCTACTTTCTGGCTGTGTGCCTTTAGGAACAATCAGCACAGCTGCACACAGCCACCTGTCTTCCTAGTTGAGACCCAGACTCTTGCAATCAGGACCTTTCCTCAAGGATCAGATGCTTCTAAGATCCCAGTCTAGCACACAGTCACACCTTCTTTCCAGGAAATTCATATTCTCTCTGTCTCTCTCTCCCTCTCCCTCTCTCCCCTCTCTCCCTCCTTTCTTCTCTCTCTCTCTCTCTCTCACACACACACACACCTGCAGTCACACTATTCATCTATTCATCCAGATTTATTTATTAAACATGATTTATTCCTTTGGAAGAGGGTAAAGTGATAAATATACAGGTCACTGATAGGGAGACCCAGACTGAGGTAGTTTTTGCCGCAAGGCAGGGAAGCTCAGGGGGCCTGCTAGGGGCCTGAACTGATTTGATGGAGGGCCATCCCTACTCCAGCAGGCCCACTACCTTCTGCTGGGCACGAGGTTCCTAGTGCCTTTAGCCAGGATGGATCAGCAGCTGTGCTGACAGCCCATCTCACATGGAGTCCCAGAGCAGGCTCCTCTGGGAATTCTGATTGGTTGCCCGTGGTTGATGGTGCCCACCAGCTGTCACTAGCTGTGTGCCAAACAGCTCTCGGGTTGCAGCAAGCGCCCAGGTGGGTATGGTGGGCAGTTCCTGAGTACGCTAAACAGACGGTGATGCACGGTCTCCAGGCTCAGTTTTCACAGCCTGGCCGGTCTCAATGTGGCCGTCGCTGGCAGCTGCATTGTGACAGCTGTGTCCAGTCCCCCAGGTCCCACCCTCTCCACCAGGCCGCAGAGGTTCCTGCTTGGGGCGGGGCCAAAAACAATACAAGCTGAAATAAATGGCTTTGATTGGCGGGCTTCAGGTGGTTGCCTAGCAACTGTCACCCACCTTGATTGGCTGATCTATAGCATAAGCAGAAATAATAGCCTGTCAGCAACTGGAACTGACAGATTGTTATAGCGGAGTCGGAGCTCGGCACCCTGCCAGTGTCCACCGGTTAAGAGACAATAGACAGGATGAGGGGTAGCTACTGCCCAGCGCAGCCTGGGGGTACTTGGGGGGTGCCTAGGGCTGCGGGATCCAATTGGGGCATCTCTGGTGGTGGGAATAGCCCAAGGCTGGGCATCACGGCTTGCAGGTGGGCCAGGGCCCGAGATCCATTGAAGGCCACATCACAGCCTGAATGGGTGAGAAGCCAACTTTCCACTTCCGACTGCAGCCACCTGGAGGTCTCTGCGGGGACAGACTGTGTCCAAGCTAGAACTAGAGGAGGCCTGGGCCTGGGGGATAGTAGGGCAGGGCATGGGGACAGAAGTGGTGTGGGGGTGGACAGGAAGGGCCTTGGGACAGCAGAGAGGGCCTGGAGACAGCATGGAGGGCCTAGGAGACACCAGGGAGGGCAAGGAAACAGAAGGGACATCCTGGAGGACAGCAGGAAGGGCCTAGAAGACACCAGGGGAGGCCTAAGGGATAGCAGAGAGAGCCTGGGGAACACTAGGGAGGGCCTAGAAGACACCAGGAGAGGCCTGGGGAACACCAGAGAGGGCCTGGCGAATAGCAGTGAGAGCCTGGGGGACCACAGGAAGGGCCTAGGAGACACCAGAGAAGGCCTGAGAGACAGCACAACAGGGAGAACCTACTTCCTACCTTCAGGTGGGCCATAAATGCCCTCTGGCCGCCGGCCCAGGAAGCTGCGTGCCAACAGTGCCTCCTTGATGTGCTCATCCTGTGCCCGCAGTGCCAGGGCACTGAGCAACTCTGAGTTGTTAGACGTGCTACGGTAGTACAGCATGTGTGCCAGTTCCAATGCCTGGGCACTGCGCCTCTGCCCAAACACCTGTAGGGAACACAGGGTCAGCCTCAGAGGTGCAGAGCCCATCAGAAGCCCAGTCCTTGAGTAGTCTGGTCTGAGTTAGGCCTGGGCTGGACCTGGGCCTAGGCTGAAGGGCACTTCCTCTGCCAGTGGCCACACTGCTTGCTATCTGGTCACATATTAGTGGGTTTGTGCAAAGACTTCACACATGAATTTCTGCCAGATTGTGTCTAACCACACACTCACTGAGTTTTGGCAACATGGGACTTCAGGCTACCTTTTCTCTGAATCACTTTGAACCTTTTCATAATTGAAGAAAGAAGTTTAAGCTATTAAATTTTAAAGAGAAATAAGGGTAGAAAAGCATTGGGTGCAGGCCTGGGTCCTCAGCCACCTCCAGCCCCTCCCTCTCCCACACAGGCAACTAAGGCCTTCCTTTGATTCATCATGATGGATGAGCTCACACCCCCACCATACCTTACTGGCTGCAAACCCTTGGCTGAGACTGACTAAAGTAACACTGTTTGTACTATAGGGTTGGTGCTACAAGGGCCCAGGAAGCCGGTAGGCACGACAGCATGAGAACAGAGCAGGCCACCTTATCCCTGAGTATCAGCTGCTAGGGAGCTGCTATCCCCACCCTGTGTTGCCAAGAATTCAACCTTGGCTGAAAGAACCTAATCCCCCAACATGGCTGTATGGCTGGACCTTCTTCCTACAAGCCCATACCATCAGTTCCATCCCACACTGAAGCCAATTGCCACAGAGGCAGGAACCCTGAATTAGGGACTCTCCTGCATGGAACAGTCAGATGTCCTTATGGATCTACCAAGACTACAGTGAAGACTTCTCATGGCTTAAGAAGCATGCCACACTGGTGAATGGCATGCAGATGTATTCTACAACTTCCCATGCCTCCTCCTGTGGGATCCCCATCCTGACAGCCCTACTCTCTAGGGGTCACAGATTATACCCTGTCTCCATCCTCCTGGCCACTCTGTCTGTCCCCAGCCTATCCTGGCCCACCTCCTCCCTGGCCTCATCTCCCCCATCACCTGACCACTGCCTCCTCCTTGGCTTCCTGAAACTCTCAGATTTTAATTTTTTTTAATGTATTATTTTTATTTTATGTGTATGAGTGTGTTGCCTGCATGTATGTAAGTACACCTGTGTCATGCAATGCCCAAAGAAGTCAGAAGAGGAAATCAGATTCTCTGGAACTGAAGTTATAGACAGTTGTTAGCTGCCATGTGGGTGCTAGGAACCAAACCCAGGTCCTTCATTGCTGAACCATCTCTCCAGCCCCAGAAGCCCTCAGATTTTAAAGTTCCAATCCCCTTTGCCAATGCAGCCCACAAGGTCTGCATCAGACCCTGGCCTTCGAACAAATGAAGTCCCCCACTGTTCTTAGAGAACACCACCTCATCCTCAAGGTTATCCATAGAAAGCAGGTGCATCTTCAAGCTCTTACACCCCATGCCACCCTCAACTGTATCCACAGGCCACCACCCCCAAGGGCAGGAGGGCCCTGTACTTCTAGGCGCTCAACACAGAGAATGCGGGTATGTGGTCCCATCCTAAGTGGTCCAAGAAGATCTCACAGAACTGGTGGCCACTAGGCTGAGGATGAGGGATGCACAGGGGCAGTCAGTCCAGTCAGAGAGAGCACATTCAGTCAGAGGACAGTGTGTGCAAATGCAGAGTTCAGGAAGCAGGAAGGAAGAGTAGGTGCCACAAATACATAAGAAGCAGAAGCTGGGAGTGGTGGTGGGAATAGTGGTGGTGAAGGGTAGAAATCCAAGGTGGCTGAAACAGGGACCCCAGCAAGACAGTGAGAGAACAGGGCAGGGCCAGGCAGGGCCAGTCCTGAGTGGAGCTGGGGATGGGCTGTAGATGTCCCTGGAGGCTTGGAATAGGGCAAGAACAAGGCAGGCACCGTAGCCATACCCCCATGAAGAGCAGGTATGGGAGATACTGGCTGTGGCAGCCAGTGAAAGCCAGCTGGGGCCTATCCCAGCCACTTTGCTCCACAGTGGCCATGGGTGAAGGGAGTGCCCTCCCAGATAGCCACAGAGACTCAAAGTAGAGGGACCCCTCATGGAAAGAAGGTCCTGCACCCTGCTGCAAGTTGACAACACAGGAGCTGGGGAGGAGCCAGGTTGAAAGTGTGGCTTTGCATGTGTGGAGACAGGAGAGAACTAGGAGGGACCAGTAGTACAGCAGACGGAGGACCAAATGAAGCATAGGAGGAAATGGGGACCCAGGAGGGAGCCAGAGGGCCATAGATCAGGGTTGGCTCCTGGCCAGGGTATGAAAAAATTGGGTAATCAATGCACCAGAGCTGAATGCGCTGAGCCTTTCCATGCCTTGGCTCCATAGTCCCCCAGGGACACTGGGGAGTAAAAGGAGGGCCCACCTTGGGTGGCACCTCCTCCCCAGAGCACTGGAGAGCACTCATTTGCCTCCCTGCCTTAGTCGCACCCTCCACTGTGCCTACAGTCACTGAGGTTCCTCCCTGCTTTCAGCCTTCTGTGGTGCCCTGCCCTAAGGAGAAAGCCCAGCACCTCTATGTGGGTATCCACGGTCCTGGCCACCCTGGACCTCACCTCCAATGACATACACTCCCAGCCCTCCTGGCTGTCCAGTCATCCTCACAGCCAGCATGGCGTGGCCATTATTTGTGAGCGTTATCACAGTCTTCCTGAGGAAGAGGTGACAGGACAGCTGAAAAGAGCTTGAGAACTAATGATCCAGCAAATGAGCAGTGGACAGCACACACCCCTCACCCAGGCTGCACTCGAGACAGCACCAGCTTCAGGAAGTCTGGGGAAAGCCACCTTCCCAGCCACCTCAGCCAACAGAGCACACACCAACGAGATGTGCATAAATTGGGTGTCAGCCCCACCCACCCTTTCATCCCCGAATCCTTGTTGGTGAACAACCTCAACAACCGTGTAAGGCGGACTTGAACTCCACACTACAGATCAGAAAGGGGAGCTTTTAACTATACAACTTACTGGTCCAGGTCCAGAGTTTCCAATTCCATCCTTTGAGATTGGAGCTGGCTCCTTCAGTGATCATGATAGCCCACCACAATGGAAACTCAGGGAACCAACAGTCCCGTTGTCACAACCATCATCACCTCAACAGTGACCTCACATGACACTGCTATACTGTGGCCAAGCTCGTATCGATTCATGTGACCCTGTCTGCCCTATAAATCAAGTCCTATAGTCATCCCCACTTATGAGCACAGGATCTGGGCACAGGGAGGTTACACAGCTTACTAAGACTATGAAGTTGGACCAACAGAGTCAGACTCAAATCCAGGCAGTCAAGCTCCAAAACACACATCCTTTGCCATGCCTTTAAAGTGTCAAGCCCATGCACCAGTAGGAGCCTATTTTCCAGATGAGGAAACTGAGGCACAGTAAGATCCCTGCCCAAGGGGTGCTGGGTAAATGAAGAGCATGGGTGGGCAGCATGTGCAGGGCATCACATGTGAAAAAACTGAAGCACACAGTGGCCTGGCTGAACAGTCCAAGCCGTAGGCACTCACCTTAGAGGCCCGAAGGCCCATGAAGGCAGCAAAGAGCAGCAGCAGCACAGAGGTGGCCATCTTGAGGTCCGACAGTACCACCATGCCCACGTTAACGAAGAAAACCACACCCGAGACCACCAGCATGAGGTTGAGCAGGGCACGCTGCAGTGTGGGAGTGCGCACCTTCAGCTCGGGAAGCAGCTGCTCCAGGCCCTCCAGCGGTGTGTCCTTGAAGCTCTTCAGAACCAGACGCCCACGTCTCGTCCGGGCTGCCAACACCACACGTTTGAAATACCTCCTGAGGGCCAGAGAGGAGGGTATGGGCTTTGGAAGGCTAAAGCCCTCCCACCAGGAACTCCGAAGCTCCATGCTGCATGGCCTTTTAGAAAGCTACTTAATAACAGGGAATTGGAAGCAAGTTATAATGTCCACCTGTGGGGGAAGAGGATTACTTATATATCCATATTTTTGGACATGTCAGTGGTTCATCAGAATCACAGCTGTATCACTTCTTCAGGACATACCCTTCCCTCTCTGAACCTCAATTTTCCTCATTCAGAAAATGGGAATGACTATCCCTACCCCTTCTTTTCCTCTGGGAACATTCCTACTCACTTTCTTGGAAAGATAAAGCCGCATTTGGACAATTTGTACCTCCCATTTCAGGTCTTCACACCCAGGCCCCAGATACCCAAAGCCAGAAACTGACCTGTCAATCCCCTTTCGACTCTACCCTTGCTCCCTCTCACTGTAGCTGGGGAACAAGGGCCACCTCACCTCTCTGTGGGAGGCATCTTTCTGAAGAAGCCACGCTTGGAGCCCACACTGGACATGTGGGGCATCTGCCCAACTCGCTGGCCCAGGGCCCAAAACTGCATGTAGATATATTGATCCAAATTTATTGTCACCTACCAAGGGGGCAGAAGGGAGCAGAGATAGTTGAATGTGAGCTGGAAGTTAAGGGCAAGATGCCAGAATCCATGCCCTCCCCAGAAATGCCCTCCCCCGAGACCCAGATTTGAATCCCAGCACCCACATGGTGCCTAGTTCCAGGGGATCCAACACCCTCCTCTGTCCTCCAAGGGCATTGTTCAATACAGGCGCACTTACATGCATGTAGGCATAACACTCATATACATAAAATAAAAATAAACTTTAAAAATATATCTTAAAATTCACTAAAATGTGGAAGATTTTAGTATTTCTGTTACATTTTGTTGACTTTGAAGATGAGTTTTGTATTGCTTATCACAAAGTTCCAGCAGGTGGTAGTACTGATGATCCTGACAGAGGGCACTGAATGGCCAGGGAAGGGGTCCTCCAGGCCGGCAAGTGTGGCTCTTCAAAAGACAGATACCTGGACCTCATCCTGAGGGTGGTGGACAACCAGTGCATAGGCCAGGGCATCCTCAGAGAGTGGAGAGAAGTTGGCCTGGGCCAGCAGGGGCTCCAGAGCACGGAGCACCTCTTGCTCATTAGACAGACGCTGGGGGTCAGTGAGGGATGGCTGATCCAGGGTTTCCCTGTCAGGGTTGATGGGGTCATACAAGGCCTGGGGAAAGAGTCAATAGAAAAAAAAACAGGTCACAGTAGGAGGGGCTGTCAGGCCCTGAGGATGGGCAAGGCCCAGGGTTCAGTCCTCTCCTGTCCTCTCCTCCAAGCTGCCCTGTGTCACTTTGCCATGCACACACCTTTAAACACTGTAGACAAAGACCCTAGCCATACTTGTAGCTTCCTTCTGAGGCCTGACCTGAGCAGGCAACCTCTCCTCCATCCAAGAAGCTGCAGGAGGCCAGGCTGCCTGGGTAGAGACTACATTTCCCAGAAGCCCACAGTCAGGGCACCAGACAAGGTTCATGTAAGGACTGAGTAGAGGTGACAACCATCCCCTTGAACTTCTACTCCTGTTTGTTCTGCCGGCCTAGAACCCTTCCTGGCCTGATGAACAAGGAGTCTTCAAATCTGTGTATTAGGGATCTGGGCCTCCTGAGCTTCAGCCAAAGCGCCCTTGAAGAGGAGAGCAGCAAGATGTTTTGACATGGTGGCACAAACTTCTCATCCCAACTCTCAGGAGACTGAACAGGAGGATCATAAGTTCAAGACCAGCCTGGGCCACAGTGAGATGCTATCTCAACAAAACAAAACCTTTCAGACTGTTGAGACATACCCTTCCAGGGAATATCAAAAGTCTAGCAAGAAGTGTGTCTGAGCTGTGCAAAGTGACCAGCCCAGAAACACTCACCCCTCAGGCCCGCTCCCAGGGCCAGATACCAGACCACCAGGGGCAACAACAAATACATAGTCCATAGCCCCAAGCCCACAAAAGATCTCAAACCAGCAAGTTTTGAGTTTCTGCACCTGTCATGCCTGCCCCAAGGAATCCCAACAGAGCTCCCACCATCCTGTGCCCACCCCATGTGGTCCTATGAAATGTAGTGTGGCACTTGTAGTCTAGAAGAATAAAGAAAGTAAATGTCGCTGGGTGTGATGGCAGGCAGGTAGATCTCTGTGAGTTCAAGGCCAGCCTGGTCTACATAGTGAGTTCCAGGATATCTGGGGCTACAGGGTGACCATGTCTCAAACATAAAATAAAATAAACGATAGATAGATAGATAGATAGATAGACAGACAGATAGATGATAGATAGATAGACAGACAGATAGATGATAGATAGAGGGCCAGAGAGATGGCTCAGCAGTTTAGAGCACATACTACTTGTCCAGGGGACCAGAGTTCCATTCCCAGTACCCACATCAGGTGGCTCACAAAGCCTATAACTCCAGTTGGAAGGGAATCCAATGCCTCAGGTCTCCATGGCTCGCTCTCTCTCTCTCTCTCTCTCTCTCTCTCTCTCTCTTTCTCTCTCTCACACACACACACACACGATAAAAACAAATCTTAAAAATATAAATAAATAATAAAATGAGTGCTCCTGATATAATTTAGTAGTAGAGACTTGCCTAGAATCCCCCAGTGAGGAGCTAGGGTTGTGGCTCCGCAGGTAGAGCACTTGCTGAGCATATGCAAGACCCTAAGTTCCATCCAGGATGGCAAAAAATTAAAAACAAACATTGGAGACCACTGCTCTGTTTGAACTTGGCAGAAAGCATGCTTGACTATATGTGTAGTCGCCAGTAGTCGAGAGTATGCATGATGGCAGAGCCTGATGGGCATGTATGCAGTTACAGGTTCTGAAGTGCAGTGTTCCTTATATTTATGTTTAGATTCAATTTTTTTTTAAAAAAAAACTATGCCATATTTACACTGTTGTGTGAACATTTGCTCTGCACCTTGCAAACAAGTCACACTTTGTTGCTAATTGTTTCCTGAGCTCCTGCAGAGAAATGTCCTTTAATCTGCCTAGCCTTTGTTACTGAATGCATGCTTAGAGCACCCCATCCCTGTGAATGAAACCTTGGAAATTAGAGACTCAGTGTTCTTTGTTCTACTGAACAGGGAGTCTCCAAGTCACCAGCTTTCTTTAATATAAAATAGTCTTATGTGTAATATTTTATTATTAGATACTGTGCTGTCCCTCTTTGTAATGGTAAAATAGACCTAGCAGAGGCCACAGGGATGAAACACTGCCCTGAGGGACAAAAAAGCAGTAGGATGGAAGGAACTATGTCCCAGGGCCCCCACAGTATTCCTGGACTCTCGACTCTTGTGTGGGGTCTGTGTCTGCCGCTGAGCCTGGTATCAATAAACCCTCAGGATGTTACATCTCTTCACATCCAAGATGTCAGGCCCATGGATCAAACAGCCACAACCCTAACATTCTGGCAGAAAACCATTCTACATATTTTCTCCCAAACCTGTTCCCATGATGTCCTACACACTCCCACACACCAGTGTCCTTGGACATTTCCAGTCCATGTCTGGTGGCTTTTCACACCAGCCTGGCCCAAAGAGACCCTATCACTCCCTCCTGCCTCCTCCAGTCCTCCTGCTCCAGGTCACTTCATCTGTGCAGATTCCTTCCCATCACCACCCCATATACAACTCCTGAGTTCACATGGAGACCCCATCTCTCTTCTGACTCTGCCTTCTCCACTTCCAGCTTCATCTCTCACCTGAAGGATGACCTTGGGCTTCTGCTTACCTGCTTGACTCTCCCCACTTAAAGTCCCACAAAGCCATGGATCCCAGGTAGATCCCACACCCCACAACTGCCCACCACATTTGGAATGAAATATCAATCTTTCCAGGACCTTCAGAGCCCCTCACAAACTGTCTTTTCCCTCTTATCTTCTTTGCTGACAACCATCCCTTGAAGATGTTCTAGGAAAGGAGGGAGAAAGGGAGGGACCTTCTGGCCTATGTGGTCCCAGGATGATGTGTAACTTGTCCCAGATTGTATAAAAGCCTCAAAAGGAAACCCTATAACCCGGCCTGCCACTACAGGGCCTCAGGGCCTCAGAGCAACCTCTGAGCAGGTGCCATAGGACAGTGAAGGGCACTCCACATGGGAAAGGCTTGGGCAAAGGCAGAGAGAGAGCCTAAACATCTGCTGGCAGTCAGCAGGGAGACACAGGGCCAGGACTCTAGCCCAGGACCCAAGCAGAGTGGGCCATAGGCCTCCTCCACCAACACCCAGAATGACCTTGAGAGATTCTATGGCTGGGGCTGAAGCTACAGCCTTCAAGTCAGAGAAATTAAGAGTGGGAGGTGCTGCGTCCATCAAGCATCTCCCATCTACTAATGGTAGCTGCAAGCCAGAAACCTGGTCATGGCCTGCTATTCCCTTTCCCTGTAGGCCCTCTCTCCCAGGTGTCTGCTGTCCTGGCACTGTCAATAGGTGCTTCTTCCTTCCCATCAACACTGCAGATCCAACCAACATGGCCTCCCCATTTGGACAGGCTGTACCACCAGCCCACTCTCTACACAGCACCAGGAGATCTCAGTGAAGGTCAGCAAGAACGAGTGGGAATCCTGCACATTTTTCTGCTATGCTTGAAGCAAGTTGTACCCACATTCCAGCACATGAAAAGGGGACCACTGACATCCATACTACAAAAATGGAAATTGAGGTGTAGTCACACTCAGACCTGCCAATTATTTACAAAAGCCCTTTAGTACTTGGGAGGCTGAGGCAAGAAGATAGTGAATTTGTAAGTTTAAGGCTAGCCTGTGCTACAGAGTAGACCATACCTCAATAAATAAAGCTTTGGGCTCCCACTACCCTCAATAAGCAGGACCATACAACTGCAAGGCCTACAAAACTGTGTGTGTGTGTGTGTGTGTGTGTATAGGTGTGATAGGGGGTTGGATATGCACCATAACGTACATGTAGTAGTCAGAGGACAGCTCTGTAGAGTTGGTGGTCTCCTTCCACTTTTGTGGTTCCAGGGATCAAACTCAGGCTTCCATGGCAAAAGCTCTTACTCACTGAACCATCTCACCAGGCCCCACAAAGCTTTGGAGGAATAACATGTTTCATTTTACCGCAACTTGTTTTTAAGATTTATTTCTATTTTTAATTATGTCTGTATATATATGGGGGGGGGGTATGTGCACAAGAGTGCAGTTGACTGTGGAGGCCAAAAGAGGGCATGAGACCAACTAGAGCTGTTGTTACAGACGGCTATGAGCCTCAAGAAGTGCTTCTGCCAGATAGGTTTAGTTGTCAACCTGACACACCTGGTAGGAACTATGTTCATTCGACTGGCCTGTGGCCATGTCTGTGGGACATTTTCTTGACTGTTGAGGGATATGGGAGGGTCCAGCCCACTGTGGGTGGTGCCACCCCTAGGCAAATGGTCCTATGTTGTATAAGGAAGCAGGCTGAGCATGGGCCAGGAGAGCAGGCCAGTAAGCAGCGTTCCTCCATGGCCTGTGCTCCGGTTTCCTGCCCTGAGTTCCTACCTTGATTTCCCTTGATGATGAACTGCACTGTAAGTCAAACAAACCTTTTCCTCCCCAAGTAGATTTCAGTCAGTGTTTTCATCACAGCAACTGAAGCAAACTGAGACAGAAGCTGGTACCAGGAGTGGGGGTATTGCTATTTACGACAGACTTGGAGCTTTAGACTAGAAAAGCCATCAAGCGTTTTTAGATCTTAGTGAGCTGTTCTGTAGGAACTTAGAAAATAATTCTGAAAGAGGAGGCTTGGCTTGTGAAGTTTCAAGAGAAGCAAAGACTATCTGGGTTGTTTGTATGATATTTTGAATTGAGAATCTGAGGTTTCTGGTTGGCTGGGACTGAAGAATCAGCTGTGAGTAACAAGAGACCAGTATCACTGAGGTGAAATCTTCTGGGAAGTATTTCCTCAGGGTCAGCAAACAGAAAGCTGGGATCCAGTAGTGAAGCAAGGTTCCATCTCAAGCTGGAAGCGGGACTTGGTAATGTGTAAGAGTCTTCTATATGATAATGGTTTTGCAGGCCTGAAGGGGTCCTGGAGAGAAGCTGAAGCTTGCTATTGTGAGAGATCAGGAAAAGCCTTTGGTGAAGGTACAACCTCAGTTTTGGTGAAGACTCACAGGATTGACAGAGTCATGGAGAGAATCTGTGGCTTTGTACCCTGAGAAGCCAGGAGAGGTCACTGAAGGTGCAGCCTCAGTTTCAATGGATCCCCCACATACCAGAGTTAACAGCACCATGGTGTGACCACCAAGGGCAGCAGCAGTTGTGGAGTGGAGTAGGCCTGAGCCTACAAGACAAGTTGTGTGTGCTGTGGATGGCAGAGCAAGATTAGTGCAGCTGCCCAAGCCCTTTGGAGCCCAAACTGTGAGTGAATCCCAGGTGTCCAGCCTTGAGTTACTTTGCTGGACTTTGGTTTTACTTAAGTGTGCCTGATTCTTCCCTTTTGAAATAAGACAGAACTTAATTTATTTTGGACTTTACAGAAGCCCACAGTTAAGAAGTTTTTAAAACAGACTTTGAACCTTTAAAGGTGTACTGTTTCATGTTGTGATATTAATATTAACATCATATTTCCATCAAATGGAAAGGTTGTGGTTTAATAGCTGTGCATTTGTGTGACAAGTTGCCAAGGGGTTAATGGAATGTGGTGGCTTGAATGAGAGTGTCCCCCAAAGGTTCCAAGTATTTGGACAAGTGGTCACTGGTGATACTGTTTTGGGAGGTCTTAGAAGGTACAGACTTGAAGGAAGGTCACTAGGGGTGGGCTTAGAGAATTCTTAAGCCCTGCCAGATTTCCAGCCATGCTCTTCTTCCTGCGTCTGCTTGAAAATGTGAGTGCTTAGCATCTGCTCCTGCTCAGCCACCATGACTCCCCACCATGACAGACTCTCACCCCTCTGGAACCTGGAACTATAAGCTCAAATAAATTCTTCCTATATGTTGCCTTGGTCCCAGCAACAGAAAAGTAACTAATACAATGCTAGAAGCCAAACTTGAGTCCTCTGGAAATCAGTATGTGCTCTCAACTGAGCAACTAAGCCATTTCTACACTCCTTTTGAGGGTTTTGTTTTTTTTTTTTTGTTTTTTTAACCTTTAGTATTTATCTGTCTGTTGTTGGGTGAGTACATGCCACAGTATATATGTCAGAGGGTAATTCGAAGGGCTTAGTTCTTTCCTTCTACTAAATCAAACTCAGCTCATCAGGCTTGGTGGCAAGCACCCTTATGCGCTAAGCCAGCCTGGCAGCTCTGTTTGGTTTGGGTTTTTTTGTTTTGTTTTGTTTCGGTTTTTTTGTGTGTGTGTGTCTTTTGAGACAGGGTCTCTCTGAAGGCACAGGTAGCCTAGAACTTGCTATGTAGACCAGGCTAGCGTTAATCTCACAGAGATCTGCCTGCCTCTGCCTCCTGAGTGCTGGGATTAAAGGCACATGCTACCAAGCATGTTCGGTTTTTTGAAACAAGTTTATGTAGCTAAGGCTGGCCTTTAACTCCTGATTCTCCACCTCCCAAATGCTGGAATTAAGGCATACAGAACGACACCTGGCTCCCTGCAACACTAAACTGAAAAAGCACTTGGCTCCCACACTGGACCTCACCAAACTACAGGACAGTACTTTCTCCCCATGAGCACAATGACTCCGTGCAAAGCCACAGACTGCTTCATTCTCTATCTACACAGACCACCAGCCTCTCTCCACTTACAAATAGTTTCCCCACCATCCATGCTCAGCTCTCTGGAGCAGCTGCAGGCCTGATCTCAAATCTCAGTGAGGACCTCCAAGTACAAGAAAATGAAGGGTAAGGCTAGCTAGGCCTCCCTGGTGGTCATTCATGTCCTAGGGCATCCCAAACTTGTCTCTAGTTCTGGTGTCTCACCTGAAGCCCAGATTTGCATAGCTCAAAACTGACCCCATACTCCCTACAGTTGCAGGTACAGGGGCCAAATGCAGGCCCTGCTCCCTTGCCATTTCTTTTTTCTAATTCTTTTTGTTTTATGTGTAAAGTGTTAAGCCTGCATGTGTGTAAGTGCACCCATGTTATGCAGTGCCCAAGGAGGACAGAAGAAGGCATAGGATTCCCTGGAACTGGAGTTATGGATGGCTGTTAGCTACCATGTGAGTGCTGGGATTCGAGCCTGAGTCTTCTACAAGAACAGCCAGTGCTCTTAACTGCTGAGCCATCTCTCCAGCCTCTCCCTTGCCATTTCTACCACCTTGGTGTGCAGGCCAGAGTTTAGGTTGTCCTGAACTCCTCTTTTTTTTTATATCCCAACACAAGTCAGTCCTGACTACACCACAGAGTAGACTCAGGATCTGAGCAGGTCTAGACCCTGATCTGGGCACACAGCCTGTGCCACAGAACCTAAGGCCAGCAATATCTCCACCTGCAGGGACCCCCCTCACCATTTCCACTTCCTGTGCCCCGGAGACTGTCCAAACATGATCAGACCCAAGCCCCACTCACTGACTGGTGCAGTAGCCACAGGGCCCACTGTTCACTATGTGGCCACCAGAGGACACCTGTTCACACTGATCACAGCTCCTGTCCAGCTGTGCACAACCCTACCCAGGTAAGTCTTCATCGTTTCCTGTGTGAGACCTGGCCTGGCTCCCTCTCCCAGTAACCTCCTTGCTCTTCCTCCTGCATACCATGTACACTCCCTACCTAGGGGCCTTTGCAATTATGGTTCCTGCCACCTTCAGCTCTCTATTTAAATGTCACCTCAGTAAGGCCTTCCTTCATCACCTTACCTAAAATTCCAAAGCACCCCCTACATCATTTTCTTTTCCTCCTTAATCAGGACACACACACACACACACACACACACACACTCTCTTTGTATACATAGATACATAATTTTTGTTGAAGTGTGACCCTATGAATATTTGAGGGCTGTACTGCATAAACTATGCTAAAAAAAAATTCTTCACAAGCCAGGCATGTGGTGTAGGCCTTTAATCCTAGCACTCAGGAGGCAGAGGCAGGCAGATACCAAAGCTAGCTTGGTCTACATAGTACATTCCAGGTCAGCTGGGGCTACAGGAAGACCCCGTCTTTAAAAAAATTCTTCAGTTTATTCAAATGTAACCAGCTATAGTGGTTGAGAGTATCTTGTAGAAATTTGTGTTCCCCCACAAAAAAAAAAAAAAAAATTGGGGGCGGAAGAGTCTATGTAGACCAGATGGCCATCAAACTTGCAGCAACTCTGCCCCTTCGGTGCTGGGTTACAGGTGTGTACTACCAGAGTCTGCTCAAAAAACTTCTAAAGTGCCAGATATGGTAGTGTATGCCTTTAGCTCCAGTACTGGGGAGCAGGCAGATCTCTGTGAGCTAGAGGTCAGACTGGTCTACAGAGGGAGTTGCAGACCAGCTAGGACTATAGGGAGCCTCAATCTTGAAACAAAACAAAAGGTCTTTATGTTTTAATTTCATTGCCCTCAGACTATGACTTCATTTGGAAAGAGGGTCTCTTTGAGGGATAAGGCCCAGGATGAGCTTAGATCACAGTGGATTAGAATGGGTGCTAAATCCCAAGAGGAGCCCACAATGCCCAGAAGGTCCTGAGAGGGAACACTCAGAAGTGTCTGGCAGCTGAGTGCACCATGACTACCACAAGCTAGGAGCACTAGCAGAAGAGTCCAGCACTGTCCACCTATCTCGCCCAGGCCTCCACGGCTAGGAACAGATTCCTAGTGTTCCCAGAAATCTTCTTTATAGATATCCATCATTATGGCCAACCTTGGAAATTGACAAACAGGGCACCCTGTGGTTTGCTTGGAAAAGAAGGGACCCTGAGGCCTCAGCCTTTTCCAACACTGTGCTTCTCTCTTCCCTGTACAAGCTGTGAAGCAGTACATACCTGCCCCTTGCACCACTGTGTCCCAAACCTTGAACTATTCAGGAGACTGAGGGGCACTCATTAAATGTGGAGTAAATCCAAAGGAAGAACGTAGAGTCAAGAAAGGTCATCTCTAAGGTCACCCACACAGTGAGTCTGTTCTGAGTCCGTGTCCCTACCTGCAGAGTCACCACCACTTAAAAGAAAGCCAGGCTCCAGTCAGGTGCCAGTCACTATGTACTAAGCAGACAGAGGAGCAAACACGCAGGACCGGGCTGAAGGGCCGTCCTCACCTGCAGCCTGGCCAGAAGATGGTGGTAGTGGAACAGGGTGCAGAAGTCCACATGAGCTGAGAACTCCTCCAAAGCTGCCCTCTCGGCTGGGCTGGAGTGGAACTCCTGGCACCAGGAAAGAAATCCTGGTTAGGCCTCTTTCCCCTTCCCATAAGAGGAATCCTTTCCTTGGCAACCCACACATGGGGTCAGAAGTCTAGGCTTTTTAAATTTTATTTGGGGCTGAGCCTGGAGGTTTGGCCAATTGTGCTAAACCCAGTATAGCTCAGGGAAAGCAGAAGGCTTAAAGAGCCAAAGGCTGGATGCCTGCTCTTCCTGACTTACCATATTCACAAAATGTGTGTGTTAGCCAGGTACTATGCTGGCAGCATATCCCCCAGAGAATAGATAGAGGCTGGTGGAATAAGAACCCTATATTTCCGAGGAGGAAACTGAGGTTCAGGAAAGACCTTTGCTGAGGGCCGTAATGGGCCCATCTGACTCCAGAGCACTATATAGAGGCTGTTCATTATCATGGAGCATGGGCAAAGGTCTGCACTTCCCTGAGACTTGCTCTCCTCATCAACAGAGAGCTCATGTGCATGCAAAGTCTAGTGCAGGACTTGGTACACACAGCATTGTTCCATGAATGAATTATCATCTTCAATAATGGCAGGAATGAATCATGAAACTAAAAGCTCAAGCTCTGGAACAGATCAGGACTGGGGTGAGGAAAGGAACCAAGAGGAAAAACTGTAAGGAGGAACTCATTCTTAACAGACAAGCAAGCCTGGGTCACTACCCTTGGGGTCTGTGACTTTCCTTTTACCTTACCTGTAAAATGGGATGATGTGTGTTTCTTACTGGGTTGTTCTAATGGTTCCATAGGTGACAAATGTTTGGCACAGTACCACTGAGTAAGAACTCAAGAGTGTGATAATAATTATGATATGACTTTGCGACTTTGTAGATACCAATTTTATTAGGTAGCAGATATAGTAATAATGAGGGTAATGATATCCATTTCACAGAGGGAAAACCTCCCAGAGTGCCTGTTCAAACCCCTGGAACAAGCAAGCCCAAGTCTAGTTCATTAGGCATCTTACCTCAGCGCACTTGACCCAGGATTCAATTCTTTTTGGTACGCTAAGGGGATGTGGAACTACGACTCCCAGGAGGCGCCAGGACAGGTCCCCACAGCAAGTTCACAGCCCTATCCCCCATCCCCGCCTCCCAGGTCTGCGGGAAATTGTAGTCCACAGGCTCAGACCATCGATGGGCAGTACCTGTATCAGGAGGTGGAGCAGCTGCTCCTTGGAGAACGGAATGAAGCGCTCACGGTACTGCTGGGCCCAGTCGCGGGGCTCCGTGGGGTTCCACATCTTGCGGTACACCCCCATCTTGTCCGCCAGGGACGACAGAGCCCGGGGGGTCCCGAAAAGCGTTGGCACCGGGGACCAGACTCGGACCCTGGACCCCCAGGTCACCCGGGTCACGTGCAACATGGCTAGCCCCCTGGCCCAGAGCCTGGACAGAAGCAATCCAAGTCATTTGGACGCAGCGCCTCCGCACGCCCCGCCCTCACCCCAGTCGCCGGTCCCTCGAGCTGTTCCCGCCCACACTGCTCTCGGGGGTCGGTCCCAGGTCCCACCTTATCACACTCTGAGTTCTTAGTGGCACTGTGCCAGATATCTGGAGCATTTTGCAGGCCCGGGAACCCTGTGGCGGCACGGCGGGCCTCCGAGGAGCCTGGGCAGCGAGCTCCGTCCCAGGAGTACTGGAAGAGCTCGCAAGGCTGGACGGGGTGCTGGACCGCCCGCCCTGGGCCGCGCGCTCGCCCGCCCTTCCCTCACCTTTGCCTGCACGCAGCTATCATTGAGCTTTCCGCGCATGTGCAGGAAGCGGGTCTTGTCCCCCGAGGACCGGCTTCAGCCGGCTGTACATCGCATGCGCAAATCCTGGATCTGGGGCACCATTTTCTGCCGGACCCCTGTCTCGACTACGCATGCTTCATTTCCAAGCCCGGGTTTCTTAGCGATGCGCGTGCGCAGCAGAAGCCTCCCTCCTTCGCCCCCGTTTCTGAGGGGGCGGAGCCAGGCTCCGCGCGCGCGCCCCCCCAACGGCGACCGGCCCAACGTCCGCCGAGGCCCCGCCCTTGCTCTGGTCGGCTCGAGTAGGAGGAGGGCCGGGGGAGGGGGGCGGGACCTGGCGGAAGCCAATCAGCTGTGGAGGGCAGAAAAGGCGGGAAAAGGCGGAACCTGAAGAAGACTGAGGTGGCACCAGGGAGCCAGAGGGGAGGGCGGGCTGAAGGAAGAGTCTGTGTCCCAGAGCTGGACTTTGGCCTGCGCCCTCGGAGGAGGGTCGGCCCTGCTTCCCTTGGGGTCCTGGCACACCCGCCCACTTCCCTGGAGGGAGGCGGGTCGCGAAGGTAGCCGCGACGCTCGTCCCGTCCCGAGGCAGCTGGATTCCGAAGCCGCACAGACCAGACCTGACCAGTGCGCCTTCGTGAGATAGCTGCAGCCTGAGCAAAGCTCTTATCCTGGGACATGACCCAAGTCAAGGGTCTCCTCGACTAAGCTGGGAGCCAGGCTTTCGGTGGACCCTCCTGCCAAGGGGCACGACCCCACCAGCACCCCCTCGGGGACCCCAGTCTACAGCCTCGCCAGTGTCTCCTGGGCTCCCCCTCCGACCCCACTACCTCATGTCTTCCACTCTAAGGACCCAGGAGCCCTGTCATCCCCTTCCCCACTCCCAACCTGCACTCTCAACTTTCACGGCCGCTCATTTCCAACTTCTAGGACCCGAAGCTGCCTTTTGGCTGTGTCTCCATTCCTAGAGCGCCCCCAAAGGCCCCATCACCCCATCCAAGCTCTTTGGACACCAGGCAGTCGCTCACACATATTCCTGACTACTGAGAACTGAAGCATCTCCTTCACCTCATGTCCTCTGTTCCTAGTACTCCTAGCAGCCCCAGTTCATCCATCCCCAGTCCTCAGTTGCCCTCTCACCCTGATTCAGGGGACCCACAGCAATTGTCTCAACCTGGGCCCCCATCTCGGGACACCCAGCCTTTCCTTCATAGCAAGTGCTGACTCCTAATAGGTCTGGCAGCCCTACACCCACCCCCTGTACCCGGATTCTGACATTCCTGTCTGTGTTGTCTTGCAGCAGCTGAGCCTGGAGCACACCAGCAGTGGCACTCAGCAGGCAGCACCCAACACCCCTGCTCCTACCTCCAAGGACCCCCAGAAGAGAGCAGTCACCATGCACCTCCCTGAAAGTCTGCAGGACCTGGCAGACAGTGAGGCTGTGCGCTTTCTGAGGAGGCCAAAGAGCATCTCTCGGATCTGTGGAGGGGTGAGGCCCTGGGGTCAGGACAAAGGAGGTGTCAGTTCTCAGACCCAAGACCCCAGGAAAGGGGTTAAGGTCAGAGAGGAAAATAAGAAAAAAGCTGAAAACCAAAGCCACCTTTTTGCCGAGCACTTGGTCATGCTTCTAGCTGTTTTCAGCACCAGTTAACTCATCATAAGAAAGAATCCCACAAAACTGGGCATGATGGCTCATATCTGTAATCTGTATGAGAGACTGAGACAGGAGGATTCTCATGAGTTCAAGGCCAGCCTGGGCTACTGTGTGAGGAAAAAAAGAGGGGGGACAAGACAGAAAAAGAACCTCCAAAGGGAATGCCAAAAAAAAAAAAACCAAACCAAAATTACAAAAAAAAAAAAAACACATAATTTCAATACAAAATAGAATCAGGAGCTGGAGAGATGGCTCAGTGGTTAAGAGCAGTGCTCTTACAGAGGACCAAGGTTCAGTTTCCAGCACTCACATGATAGTTCACTACCATCTCTAATTCTAGTTCCAGGGGATTTGGTTCCCTCTTCTAGCCTCTGTGGGCACTGCATACACATGATACACTTACATACACACAGGCAAAACACTCATACACATAAAATAAAAATTAAATCTTGCCATGTGTGGTGGCACATGCCTTTAATCCTAGCACTTGGGAGGCAGAGGGGGCAGAACTCTGTGAGAATTCAAGACCAGCTAGGTCTACACAGGGAGTTTCAGGTAGCCAAGGCTACATTGTAAGACCCTTTCTCAAAACCAAAAGAGGTTGGGTGAAGTGTACACCTTTAATCCCAGGACTCAAGAGGCAGAAGCAGGTGGATCTCTGGGACATCAAGGCCACCCTGGTCTACTAACAAGTTCTAGGCCAGTTGTGACCTAGATTTCAAGTGCTCAGTAGCCACGAGTAACTAACTGGTGGCTCTCAAACTGGACGGCATGCCAGAAAGTTCTGTTAGGTAGTATTGATTAAGGTGACTACACAGAAAGAGGTAAGACCATGGTTGAAGCTCAGTTCTATGAGATGCCATGACCCATTCATTTTCTATTCCTCAAGGAGGGTGAGGGAAACAGGCTGAGGTCTGTAAAGAAATAACCACACAATGGGAAGAAAATATGCAGCACAGACCCTAGCACTAGGAGTGGGTGGCCACTGTGTCATGCACCACACTAAGGTTTACTGTGTACCCTTTAATCACCGAGAGCAAAACCCTCTTTCAGCCCACATACTGCTCTATAACCTTGGGACACTCACTGCCTCTGTCAGCATCAGTACCAGAGGAGTCAGAGCTATGGCTATGGAGTTCAATCTGCACTTCTTATTTGTAAGATGTTTTTATATGTATGCATATGAGGTTGCATGAGTTTATGTGCACCATGTGTGTGCAAGTGCCCTTAGAGGCCAGAGAGAGTCAGATCTCCTGGAACTAGACTTACAGGTGGTTATGAACCACCTGATGTGGGTACTGTAAACCGTAGGTCCTCTGCAAGAGAAGTACACATTCTTAACTGCTGAGCCATCTCTCCAGTGAGACACGGTCTTAAATCTGTAGCCTAGACTAAGTTGGTCTTGAACTCACTGCAGTCCTCGGCCTTAGCCTCCCTAAGTGCTAGGATTTAGATATGAGTGACCATGCCCAGCCAGCTTACACTGCTTCTGTTGTTTGCCCTTGACAAAATTGGAAACTGAGACCCAAGGATATGATGAGATTTGATCAGGGTTGTGGAAGTGATAGGATACCATGGGCCAAACCCAGGGTCTTTCCCCAGGTTCCCAGTCCAGAGTATCTTCTCTCTGCCCCTCTAGAACAAAGACCAGACAGGCCTATCTTTGAGTCCTGGCCTAACCACCTGCTGTCCATACGAGGGACATACTACCCCATTTGCCCCTGATGCTCCAGGCATAACTATAGCAACACCACCTTTCATTCTCAGAAGAGCCCCTTTTGGCTCAGTAGCTTACTTGGTCAGCCTATGTCTGTGTGACCTGAGGCAACGTCTCTGAACCTCTGTGCCCTCATCTGTACTGAGTCCTGATACCTGGGCAGGATTTCTATGAAGAACGAGACAAGCTGATGCCTTACATGCTAATTAACAAGGGCCTGGCAAGTGCTGAGCTCTCCTTAAATAGCAAGTATTGTCACTGGAACAAATTATAACTGAGAGGGAGGAGAGAAATGTGTTTGGGGAACCTGAGATGACAGGAACTGGTGTCACATTGCGCTTGTGGGAAGAAGAGGAATTATGGCTACTACACCCCTCTCAACTAGTGCCTCCTCTCCTCACCATAGCACTATGACAAGGACATACACTGTATAATCTAAGGGGAAACTGAGTCTTCTGAGTTTGAATGACTTACCAAGATCACCACACAGCTGGTATCTTGTCACTGTCTCCAATGCCTAGGAAGGCAGGGTGACATGAGGGAGACCGGCTCAGGTTTGGCCAAGCCCAAGCAGGAGGAAGGGCCACCAGCCATGCCAGACATTGTGGTCATGGACTTTGCGCCATCCTCCCTGCCTGACTCTCTCCTTCTTCCCCCTTGGCCTGGCTCCTTGGTAGAAGTCTCTGGGCAGCTGTGCTTTAACTGATGAGTCTTGGCTCATTCTCTGGGGACAAGCCAGGGATGGTGTGGAAGGAGGCTAGAGGCTTCCAAGGAACAGGGTCCCTAGTCAGCTGTTCTCCCTCGCTGTATCTCCAGTGTCCCGGGGTCCACCATGAGCAAACAACTCAGGGGCCTGGAAGTCAGAAGTGCTGGCCTCAAACTCCACCCCAGAGCAGCTGACCTGAGGGGCCACTTCTTGTCCGTGGGGAAAATCCTAGGAGCCACCATTGTCCTAAGCACTTACTATCACACCTGAGCACCCCGCCCCCATCCTCACAGCATAAACACAGTGGGAAACTGAGGTTCCAAGGCCTGAATGATCTGCCCAAGCCCACACATCCTGGCAGAATCAGACATGTGGCTCTTTCACCCATACAGTAATGGCCTGTGAAAACAGAAGTGAATTACTAAAACCTTTCTTGTGTGTTGGTATAAGGTTCCAAGGAGGTAGTATAGGTAAAATGAATATGGGCTTAGAAATTATTGATGTGCTCTCTTATCCTCTTCCTGACTTGGCCTCATACAAACAGTGTAGGGCACTTCCTCATTCACTGACTTCTTAGTTTCCAGGCCATCTTATACCCTTCCTTACTGGTTGAGCTGAGGATCAAATGAGACCATGGACTTGACCATAAAATGCTTGGCAAAACAGGGAGACTAATTATTATGGTTCTAAAGCAATTAAGGCAAAAGAGAAAGAAGGTGGCTAGGGCAAGACAGTTTAGGGTCAGCCCTTTGTCTCATGCCCTCATGCTGATGGGCAGGGCAAGAGCAAGAAGGAGCCAGAATCTTCACACGTCTGCTGAGACTCAGCCTGCACTGGTGCAGATATACATGCACACCCACAGATCCTATCCCCAGGAGTTCAAATTTTCAGTTGTCCCTTTCCCTTCTGCACAGCCCCATTGCTGATTCTGCTATATCCCATCAGTCACCAGGTCCAGTTTTACACACAGAATATCCTGAAGTCCCCAGGGTTCTGGACTTCCTAATAACCTGTTCTCAGGTCTATAAGCCTCTGTTTGGTGGAGCCTTCCTCTTCCAGTCCATCAACCATATGACCCTAGAGAATTTCTGTAGTCCCAAGGTCTTCTGGTCCTAGTCATCCTCTGCTCAGAATCCTATGCATGTAGAAATTCAAATGAGAATTTAAACTTTCACATCCCCTGAGGCCGGATGTTGAGGACTCTGAGGGTCTGCTTGCTCACTTCCCCAATCTTCACCTCACTAGACCCCTCAGACCTCTTTTTCCAGAAAGAGCCTGGATCTCTAGTATCTGACTTGTGTTTCCTAGAATGCCCTTCTTGTCTGCCTGAAAAACTCCCTCATTTTGGAGGGTTTGTTGTGGTCACATGTTTTGTTTTGTTTTGTTTTGTTTTGTTTTGTTTTGTTTTGTTTGAGACAAGGGCTCATGTAGCCCAAGCTGGCCTGGAGTTCACTGTATAGCTAAGGCTGGCCTTAAACTCCTGATATTCTTGTCTTCATTTCCCAAGTGCTGGGATTACAGGTATGACAACACAGCTGGCAAAACTCCTAAAGGTCTAGTTCAGATATCAGTTTATTATTTCCTAAATCCATCCTCACAAACTTTGGTTCCCATTCAAACCACTGTCTACTCCACTCTGCCCTGAGCTTCCAGCATGCAGACGCACACCCTCCAGCCATTTCCACCCAACCTGATGGCTCTGTCCACACTAAGAACTGAGTCTGCCCTGCCCTACTCTGCTCACAGCCCTTCTATGACTTCCTGTTGCCCTCCAAGTAACAGTTGTATTGTTCACTTTTTCTCTCCCAGTACCACTCCATGTAGAAAGCCCCAAAGCCTCCAATCCCTACCAGCAGACACATAGGCCCTTCTGTGCCCAACATAGGGCTTACCTTGTTGCAGTGTGACTAAGGCTTCAACTCTTCATGGATTTGCACTGAGAGGAACCCCTGTCCTCAAGGCTAGATCCAGCATGAAGCAGAGAGTGAGGAGTGAAGAGCCAGGCTGCTAGGGTCCAACTTGAGACTTGATTGCTCACCAACTGATAAGTTCAGCCAGTTTCTTACCCTCTGTGCTTCAGATTTGATGTCAGAAAAGTGCCTCTATCATAGTGTGGTCTCAGGGTAATGTCACAGGAGGCAAGTGTAGACAGACTGCACATACCATGCACAGATGGGCCAGTCACCAAGACAGCACTGTATTGTTTTTCCAAAAATCCTCAAAACAAAATGGGTGTGGTGGTGCATGCCTTTAACACCAGCACTTGAGAGGCAGGGGCAGGTGAATCTCTGAGTTCAAGGTCAGCCAAGGATACATAATGAGACCCTGTCTCAAAATAAGTAAAAATAAAACCTTTTATTTTTATTCATTTGTATTTTATATGTATGACTGTTTTGCCTGCATGTGTGTACAGTACCCACAGAGGTCAGTAGAAGGTATCAGATCCCCTGGAACTGGAGATGCAGATGGTTGTTATCTGCCATGTGGGTGCTGGGAACTGAACCTGGGTCCTCTGCAAGAGCAGTCAGTGCTCTTAAGCCATTGAGCCATCTCTCCAGCCCCAATAAAAAAAATTTTAATGAATTAGCCCAGCAGTTGGGAGGCAGAGGCAGATGGATCTACGTTCAAGGCCAGCCTGATAGGAATTGATGAGCTAGAAGAGGCAAGGAGGGAGTTACAGGCAGAGAGAAGCACTAAGACAGGGGTGCCTCTTACTCAGCTCTCTGTGTCCTAGGTGAGGTGTGAAGCATGTCCTGTGGGTGGCAGCCAGAGAATGGGGAGCAGTGGGGGAGGATGAAGTGAGCTGAGCAAGAGACCCTCAGGAACCAAACTGAAGGTCTGGGACTAAGTCCTGGGACACTGGGAAGCCTTGCGGGGCTATGAGCAGAGAGGATGTAGAGGAGACAGAGGGCTCAGGCAGGGAGACAGGAAGAGAGGGCAGACAGAATGCCTGGTATCCAGTGTATCATCCACCTGAGGGAAAGTGCAGTTTTGGTGAGACACTGAGCTCCACCCTGTCTCTGGGGATCCACAGGTCTTCTCTCTGGTCATCTTCTCCTCTCTGCTGACGGATGGCTACCAGAACAAGACAGAGTCTTCTCAGCTCAGCTGTGTTCTCAATAGCAACCACATGGCCTGTAGCTTTGCTGTGGGAGCCGGCTTTCTGTCCTTTCTCAGCTGCTTGATCTTCCTCGCCCTCGATGCCCAAGAGAGCCGCATCATTGGCACCCGCTTCAAGACAGCCTTTCAGCTCTTGGACTTCATTCTGTCTGGTGAGTCCCAGGGAACCTTGCAGAACTGTCCTGCTCACAGTCCTGTGCCACTCCTCCTATCCTGTACCTAACAGTTCTTCCACTGTGAGGGTTTGACCCTGTGTCTCTTGCCACAAACAACTCATTTTCCAGGCCCTGCATAGCACTACTTCCTTCCTGCCCCTCATTACCTCTAGAAGCTGTCCAGGCTGTCTGCTTTCTCCATCACATTCATCCTCCTGACTCACTAAACACTGCCTGAAAAGCCACTTGTGGCAGGAATGGATCCCAGTGCACTTTGCTCTGTGGGCTTCTTTGCCTTCAGTGTAAACTGAAGACAGCCTTGCAGGGGTTTCTGAGGGTGAAATGATTTAAAGAGGTTCTGTAGTCATATGAACATGTGCTGAGTGTTTCTCGGTGTCAGGAAGGCCACCAAGACACATGCCTCCTCTCCTACAGCCCACAACTACCCTAGGGGTAAGTCCTGCTCATCTCAGAGAAAACTGAGGCTGAGGTGGTCATGTACCTGGGCTACACTGCTATCCTGTGAGTGACAAGTCCCATGCTTCACAGCACAGCCCAAACTCTGAAGGCATACCACACTGTCTATAAAGCCTTACTCACAGCAAGTGCCAAACAAATGCCCATTGTTTATCCCCAGAGCCTCAGACCCTCTTCACGCTGCTCTTCCTCCCCTCTCCAAGGCTCATTCGCACCACCTCAGGGCCAGAAGTCCGTGAGAGCCAGAGATTGCTTCTATCAGAGAGCCCCTTGAGCAGCAGGAAAGTGCTGTGTCCCCAAAATAGGACTCCCTAAGTGTGGCTCCTGAGCATGTGAGATGTGTCTGGCCCACGGGCAGCTGAGTTCCTTTCAGATTCTGGTGAAGTCAAAGCAAGCACATGTGGCTAGGAGTTAGCTTTAGAGGGCACTTGAGGGATTTGGGGTTAGCACTAGGGAGTGTCACACAAGAACCCCAGCTCCTCCTTGGCATACCTTGCCCCTCACTGCCCCCAAACATGCTCTCCCAGCTCTCTTTTCTCCTCACCCCTACAGTCCTCTGGGCAGGTGTCTGGTTTGTGGCCTTCTGCTTCCTAGCCAGCCAGTGGCAGCATTCGAAGTCCAAGCACTTCCTCTTGGGGAACAGCAGTGCCAAGGCAGCCATTGCCTTTGCCTTCTTCTCCATCCCTGTCTGGGTGAGGACAAGCCCTGGCCCCCTTTCAGGGTGGAGTGGGGGGCATACACCCAGTGATTAAGGCCAGGGCTCTTTCTGAGCCTCTACTGGTGTCCTCTAAGCCCACCTTCCTAAGGCATCTCCCCTCTGGGTACTGGTGGGCAGTGAGCAGTCATCCATCCACTGCACTCGCCCCCCATCTTCCAGGCCAGTCCATCTCAGCCAGGGTAAAGCTTGCCCTTTCCTGTCCACAGATATTCCAAGCGTACCTGGCCTTCCAGGACCTCCGAGACGAGGCTCCAGTCCCCTACAAGCGCTCCCTGGATGAGGGTGGCGTAGTGCTGAACACCCTCTCCCCACCATCCACCGCTAGCCTTGCCAACCCACCCACCATGGGCCCCAACAGCCTGAGTTACACTAGCTCAGCCCTGTCCCCCTACCTGACCACTCCGAAGGCTCCCCGCCTTGCTATGATGCCAGACAACTAAACAGCTTTATCTATATCAGTAAAGAGCTCTTCTCCCTTCTGAGGGGTTTCTGAATCACCCTGTCCTCTGTTCCTCTCATCCCTTAGGTAGTGGGTGAAGGAGGGAGAATGGCCCCCAGGCCATCTCAGGGTCTTCTGAAGCAAGTCATGTTTCTGTGCTACCCCCAGGTACCCTGCCTAGTCACCTGTGCCTTGAAGCCACTTTATACTTGAGAAGGAGGTACAAGAGCCTCATGCTACAACTAAGGTTGAGATTCAGAGAGAAAAAGCCTCAAAGTACCATGAGAAGTGGGGCAGTGGCAACCCAGCAGTCTAAGCCTTTACTCCATAGTGGCAAAGCACTCAATAGCCATTTATATAAGGAGTTGGTGAAGGGATGGCCATGAATGAGATTCAGAAGAGGTCTGTTATTCAAACACATCAAAATCCATCCTAGGAAAAAAGCAAGGGTTTCTACATGAGATTCCCAGGGTTGCCAAGCACATGGCTCCTAAGGGAGTAGCAGGAACAGGGCCTTGCCCAGAAGGGACAGCTTCTACCTGCCCCCCAGCCATGGGGCCAGGGATGAAGAAAATTGCTCATGGCCATACTAAAAAAACAAACAAAATATTTTATTTAACCCAATATATCCAAAGTTATCCTGTTTCAACATGTAATCATTGTAAAAATTCACTTTAAGTGGTCTAACTGTGTAGCTCAGGCTGGCCTGGGACTAACTCTCCCCCAGCCTAAGTGCTGGGATTACAGGAATGCACCATTATACCCTAGCACTGAAAATTACCAGTGCAGTGTTTTATATTTATTTTCATTGTTGAAATTTATCTTACTCATGGCTGGCTTGGGCTCTGCCCTGGGATTGGCCCTGTCATATATTGTGTGGACAGGTGTCCCTGATGACACCCTGCTAGGCAGTACTACTCTGGAGCCTTCTGGTGTCCTAGAGACTGGACATTCTATGTATATAAATGTTATGCCTGCATGGAAGTACACCTGTGTTGTGCCATGCCCTCAGAGGCCAGAAGAGGGTGTCAAATTCCTTGGAACTGGAGTTAAGGAAGGTTGTAAGCTGCCATGTAGATGCTGGGAACTGAACCTGAGTTCTCTACAAAAGCAGCCAGTGCTCTTAACTGCTGAGCCATCTCTCCAGCCCTGGATATCTGCTTGCTGTTGTTAGACATCTGTTGTATGTTTTATTAAAATGTAAAATTAGTAGGCAACAGATTTTTTAAAAAGTAGGGGGCTAGGGCTGTAGTTCAGCTGGTAGAACAATGACCTGTCATGCATAAAGCCCCAGGTTTGACCTTCAGCACTGCATAACCAGGCAGGATAGTTCACACTTGTAACCCCAGCCCTCAGAAGGCAGGAGCAAGAGGATCAGAAATTCAAGGTCATCCTCAATATTCAGGGATTTGAAGCCAGCCTGGGATGTATGACAGCATCTCAAAACAAAACAAAAACAAACTACAAGTCTGGAGAGATGGCTCAGCGTGTACTATTCTTCCAGAGGACTGAAGTTCAGTTCCCAGCAACCACATCAGGCAACTAACAACCACCTGTAACTTCCTCCTGGGGAATCCAATGCCTCTGGCTTCTGTAGGCACCTATACATATCTCATGTACATATCCACACACAGACACACACATATACACATAATTAAAAATCAAAATCCTGCCAAGAGCAGTGGCACATGCCTTTGATTCCAGCACTCAGGAGGCAGAGTAAGATGGAGGCCAGCCTGGTCTACATGCTGAGTTCCAGGCCAGCTGGAGCTACAGGGAGAACCTGTCTCAGAAAATGAACAAAAAATAAAATAAAATAAAAATCTTTTAAAAATAAACTTCACAGCACAGAGGCTGTGACCTGCAGAGCATTTGCTTAAAAACTTAACAGAGATATGTTCTGGGGTCAGATTTAGGCTCCATCCCTTTGGGAAGCTTCCCATGTGTCAGGACATGCTTAATTCTATAGACTTAAAACACACACACACACATCACAGTTCCCCTGTCGTGTGAGATAAAACAGCAGAAGAAACACTCAGACCTGGGAAACGAGTTGTAAGCATTCTCCTCTGTCAGATGCATGGTCTGGGACATGTCATATAATTTCTCTGAGCATGAGCTGTATGGACTATACATATTTAGATTATTTGGTTGCCAAACCATGTTCAAAGATGTACCTCAGGGCTGAGCAGTCAGGGACCCACCCACAGCTCTCTGTGTTCTCCCCATCAGGCTTCTGGACAAAACTCCTAAACAGAAAGTCCCACTAAAAGCAGCTGCAACACCACACAGAAAGCTAAACATGAGGGCTCTAGAGCCAAGAAGTTCAGCAGTGAGCCCCATATCTGCCATTCACCCTCCTGCACCTGTTCTCTCATTTGTGAAGTGTTCCTTCCTTGGGGGAGTTAAGAGCCAAATGAGTATGCCCATGTGATCTGCATGGCATGGCAACTGCTCTGGAAAAGCCAGCCAGCCCATGTCACCTGAAGTCAGAGTTGGACACACCTAGGAATTGGGAAGTTCTCGGGAGACATATGGGCAGTTTGACTGAACCAAGGATCGAAATTCTAGATAGTGGCTAGAGGTAGAGCTCAGTGAAGGAACACTTGCCTAGCATGTACACAAGGCCTGGATTCAATCCCCAGCACTACAAAAAATAAACAAAAAACAGATCCAGCCATTGACAAGAGGCAAGCAGGGAATGGACGTAGGAAATAGCCAGGTGTGAAGCCCATCTGGAGAGGGATCAGGAAAATATTTCATTTGCTTTTTAACTCCACAAACAAACAAAACATAGTGTCAGCCCAATAATAAATGATGACAGCCCAGCAGCCAAGTTCTAGGGGTGTGGAGAAATGCAGGCGTCCCATCCATTCAGCTCCAGCCAGCTGCTGCCACCCAGAATGTCAGACTGACGGATTTCTTTTCAAGAGAAGCCAGAAAAACAGAATGTATCGTGAAAATCTAGCTTTAAAACTGGCACCCTTTTTTTTTTCTTTATAAAACAATGTCAAAATGCCAACTGGGGGCAGGATGAGGACTGCCCAACCTTAGCTCTTCAGGAGCCTTTGTGGTACTTGGGTCTGGAAAGTCATCTGACAGTTTCTACATCAAGAGAAGAATCAGATTCTCCCAGCCTCTTCCACAGAAAGTCTCAAGGCATCAAGATACAGTGGAGAGTCCTGGGAAACCCCATTTCTCATCCCTCTGTTCCTCATAGGACTCTGGTCACCCAAGAGCAGAAGCAGAGAGTAGGCCATGCCAGAAAGCAGGAACAGCAAAAAGGGTCATTTTCCTTTGTTTATTTCAAGAGAACAAAGAATCAACCATCAAATTCTGTACAAAAACATTGTGTTAGAGCGTGGTGACCTTTAGGCCAGCCTCTTTCCCATGCCACAGCCCAAAGCCTCCCATAATTTGTCAAAAGACAGGACAACACCCCTCTCTCCCAAGCCAAAAAATTCTGGAGAAAATTATGAAAACTCAGGGAGATCTCATTAACCCTTTCCCTTCCCCCAGTCCAGGAACCTGGGTGGAGGGAGGGTTGTGGTCAAAGCTGAGGTGGGCAGGCAGGCATCAGCAGACGTAGTGTTTGGCAACCATGGGGCTGGGGTGGGATCTGGGAGAGAGCTGAGGGGCTTGGGGAAGGGAGAAGACCTCTGGCTGACCCTGGCCCAGAAGACACTTGAAATACAGTTTATAAAAATCAGGGCCAAAGTAGAAGAGAAAAAAGTCATCAGAATCAAAAACTAAACAGTGGAAAGATTTGTTGTTTTCGTCTCTAAAAGGCAAAAAAGCTACAAACAGCTCAGGTTCTGAGCTCCCCAAGATATGGGTCCTCCACTACCCCCAAAACCCAGCAGGAGAGAGTGGGGAGCTGGGAGGGGTGGGCTCTTTAAAAAGTCATCCCTAGATGGGAAGGCTCTTGGTCTTCGGCAGCCTTCCTCTGCGTTCTTCCCTGCCTTGGAGAAGGCTGGTGAGGCCAAGGCTATGCTGGCAAGCTCAGCTTCTTCCCCTTTAGGACTGTGGAGAAAGAGAGACGGGGTAATTCTTACCCACTGCCATCCAGAGGGACAGACTCCCGCCCTAAGCAAGACCTGTGGTAAGCTGGGTGAGGAGAGAATCCCCAGGACTCCGCATTCTGAAGGGGTGGGTCTAGATTTATCAGGAAGTGAGACTTGGACCATGGACTTGTCACAGGGGCTGAGCAGAAGTAGTCAAAAGCAGGCCTTGTGTCCCATAGTGCTGGCTGCAGACTGAATCTCCATAGAGTCAAAGAGCCTAGCAGGGTTGGCTGGACAAGACCCCCTTCCAACCTCCAAGCTAGAACAACCAGACCTCCAAGCCCTTACCTTTATTGCCAATTGTCTCTTTGTTTTTGTTTGTTTTTGTTTTTTGTGAGGTGCAGGCTAGCCTCAAACTTGTCACAATACTGCCTCAGCCTCCAGAGAGCTAGAGTGATAGGTCTATACCACCAGACCTGGTCTTATTGCCTCTTTCTTGGTCTTCAGATCTCTACATAAATATCACTTTAAGATGCACACAGGTCCTGGGTAAGGCAGTCCCTACCCTTCTACCTCAGTGCCTCAGGAAGACATCCCTGGTTTCGTCCATCCATCACTCCCCTCTCCTCTGGACATTCTTTAGGGTTCATATGTTATCTTTCACACTAGGATCTAAGGGGAGGGAAGGGCCTCCATCACCTTGCCTTCTCTACTACAGCTGAGTCCCAGACACAAGTGCTTGATACGTTTGTACATTAAGAATAAATCTCATTAGGCTAGACTCCCTACCTGGACTGAACTCTTCCACTTAGAGCAATACAGTCGGAGAATAAAACATCCTTGAGCTTTAGGGAAGCAGGATGTGGAGTCCATAAATAGGAGAAGTTAGGCCTGGAACCCCAGAAGCCAGAAAAGGAAGCCCTCTACCCCTCAAGTAATATAGGGCTGGCAACAGACCCTGGGTCCAGGGAGTGCAGGAATTGGGAGAGAGCAGGCTCCTTCCAGCTGGCCCTGGCTACCTTTGGTGATATAGAGGTAGAAGAAATCGCAGTAGAGGACTGTCTGGACCAGGCCAGCCACAATGGCGATGAGGTCGAAGAAGCCCTCGAAGTGGTAGCGCCAGATCCAGTTGAAGAGATAGAGTGTACGGTAGACACCCAATGCAAATAAGTAGTGGCTGGTGATGGTCTCCGCCTCTCCTGTCTTGCTCACCATAAACAGCTGTGGCAAGATAGCCACTGACTCCAGGTAAATGGAGAAGGTCCAGAGGATCTGCAGAGGCCAAAGATGAGGACACATGAGGCAGTGGGGCCAGCAAATCACAAGATAGGCACTGTGAACTGATCCCAGTACTCAACATTGACTGTTCAGCCCATGTCACCAGTCCATCATTCAATACCCCCTAAATTCCCACCCTACAAAGAAGCTGAGATTTGAGAAGACCCTTGCCCACGATGACAGAGCTTATAAGCACAGGGGACTTGACTGGAGCTCAAGATCACAAGTACTTGTCAGCTGTATCTCTTTGGAGGCAAAACAAAAGCCTTTCTTCTGCAAGACCTAGCACAAGGCACCCCACGCCTCTCCGAGCTTCTGAGTCTCCACAATGGAGACCCTTTCCTGCTCTCATCATAAGGACGCAGTTAAATGTGTGATCTTTAAAGACCTAAGTCAGAATATGTTGTTCCCTAGCTTAAAATCCTCTGGTGGTGGGCTGGAAAGATGGCTCAGTGTTTAAGGACCCAGGTTCAATTCCCAGCACCTATGTGACAGCTAACAACTGTAACTCCAGTTCCAGGGGATGTGACTCTCTCTGACCTCAACGGGTGCACAGCAATTAAGAACTGGTTGTTCTTGCAAATGACCCGGGTTTGATTCCCAGTACCCACATGGCAGCTAACCATCTATCACTCCAGTTCTAGAGGGGCTCCACCTCTTCTGACCACCAGAGGTGCTGCACAACACAGGTACACTTACAAGAAGAACACTTATACACATAAAATAAGTAAATCAGAAAACATTAAAAACTAATTCTCTGATGGATTCTTATGCAACCAGAATAAAATCCAGACTCTTGACCTTGTTCTTCAAGCTCCTCCCTACCCCTACCTGGCCTCCTCCTCCCACAGGTCCCTCTCTGGGCAGCACAGCAGACCTCCAACATACCAAGCTGCTTCTTGCCTCAGGGCCTTTGCACCTGCTCTACCCCAGACTGTCCCAAGCCTGCCTGCTCTGTGTCCTCCTAACCTCAGCAACCAGTCACTTCCTGAGAGAGAGAGAGAGAGAGAGAGAGAGAGGTCTTTCCCTGTCCACTTATCCTCCAAGACTCACCACGCTGTCTTTTGGAATTCTTTGAGACAGATCTTGTTAGAAAGCCCAGGTTTGCCTGGAACCCATGCTACAGCCCAGACTGGCCTTGCACTACAATTACTGGCTTATTAGTGCCACCGTATCTGGCATATCACTCTGGAATCCTGAGTCTTGTTCACCCCAGGGCTGCAGCACCAGGCACAGCTCCCAAATGAGGGTGCCAGTGAGTCAACTTGAAAGTACCTATAACAGGCTGTTTATGGCACAGGCTACCCTCAAGGGAGTGTGGATAGCCATCTTCCTGACTGGGACAGGGCATCACAGCCCCTGTGCAGTCCCTAGCTCTCTGAAAATCCCACCTGGAGTGACGATGCATGGTCTGCTGCATACCCGAAACCTTCCCTCAGAGAACAAAGCCAGGTGGCTTCTCTACAGTTGTTTTGGTCTTCAGGAAGGAAGTAAGAAGTATCAGGATATGCTGGTAACAACTCGGACACCTGTCCTGCACCTCTCCTGCACATGGGGGCGTTAACTAGCTTCAACCTTAGATTTACAAGGTGGGTCCAGCTATTATTCCCATTATACACATGAGCAAACTCAAGCCCAAGGACTAAGAACCCTACTCCCATGCAGGTGGACTCCAGGCCTGCTCCCTTGATCACCCAGAATTCTCCAGGAGGCCCACCTCTCATCCTTAGGGTGACCCTAGGAGAACTGAATCACAGAATAGGAGACTGAAGGTCTCTTACACTTTGTTCTAAGCTTTCTTATGTTTATTTGTGTTTGTGTGAATGCCATGTCTGCACAGGTACCTAAGAACGCCAGAAGAAGGTATAGGACCCCTTGGAACTGGAGTTAACAGGGGCTGTAAGCTGCCCAACATGGATGATGGAACCTGAACCTGGATCCTCTGCAAGTGCAGGAGTGCTCTTAACCACTGAGTCATCTCTCCAGCCCTGAGATCTGAATTTTTAAAGAATATTTCGGTTCCAGGTGTGGTGATGTATGCTTATAACCGCAGCACTTGGGAGGCCGAGGAAAGAGTATTATTGTAATTTCAAGGCCATCCTGGGCTACACAAGAAAATCTTGTTTCTAAAACAGTTATTTTCCCCCTCTGGTTAAAAAGTAACTTTAAAGTGCATGATTTACTAGCATGGGTTCTAGAAACAGGCACTCAACTTCTATGCCCAAACTCCTGCCTTAGTCTTCCTACCTGCACAATGGGTCCAGTAACACTAACTCAGCTGTGGTGATGAATAAATCAAGTGTTTAAGTGGCAAAATTGGCATGTTTGCAGTCAGGACCTAGAGCCCACCATAACATGGTCACCCTCCCCCTGTTATTTCTGCAGGCCCATGGGTCAGTGTTATCCCTATGAGATTTTGGGCTGCACTGTGCTTTTAGAAATACATTTTGAATATGTAGCCAAAACTCTGAAGCTAGATCTTGTCTAAGAACTAAATTACAGCTTCTGACAACCTTGATGTGTCTGGCCGCCCAGGACTGGCTCCCTCATAGGGCAGGAGTGGGCTGCAAAGGAAGGTGCTCCAGCGAGGGTTCCTGCCAGGCCCAGGATTTGTAGGCTGGGTCTGAGCACCAGTCCTCCTGAAATTCCTCCCCGTACATACAGACCCCACCAAAACACCACAGGGCCAATATGAGAACAGCCAATATCTAGAGATAGAAGTATCACACACGGTACTAGCAAGTCCCTCAACAAACATAACTTGGCCCTTTCCATCTCATGCCAGACACTGCTCTATAAACTTCCATTATAGCTACAAGGGCTGGGGTACAGCTCAGTGCACAGCAGCTAGGCCCCATTCCCCACCACAATAAATAAGAATGTTAAAAAATAGGAACTGATTTCCCCATGTTACAGATAAGAAAACTGAGGCATGCACTTGCCCAAATCCCACTGTTGCCCAGGCTTCTAACCCTCACACCTTGATTCCAAAGCTTCTGTGTATAACTGATAGGCAACCCTAAACTCAGTAAACCCTCTGTGACCCATTTCACAATGGGGAAACTGAGGCATAGAGAGGACAAGTCACAGGCCTGAGTTCATAAAGTAGAAAATAGAAGATCCCAATAGGAGTTAGTGACACATGCCTGTAATCCAAGCACTGAAGCAAGATTTCAAGTTCCCTGACAGCCTACACACTATATAGTGAAACTCTGTGTCAAAAAACAAGGATCAGGGATATGGCTTAGGAGTACAGCACTAGCCTAGCAGGCACAAGGCCCCAGACTTAATCTCCAGTGGGGCGGGAGGGTCCCTGAAATTCAAGTGGCCTCATTCCAGAACCTATTCCTCATTCCTAACTAATCAGTCTAGTACTGACTGGTGCCCCTGATAGACAACTCAAGGCTCAGTTTCCTCATCTGTAAATGGGGTTGTTATGAAACCTAATCAGCCACTCTACCCGAAGTGCTCAGAGCACCTGGCAGCAGTGCTACAGGTGCATTCACGTCCTGTCTCCACAGCCCTAGGCTGAGCATGCAGCTTTTGAATAAGGAAGTCTGAGTCAACCTTCCGAAGTGAAACACCTGAGAGGGCCTGCTATCAGCTGCCATTCTGCCATAACCATTCCACCACCACACCACCCTAGTGGTGACCTACCTCCAGAGGGGTGAAATCATGGTTGACCAGGAATGCCAGAATGGCCGTGGGAACTACAAGGAACTCCACCCGAAAGGTGTCATGGTTCCCGTCATAAGTAGCTTTGAACTTGCTGTAGATCATCCACACAGTGGTAAAAGAGCAAGCTATGTAGACCACCTGTTGAAAGACAGTGACAGAGCAAGTCAGCCCACAAGGGGGGCTTCTCCCAGTAGGTTCCTACAACAGAAATCAAGCTCCCAGCCCTCCTCCCTCAGACCCAGGGGTCCTCCCCAGCCCTCCTCCCTCAGACCCAGGATCCCAGCCTCCAGCCTTACTCTGTCAAAACCAGGAGTCTAGATTCCAGCCCTCCTCCCCCAGATCAGAACTCCAGGCCCACGCTTCCTTGGGACTGACTCCTCCCTGACCCATAGCCTAGCAGGGGGCTGGATGCAGCTCTACCTTCATGGAGGTGTTGTAGAGTGAGATGTAGTTGGTGAACAGGTCCAAGTAGCGGGCAGTGAACACCACGGCAAACAGGACCTGACTCTTCCCTGAAATCCCTGTGATTGAGACAAGGAGCTGGTGGTGGGCTGCGGGGGCAGTAAACTAAGGTGCAGCGGCTGGGACAGCCCGAAGAGGCTCTGTAACACAGCTGTCCGCAGGCGCCTTACAGCCTGAGCACGGCCCTTTCCCACTGCCCACAGCCAGGGGGCGGCCGGCCCCAAAGCTACTCCAGACCGAGGCTCCGTCCCAGGCTAGGCCTCACCGATATACTGTCTCCTGCAGAGTGCCCTCCACCCCAGCTTGGACCCATGCTGGAACCTTGGGAGGGCTCTGCCTGACTTCAGACCCCCAAACAGTCGCCTTCCTCCCGCTTCCTTCCCAGCCTCCACAGTCCACGTCACCAACTCCCAGCCACCTCCCCGCCTGCCATGGCTCCTGGTTCCCTGCCGCCTGACACCCATCGCTGTCCCAAAAGGTGCGGACGCAGGTGGGCGGTGGCCCAGAGCCCCCCAACAAACTGTGGGTACCTCCGGTCCGAGATGGGGCTGACCCCCTAGTGGCCCCGAACCTGGACGAGAGAGCCCCAGCAGCAGTCGCTGGAGGGCTCTGACTTCCCGGGCTCCAGCCTTCCCCGGCCCTGGGCGGCCCCGCTCCCGCTCCCCCTCCGCGGGCGGGGAGGGGTTCGCTCACCCGCACATGAACGGGACTTCCAGATTTTGAGCAGCAGCAAGATGATGGCTAGGAGGTGGGAGAGGTCTCCCAGGAATCGGAAGAGGTTCATGGCTGGGGGGCTTGGGCAGGACGAAGCTGGGGGAGACCAGCCGGCGGGAAGAGGGCGGGAGAGGAGCCCTCCGGTAGCTCAGCTCCGGGGAGGGGGCTCTGGGAGGTGAGCCGAAGCCCGAGTCGCCGGAGCGGGGAGAGGGAGGAGGGCGGAGTCCGGGCTGGAGCTCCACCCCGAAGGCGGACCGGCTCTCCGGCGCCGCCTGCCGCCCAGCCCCTGCCTTGCCGAGCTGCCCGAACACCCTGCCCGCTACCCGCCGGGAACTGGAAGGGTCCCCAGGGCCGCACCTGCCCTTTCGCCTTCTCTCCAGACCAGCGGTGTCTCTATCAAGGCTGGAGGGCAGAGGCCGCCCAGCCCGGGCCCTTAGCAGGAATCCCGGAGCCTGACGGTCTTGGAGGGACTTGGGGTGATGATGCAGCCTGTTATCTTGGCATTGGGAGGGAGGTCGAGGCATGTGGATGACCATTTCCAGGCCGACGGCTGCACGGTGACAGTCTGTTCCCCCACAAAACAACACCAACAACAATAATTCCTGGAGACACAGGGGGTAGGTTTCTGCCTTCCTCGGTGGTCTCTAGTCCCTCAGCTCAGATTCCCTCAGGACCCAGGTATCTGGACCTCAGTTTCCTCCCTCAGACCCAGGGGTCCAGACCCCAGCCCTCCAGCCCCACCCCCACACCACCCCCGCTCGTCTCCTCTCCTTTCCTCCCTTCTCTCACGGATCCGGGGTCTATTCTCCGGGGCCCAGAGTCCTAAAGCACACTCCTACCAGAATTGCAGATGCTGAAGACTGCTCTACCAGAAGCAAGATGGACAGATGGCCTTATGGGAACTCAGGGTTCGGTCTGTGATCATGACTGCTGTGTCTGTGATAGGGCAGTTTTCCTCTAGGAGACTGAGCACACATGGCTGTAGGACACTAGTACCCCAAATGACCAACTAGTCCCTCATCTAATAACTTTCTCAGAGGCTGGAGTGGAGCCTAGACCCCCTGGTCTGAGGAAGTAATGTTGAGGTCTGGACCTGTGGTCCAAGCAGAAAAGGCCAGGATTCCAAACCCTGGGTCTGAGGGAACAGGGCCAGGGACTGGACCCAAGTCTGAGAGAGGTGGACCAAGACCTGGAATCCTGGGTGTGAGAGAAGACTAGGGCCTGGATCTCAGGTCTGAGGGAGGAAGGACAATGTCTGAACCTCTAGGTTATAGGGAAGAGTGCTGGAATCTGTACTCCTGGGGCACTGGGCATGGACCCTGAGTCTGAGGGAAGAGGGATGGATTCTGGATCTTTATGTTGAAGAAGGTGGTCTGAGGGAGGAGGAGTGGGGCCTGGACCCCTGGGTCTGAGGGAGGAAAGGGTTGGGGGTCTAGACCCCCTGGTTCTGAAGGGAGAGGGTTGGAATCTGAACATCTGGACTGGGGGAGAAGAGACTCAAGTGTCTAGACTTCTGTGGGAGAGAGGTGGGTTCAGGGTCTGGACATCCTGGCTCCATGACATCCACTTTGCATCTCTGGGACCAGAAAAGTCACAAGATAGGTCTTAACATGGCAGATGTTGAAATCAGGCAGAGGGGAGGGGCAAATGGCAGTGACCCCCTACCCCAGCCCTCCATCTAGGTCCCAAGCTGTCTACCCGGTAGTGTCCTTGTCTCCCCTCCCGGCTTCCTCCCTTTTCAGTGCAGCCCCTCACTCCCTTGTCCCATCAGGTTGGCAGAGGCTGAGAGATGGGGTACAGGGTGGTCCCCTCCCCCACCCCGGACAGGAGGAAGGGTCCCTAGGGAAGCCAGGAGGGGGGGCTGTGAGTCTCTTGGCAGGAACGGACGGGGACTGAATGTTAATAGCATCCTGAGTGAGTGTGCGAGAGAGAGCAGATCGAGTGTGAGTCCCTCCCGCTCTGGCTCTTGCAAGCCGTGGCCGCCGCCGCCGCCGCCGCCGCCGCCGCCGCTGCCGCCGCCACCGCCACCCTCCACCCGCAGCCTCCTTGGCCACCAGCGCCCAGCTGGGGGGTGTCAGCCTGGGTGGGTTCGCCTGGCCCCCAGAGGTCTCCCCTGCTATAGCCATCTGCCAGGTGAGAATGTGTCCTGGTGTCGGGCTGGCTAGTGGGGGGGGTGTGTCTGTAAGGGCTGCAGCGGTAGCTGGGGGGTGGAGGGGACTCTTGTCTGTACCAACCCTGAGTCGCCTGCCTGTACCTCACAGGCCCCCAGTCTGTTCCCTGAGCCCCCAAACCTGGATTGATGGTGTGCACCTGGGTTCTGTGCCTCCTGTCTGCATCCAGTCGGGCATCTGGCTGTCCCCGGATGCCTGTGTCCTCCTGTCTGTCCGAACAGCCACTGAGAGCAGTGACAACGCGGCCCCATTGGGGCCCTGCGCAAATGTGGCGTGTGTGTGTGTGTGTGTGTGTGTGTGTGTGTGTGTCTCCCTCATCGAGCTCCGGGGGTGTTGAGGGGGAATCCCAGGGAAGTGAGGTTGTGCGTGTGTGCGCGTGTGCATGTGTGTTTCTGCCTGTGCTTGAGAGTGGGGGCACCAAGGAGGGGGGGTATGAGGTGGCCAAGCAAGGAAGGGGCAAGCAGTTACCCTGACAGGCAGCCTCCTGCTCCTTACACAAACACACACAGGCTACCAGCTTCAGAGGTGACCCAGACAGACAGACATGGGGAGGGGGGGCTTTGCTGAAGGCACAAAGGGGTGCCAATAGGCCAGGGAGAAGCAATGGGATATGCGAGACAGGGGAGGAGCCGGGGCTGAAACGATAAGAGGGGGCACCCCAGGTGGGTGGAGGGGGATCCCCATGGGGTCAGGCCGCAAGAGGACACCCCGACAGCCTCTGCAATGTCCGGGGCCCAACTTCCAGCGCAACATGTGTAGCCTCATCCTCGCCTAGTCTGGTGGCCGCAACCTTGGGCGACAGACAGGGCAGGTCAGGATCAAGGAAGAGAAAGGAGAGACAGAGCCGGACAATCAAGAGGTCTCTGCCACTGCCGCCTCCGCTGCTGCCCTGGGCCTGGCCCCCCACCAGCTCCCCAACCCTTGGCGCTTTGGGTCTTTGGACACCCGAGTTCCGGTCCTGGCACCCCAGCAATCCCCCCCACAGAACAGGGTCATGAAAAGGTAAGGCTGGGGCAGGGGACACAGGGCTGGGGGTGGGGATGTGGCCCCCAATCTAGGGCAGGGAAAGTTGGCCAGGGACCTCAAGAAGGGAAGGGGCTTGAATGCAGGCTCTCTGTTCCCTGGCTCCCTTGTCCCTCAGGAACTGTCTTCTGCCCCTGTTCTCCCTCTCTGAGCCCCTTTCCTGAGTCTCTACACCTCAGAACTGCCTCAAGCCCCCCATTTCCTCGCCCCTGTCTCCAGCTGTACATCACTGACAACCCACCTCTGTTAAATCTCTCCACTTCACCTTCTCTGCACCCCCTCCCCGCACTTGTCTCCCTATCACTGGCCATCCCTCTCCCTCTCTCCTCTTGCTCTCCCCTCCCACCTCAGAGCTATGAGTCTGCTATTAATACCCCTGCCAAGGACCTTGAGGGCGTCCAGGGCCCAGCATCCAGCCCCAAGCCGCCACCCCTTCCTCAAGGTTCTGGAATGCCCTTCCAGGATTGGGGTGGATTGTGTGTGCAATGGGGGACGGGCTGCTATCTGCAGCACGGGGGAGGGGGGAGCTGTTGATCAAAAGGGCCTCTCCTGCTTCCCGTGATGGTGGGGCAACAGAAACGGGGACCTCCCCTCCTCCTCAGTGTTGGGGACAGGTTATGCTGTGGACAGGATCTGAGGGGGATGACTGGGAAGTGAGCTAAGGGGCAGCCAGGATTTGGGGACTGATGGGTTTGAGGCCAAAAAAGGGGGTCCTTAAAAGAAGACAGAACAGGAATCAAGATTCCCAGGTATTGGAGCAGGAGAGGGCCAGGACCCCTGAGTCATGAGAAAGAACTGAGTGGACTTTCCTGCTGGCTAAGGCGGGGGCATCTGCCAGGCCAAGTCTTCCGGGGGATGGAGGGGTTAGGGAAGGCTCTAGTGAGAGGGAGGAGGGCCAGGACTCCTGACAGAGCAGGCTGGGGGACCTGCCTCCTCAGCTCCTGTAGAGATGGAGGTGGAAGCCCACGCTGATGAGTGAAAGTCAGAATCTGGACCTTGTCCAGATATGAGCTCTGGGGACTGATACTGGATGGGGTGGGGGGGTTCACTCAGCCCCCAGGGTGCAAAGAGGCTGCACCAAAGAACTGGTTGTAGGAAAGCACTGGGCTCCAGCCTCCTCACAAGGGTGGGGCTGAAGCTGCCCTCCTGGGCCTCAGCAGTGACAAGGACCCTGTGGCCCCCCCTAAAGCAGAGGCCAGGGTCTGAGAGGCAGAGGAGGGGGCTGGTGGCTGAGCAGCCACCAGGAAGGGGAGAGCCAGTGTTAACCCCACAGGGACCAGGCCACAGCTGTGCGTTATTTTGGGGAAGAAGGGGGGCTATTCTGAGCACGGACTGAGCCAGCTGCTTGGGGAAGAGAGGCGATGGAGAGGAGGGGCAGGAGGCATGGACTGCAAGGTGGGGGACAGGCAACCCCTTCCCTGAGGAGACAGTAGCTTGGGACCTCCAGAAACATGGGGTAGCAATTAGGGTGTGTGAGGCTGCCGGGCAGGGCAGGGGTTGTGGGTCTCTCCCCCACTCTGGCTGCCTAGAGTGGACAGGCCTGTGCTGCCATGGCAACCAGACAGGAGACTGATTGACAACCAAGAGAGAACCCTTCTATCTGGACCCTGACCCCTCCAGGAAGCCCCCAGTACAGGCTCTAGTGCCTTCTGGGAACACAGACTAGACCTGCAGGGCCTCCTCCTCAGGCCCAGGACCCAGGACCCTGGGCTCCCAGCCCACCCACTCCAGGCAGCAAGTATTCAACAGGGGGCACTGGAGGCGACACTGTTTTTCCTCTAATTTACTAAATTGCTCCGGGCTGGAAGCCAGGGACCCCTCCCAGCTCTCCACAGCTGTGCCCCCAACTCTGAGTCTGAGCCTGGTCTGTGACTTTCTGTTTCCAAGAGAATGAGGGGACAGGGACAGAAGTAGGGGGCCAACAATGGCTTGGGGGGCGGGGAGAGGAAAGGTTGTGGGGCATTTTTTCTGCTTGGGGTACCCCACTAATTTCTCACCTCTCTCTTTCCCCACACACACCTGACCCCTTTCCCCTCTCTTTTCTTTTATTTTCATTCTCTCTGCCACCTGGCTCCTGCCTCGCTTTCATGTCTGTGCTGGGCACCTCCCGGGTGGGGGTCTGGGTCTCTGCCTCGCCTGGCTATTTCTGTCTTCTGTGTATTCGCTGTGCTCTGCCTGCCTCCGACCGTCTCCATTCCTTCTCCCCGAGGTTTGTATGTGCCTGACTCTGGGTGGCTGTGGTCTCTGCTTCTGCTTCCTGGCTGGCTTCCTATCTTCCTCCCTGGACAACTTTCTCATCTCTTATCTCCGTCTGTCTCTGCATCTCTCCTGTCGCCTACCATGCACCCTCCTGGTCCCTCTCTTCGGTGCCTACCCTTTTGAGCCTCTCTTTCCATTCCTCCTCACCCTACCTCTCCCTTACCCTCACCCTGGGTCTCTTTCCTTCTGTTCCTTGCCCCTTCCATTCCTGCCTTCTCTGTCCTTAACTCTGAATCTCTCCTGACCCCATTTCGCACCCCCACCCTGCCTGGCTTTGTGTCTCCCGGTTCCCCCACTCCTATCTCCGTCTCTGGGTTTCAAACCCCCACCCCTTTCTGTATGTGGGTTCTTTCCCGCATCTCTCCGTTGTACTCTATTGCCTTTCCCGCGGTCTCTCCCTCTCTCTGGTCTGGGTCTCCTCGTCTTTCCCTCCCTTTGTCTATCTCCATCTCTCCCTGTCTCTCCCCCTCCGTCACCCAACTCTGCCCTCGCCGTCTCTGCGTCTCTCCCTCGCTATCTGGTCCCCGGTCTCTGTCACTCTATCTCTGGGTTTCCACCCCCGTGCCCCCCGTCTCTGCCCCTCGTCTCTGTTTCTCTCCCCTTCGGCCCTTCTCGCCCCGTCTCTCCTGCGCCTGCCTCGGGCTCTGCCCTGTCCGCTACGGCCCTCGCCTCCCCTCCCCGGCGCGCAGAGGCCGCCCGGCGGGGCCCGCAGGCGATGCGCGGCGCCGGTGGCCCCCGCGGCCCTCGGGGCCCCGCTAAGATGCTGCTGCTGCTGGCGCTCGCGTGCGCCAGCCCGTTCCCGGAGGAGGCGCCCGGGCCGGGCGCGGCCGGCGGGGGCGCGGGCGGGGCGCGGCCTCTCAACGTGGCGCTGGTCTTCTCGGGCCCCGCGTACGCGGCCGAGGCAGCGCGCCTGAGCCCGGCGGTGGCGGCGGCCGTGCGCAGCCCGGGCCTGGACGTGCGGCCGGTGGCGCTGGTGCTTAACGGCTCGGACCCTCGCAGCCTCGTGCTGCAGCTCTGCGACCTGCTGTCGGGGCTGCGCGTGCACGGCGTGGTCTTCGAGGACGACTCGCGCGCGCCCGCCGTCGCGCCCATCCTGGACTTCCTGTCGGCGCAGACCTCGCTGCCCATCGTGGCCGTGCACGGCGGCGCCGCGCTCGTGCTCACGCCCAAGGTGCGCGCGGCCGCGGGGCGGGGCTCGAGTGGGCGTGGTCTGGGCGCCTGGGGCGGGGCCATCGTCGAAGGCCGGCCTGAGGGAGGCTTTGAGGGGCGGGGCCTCGGGCGGCTTGGGGGCGGGTTCTGGAGCGTGGAGCCCTTCGCGGGGACCCGGCCTTAGAGGGGCGGAGACCAGCTCCTAGGGGCAGGGCCGGTCTATAGGTCAGTTTTCTCCTTGATGGTCGGAGTCAAGTCTCGTAGAGAAGGGGCGACATGGAAGGATGTGCTGGATAGGATGCACAGGCCCTTCCAGGGGTCACCTGGAGGAAAGGTCAGATCAACAATAAGGGAGGAGGACATGGTCCCTAGTGGGAAAAGCCAATGGCGGGAAGAGAAAGTCGAAGGAGTGGAGGCAGGATTAGAAACGAAAGAGTGGAGGAATGAATTGGAAAGGAATGGGGTTCAGACAGGTAGAGTCTGGTGTGGAAGTGGTGTCCGGGAAGGCAGGGACAGGGACCAAGAAGGAAGGGTGACAGGTGTGAGGAGCTCAGGTGGAGGGAAGGAGAACCGGAGCCATAGGTTGTCCAGGTGGATGGATGAAGGACAAGACCAGGCCCAAGAACAGAGCTAGAGCTCAAGGAAGGAAAGAGGGAACCCAATGAGGAGGGCTTTAGAAAGCCAGGACCTAAGCAATGTAATGAAAGGGTGTGGTCTAGGCCATAAGTATTTGCTGGGAAGAGTTTGAGAAGGAGCATGTCAAGCTATAAAGGTGTGAAAATCAGGATCCTCAGCTGGGCCCCCAGGAAGGAGCCGGCCCAACCCAGGAAAGCTAGAAGCCTACAAGGGAAGGAGAAAAGACTGGCCTGGAGAGAGCCCATCCTCCAGAGGCTGGTGGTAGGGTGAGGGCAGTGGGTTGTAATGGACTTTGGGTACCAAGGAGATGGACCAGCTAAATCTGCAGACTGAGAAAGGATAGGCCAAGAGGTGGAGCCTGAGAAGGGACCGGATGTGTTGGAGGTGGAGCCAGTGAAACAGAGAGCTGGAATTGGCTGGAGAATGGAGCCATCTGGGTAGGTGGAGCCTAAACCAGCCAGCTCCCTGCTGGGAGGGCCTATGGCCCTGTGCCTGGATCTATTGCAGGCTGGGACTCTCAAGTCTGTCCGAAGCATTCTGGGAAAGACCTCTGTCCAACTCCCTTGTTTTTGGCTTGACTGTCCCGATATTCGGAGGCAGATTTGTGGCCCTGGTATCACCTCCATGGAACACTGGCACACATGGTTCTTTGTGCTGAGTGTGATCCACTGGACGCTGTGATCCATTCCTTGTGCAGCTCATTGCCTTCCCTAGGTGGGAGAAACTGTGGCCCTCACAGCTCCATCTGTACTACAATGAATGCGGATTTGTACTCTAATGCAGGAAACAAACTAAGCAGGCAACAGATAGTGAAATCTGCCCTAAGAAAAATCAGTAATGACTGAAGGCAAGACTCTGAAAGATAGATGCCAGGAGAACCCTTCCTGAGAAGGCTTCCAGACTGGCTCTGAGGGATGCTGAGGAGTAGCTGGGCATGGAAGAGCCAGGAGTGTGTCCCCAGAAGGGACAATTACAAAGGGCAAAGTTTGGAAGGAATGTGATATATGTGAGGAAGAACAGGTTGGGGTGGCTGGGACAGACCGAGGGCCATGAATGGCAGATGATGAGCTCAGACTGGGGGCTGACCTTGTGCTTGGGCCATGGTGAGGACTTTGGCTTTGATTCTTAAGTAGAGTCACTGGACAGTTTTCAGTTGAGAGAGGTGTGATCCAGTCAGTATTCTGAAATGATGGCTTCTGTTTCTGTTGGAGACTGGACAAAAGACATGAGTCTGGAGGCAGAAATGTACTGGAGAGCCCAGTGTCCAAAGGAGAGATTGTGATGGTGAGGAGGGCCAAGGTTTTGTCATCAGAGAAAAGAAGACAGCTGACGTTAGGTTTGAACACAGCCAGGAAGTCTTAGAAGTGGCTAAGATGTGACTGTGAGGGAATCTGAAAGGGTGGGACTGAGGCTGTAGCTCAGTTGGTAGAGTGCTTGCCTAGCATAAATAGGCCCTGGGTTCCATCTCCAGCACCATGTAAACCAGATGTGGTGGTGCATCCCTGCAGTCCTGGCACTTAGGGTAGAAGAAGGAGGAGCAGATGTTCAAGTTCATCTTCAGCTATGAATTTAAGGCCAGCCTAGGGCATATGAGACCCTGGGCGGGGGGATAGATAAATAGAGAGAGAGAGAACATATGAGAATGAATGGTTCTGGTTTGAGAGTAGAAAGAGGAGAGGGCTGAGAAGGATCAAGAATTCTGCTTTTTTTAAAAAAAATTTATTCTTTTTATTTTATGTATATGAATGTATTGCCTGCCTGTATGTAAGTGCACCAGTGTTGTGCAGTGTCCGCAGAGGTCAGAGAAGAGGATGTCGGTTTCCCTGGAACTAGAGTTGTTAGCCACCATATGGGTGCTGGGAATCAAGCCCCAGCCCTCTACAAGAGCATCCAGTGCTCTTTACTGCTGAGCCATCTCTCCAGCCTCCAAGAATTCTGCTTTTGACATGCTGGCTCTGAGATGGGGCAGGGGGTGGTGACTAGAAAGTGGGATACATTTGTCTGGAGCTCACAAGAGTGGCTGAGACTGACAGTAAGGGCCTTGAGCATGTACCACAGAACTTCCTACTATGATGAAAATGGACAGGTCCATTAGGCAGGCAATTGCAAGCCACAGGTGGCCCTTGGGAATCTACATTTTTCAGTTTGATGTAATTTAAATGTGAATAGCTACACATGGCTAGTTAGTGGCTACCATACTAGATAGTGCTCCAGATGACATATAAACCCATGGGTCTATGTGACATTGCCAGGGAGAAGAGACAGAGAAGAAAAGAGAACACCAAGGGAGTATTCCTACATTTACTTAAGGTTCAGCTGAGGAACAAGGGCCGGGGAGGGAGACAGAAACTGGGACAAGAAGGCAAGAGGAAAATCAAAAGGAAAGTTCATTCGGCTAGAGTTTTGCATGCTGGGAGTTGTAGTCTCCCTCAATGTAAGTGGGGTCACAGTCCCTCAGTGGACGCTGGGAACTGTAGTCCCTTAGCTGCTGATTAATTCACGATGGCTATGTCACCTGTTGCCAGATAAACCCTTAGACCTCAGCAGCTGACCCAATATGTTGTTTCTCATTCATAAACTCCAAATGGGGGTCCTAACTGGAGGTGGCTGGCCTCTACACGCTGACCAGCACCGGCTCCCTCCCTCCTGGGGCTCTGTGAACTTCAGTTCTTTTGTTGGGCCTCTACAGCAGCCCTCAGACAGGAGAGTTAAGTTCAGGGGGAGTTTTTTAGGTGGGCCTGGAAGAACTCGGTCATATGACTAGCCCCAACCTGTAGGAAGCCTGCGGCAGGAGGACGAGGAATCAGGCCTGGTGTGCAGCCCTAGTGAAAGCTATGTGACCACAGGCTCAGGCAGCTGTGGTTATGGGGTCCTCCCTGTCCCCCACAGGAGAAGGGCTCCACCTTCCTACAGCTCGGCTCCTCCACGGAGCAGCAGCTGCAGGTCATCTTTGAGGTGCTGGAGGAGTACGACTGGACATCCTTTGTGGCGGTGACCACACGTGCCCCTGGCCACCGGGCCTTCCTGTCCTACATCGAGGTGCTGACTGACGGTAGCCTGGTGGGCTGGGAGCATCGCGGGGCGCTCACGCTGGACCCCGGGGCGGGAGAGGCGGTGCTGGGCGCGCAGCTCCGGAGTGTCAGCGCGCAGATCCGCCTGCTCTTCTGCGCCCGCGAGGAGGCAGAGCCTGTGTTCCGAGCAGCCGAGGAAGCGGGCCTCACCGGGCCTGGCTACGTTTGGTTCATGGTGGGACCCCAGCTGGCTGGAGGAGGGGGCTCTGGGGCCCCTGGGGAGCCCCTTCTTCTGCCAGGAGGCGCCCCGCTGCCTGCCGGGCTGTTTGCAGTGCGCTCCGCGGGCTGGCGTGACGACTTGGCAAGGCGAGTGGCCGCCGGTGTGGCGGTGGTGGCCAGAGGTGCCCAGGCCCTACTGCGGGACTATGGCTTCCTGCCTGAGCTGGGTCACGACTGCCGGGCCCAGAACCGCACGCACCGCGGGGAGAGTTTGCACAGGTGATAAGGCGAGAATACCTGGAATATTCTGTAATGAGTGGCCTGGGGTGGGGGGTGCCCCCCATTTACTTTTCTATAAAACTGGGTCTCCTTTCTACGGTTATATCAGGTACTTTAGAAAGCATCTGTATACAGAGTGTATTACTATATTTCATGACCTTGGGATATAGAAGTTAAGGCTGGGCATGGTGGTAAAGACCATAATCCCCGCACTTCAGGGGTGGAGGCATGAGGATCACTAGTTAGAGGGATTTGGCTACCTATCAAGTTCAAGGCCAGCTTGAACTGCATGAGACCCTGTCTCAAATAAAAGTACAGCAAAATTAAATTAAATTAAATTAAACCAAAAAAATATCCCATATAACTTTAGCCCAGTTTGCTAGAGCCTATCTGTCATTCCAGCACTCAGGAGGCTAAGGCAGGGAGGACTGAGTTCCAGGCCAGCCTGAGACCACCATAGCAAGACTCTTCTCAAAACAAAAATATCCATTGTTTACATTTTAATGTCTTTGAAATTAAGATGTGTCTTATAATTGATGGATTACCATGGTTTAACTGGCAGTATTTTTTAGTTTGTTTTGTAAGTAAAAATACTGACAGTCGATAGCATCTTACCCTGGATAAAACATCACCACAAGTTAAGCCTCAGTGGTAAAAATGACCCAGTGTAAAGTGGCCCATCCAAGGCAGAAGTTTTTTCCTTTGTCACATAACATTCCAGAGATGCATGTCCAGCAGTACAGTCTGTCAAAGAACTGGTGTTCCAAGTAGTAATTCAGAGACCCAGGACCTGCTCACCTCAGGGTTGGGGTGTTTTTGCATAGTTGCAGCTGGGTTGGAGGCATGGCAGAATAGATCTATTCTGAGGTGGGAAAAGGTAGCAGAGAGCAAGCAATTTCCTTTTAAGTGAAGTGGAAGGCATAGTTCTCACATCTTATTAGTAAAAACATTGTCACATGGTCAAAACGGACACACTCTCTGATATCATCTGATCCCTTAAGCCTTTGATCTCCCATCCGCCCCATTTTACTTACATCTCAGAAGCTGCTACCTGTGGACAGGTCTTTCTTTTGCTGGTTCCCTTTCCACATGAGTCTGCCAGCTCTGTGAGAGCAGGGAATTGGATTCTTGTGTCTAAAGCAGTGCTCAGCACATAGATTCTCAGTAAAGGGCTTTTCAGTAAGTGGAGATTTGGCCAACAGTTCAACTTTAGGGTTCCTTCTTCCCTGACAATATAGCTGACCTCCTAAATTGTGCTGCCTGGCTTGCAGGGATGATTGTAGCCAACTGGTCCCTTGCTGGGATGATGTTTTAGTGAGACATGGAGGTTATGAAATTATGAGCAAGGAAAGATTCTGGATTAAGACCTGAACAGCTGCTGGGAGAGGCAAGCGAAGATGAGAGAGTAGCTGGCCCTGGCTTGACCTCAACTCCTGAAATCTGTTCTATGCATGTTTATCTTTCCAATAACCCCTTTCTCCGGGGGACACTTAAATGAGACTGCTTTTTGCAACCAAAAATGTCCTGGCTTAGGCAAAGCTCCCTCCCCCCTCATTCCCCAAGGCTGCTGTCATTTCCATTACTGAAGCCTCACACTATGTGGCCATTATTCCCATCCTTGTCTGTAAACTCTTCAGGCCTGGTGTTCTTTGAAGAAGTGTGTGGTCTTATTCATCCCTGTGTCCCCAGTGCCCAGCATGAGCCCTAGTTCCTAGTGGGCACTCAGTATTTATGAACACAGGATGCTTTCCTCATCCTCTAGTTGGGGGATCCTGATTCCCAAGTCAGTTCTCCATTCTCCTCCGCTAACCCTTCTTCCCCACCCATCACCTCCTCCCAAACTCAGTGGGGCTCAAGATTAAAGGTCTTTCTTCTGTTGTTCTGTCACCAAGCTCACTGGTTTCTCCACTCCCGAAGTGAAGTTTCCCATGGTGGAGATGGGTCACACTCAGCATTCTTCTACCATTAAGCATGTACACTGGCCCCAAGGCCATCCAGCAAGTGTAGATATCCCTAGCCTCTTTGCAGCCAACCTAGGTCACATGTCAGGGTCGTGTTCAAATATCTAACAGTCAGCACAGCACAGGCACTATCAAATCAGCATGGATGCCTACCCAACCAGAATAGAGGTTTAGCTAATCGGAATGGGTCATAGCATATAGAAAGACCCAAAAGAACAACACGGGCAGACAGGGAATCTCCATAGAGCACAGCAGATACGGGGTTGGGGTGATGAGCCCAGGAAGGTGAGTAGAGCCAAGTCTTTACGTGCTCAAACTGGCCTCTCTTCTAGGTCTCTGGGAGCCAGAATTGGGTCCTGAGGAATGGAGGCATGAAGTCAGCTTTAGGTGTAGAAAAACTTCTCTGGGGTGGGGTACAGACTAGAAGGCCATGCAGGAGCTTCAGGGGAGGGTCCAGGAGGGCTGTGGGGATGGAGGAGGGGTAGGGAAGGAAAGATGGGACTTCAGGATGGTGTCCTAGTAAAGGAACAAAGGGAGCAGCTGGGAATTCAGCTGATGAGAGAGGTGATGTGAGGTGATGGAAGAGCCTGCCAGAGCACAGTGAAGAGATTTGGGGACCCAGAGACCCCTAGGGAACTTCTTTTTGAGAGAAGGGGCATTTGAGCTGAATCCTTGCAACCTATCAATATGAACTGGTCAGGGTGAAAGGTCACGGTGAAAGAGTGGAAGAAGGGTTTACAGGGAGAGAAGAGCCCCACAAAGGCCCAGAGGCAAGAGACTCTTCTTGTTCTGAGGAACATCGTGTTCGGTGCTGTTAGAGAATGAGGGTTTTCAGGTAGGAAGCCACCAGAGATGGGGCTTCAGATACAGGTGAGACCACAGCATGCAGGGACTCTAAGGTGTCCACACCAAGCTGAAAGGCTAGGACCTGATCCTGCGGGTGCTGGCAGCTAAATAGAGAACTCAGAGGTGAAGGCCAGGGCTGGTCAGTAAAAAGGAAGCTCAGCCCTCAGCAACCAACGGGCCCAACCCAGGTCCTCACATGGTTCCCTCCCTACCTTCTGCGCAGGTACTTCATGAACATCACCTGGGATAACCGTGACTATTCCTTCAATGAGGATGGCTTTCTGGTGAACCCCTCACTAGTAGTCATCTCCCTCACCAGAGACAGAACGTGGGAAGTGGTGAGTGGCCAACCAGATCCCAGGCACCTGTGAGAGAGTACCTGCACCCATAGGAGGATGGGACTCTGGAGCCCTGGATCGGAGGGAGGAAAGCCAAGGTCTGGACTCCGAGGTCCTAGAAAAAGGACTGAAGGCCCAGGCTCCTGGGTCTGAAGGAAGAAGGAGCAAGGCTCTAGAGGGAGATGGGGCCCAGACTCCTAGGTCTGAGGGAGAAGGAGTGGGGAGGCCAGAACACCCTGGAATATCCCCCAAAAAGCTTAACTGTCCTTCTTTTTGGACAAGGTGGGCAGCTGGGAGCAGCAAACCCTCCGCCTCAAGTATCCACTATGGTCCCGCTATGGTCGCTTCCTGCAACCTGTAGATGACACACAGCACCTCACTGTGGCCACACTGGAGGAGAGACCCTTTGTCATTGTGGAGCCAGCAGACCCCATCAGTGGCACTTGCATCAGAGACTCTGTGCCCTGCCGGAGCCAGCTCAACCGTACCCACAGGTGACAGCCCTGCATCCAGGAGTTCCAGCCTCAAAATTCTCCTCCCCTGAAGCTCAGGCATTCAGGCCCAGCCCCTCAGCCCTCGAGCTTGGTGACCTGGGGGAAGCCAAGATTTATTTTATTTACTTATGGTTTTGTTTTTGTTTTTTGTTTTTTGTTTTGAGGCAGGGTCTCCCTGTAGCACCAGCTGGCCTGGAACTCACTATGTAGACCAGGCTGGCCTCAATCTCACAGAGATCCGCCTGCTTCTGCCTCCCAAATGCTGGGATTAAAGGCGTCCAAGCCTGGTACTCCATTAAATTCTTAAGCCTCACTCTCCCCAGACAGCGCTATCTATACATAATTTTAGCTACAGCTTATTCCTTACCTCACGGGAGAGCCTAACGGGGTCCCCAACCTCTCCAAGCCTGATCGCTCCCCGCAGCCCTCCACCTGATGCCCCGCGACCGGAGAAGCGGTGCTGCAAAGGCTTCTGCATCGACATTCTGAAGAGGCTGGCTCACACCATCGGCTTCAGCTATGACCTCTACCTGGTCACCAACGGCAAGCACGGCAAGAAGATCGATGGTGTCTGGAATGGCATGATTGGGGAGGTGAGGCCGGTGGGACAGAAAACTGAGGGAGGACCTGAGGGGCGGGGTCAAGAGGAGGGGGTGCCTAGGGAGGGGGCGTGACCAAAGGGAGCTGAAGGACTCGGTAAGGGCGGGGCCTAAGGAAAATCACAAACAGAGGGCTTTTGAGGGGCAAGGCAAAGAAGCTTGGAGTGAAGCCAGGAGAACTTCCAGACCTGGGTGGGGGAAGCGAAGTTCGAAGGGACCTTTTAGGATGACAGAGATAGGGCTAGGAGGTGGAACTCCTGGGTGGGGGCTTTGGAGGGTGGAACTTCCGGGGTTGCAGAGAGCTCCTGGCCTGGGGAGCAGAGAGCTCCTGGGAGGACGAAGGATACTCGGGCCTTAAGGGAACGAGGTGGATCACGGATGGGGCAAAGGCCACTTCTCTGCACCTGCTCCTGGCTCTTCTCTGTGTGGTGCTTCCTCCGCCTCTACTCCGCTCCTCACTCACCTGCCAGACCTCTGAGCTCGTCTCCCACACGGTCACTGTCTCCTCCTGGGGCCAGGCTGTGCCCACCTCGTCACTAGCCCCTGAGCTGCTTCCCTTGCCAACTCCTTCACCCACCCCAGGTGTTCTACCAGCGCGCAGACATGGCCATCGGCTCTCTCACCATCAACGAGGAGCGTTCAGAGATCGTTGACTTCTCCGTCCCCTTTGTAGAGACGGGCATCAGCGTCATGGTGGCACGCAGCAATGGCACTGTGTCCCCCTCTGCCTTCCTCGGTGAGCCAAGCTGGGACAGGGAACCACACCTAGACAAGGCTGGGGCAACTGTCCCCAACCATGTGAACCCTGGGTCCATTCTGAGACCACCTGTAACTGGTGTGTGACTCCCATGAAGTGACATCACTTGATCTTCCGGTTCCTAATCTGTAAAGTGGGAGAAATAATCACCCTAGCAGGAGGAGTTTGAACACACAGCTCAGCAAGCATGAGCTCAGGGCTTCCCCTGGCAGCGCCTTCCACAGCCCTGTACTCAGTGATTGTTTCTTGGTTTTTAAGACACAGTCTTACTACTTAGCTCAGGTTGGCCTTGAATTTGCTGCATTCCTCCTGCCTCTCTCTCTACCTCCTGAGTGCTAAGATTTGTACTCCTTTTAGTTAAAGCAAGCCCTCTATATTGTGCAGTTTCAGCCCCAAAAGCAGGCATCTTCACCTGCATGTGTGATATGAGGGTTAGACTCGCCTGGTACGAGCACACCACAAGCACTCAAGTCATCCATCCTGGATTTTTTGTTTGATTTTGATTTTTGGTCTTACTAAGTAACCCAAACTGCCCTTCAATTTGTGATCCTCCTGTCTCAGTGCCCTCCTTACCCTAGTGCTGAGATTACATCCCTACACCCCAGCTCTAAAACATGGGATTTTGTTTGTTTGTTTGAGTGATTTTGTTTTCTAGTCCTGGAGATTGAACCCAGAACCTGGAGCACAGTGGTGATTAAGAGACAAATCTCTTCCTCCTGGGAGTTCCCCACCTCCTAGGAGAGATGGAAAAAAAGGGGGTACAGACTAGATCCCTTATAGACACACCACGAGAAATTAGGCTGAAGTAAAGTGATGGAGAGGGGCAGGGTGGGTGTTGGTGTGGACAGGAGAGGCGCCTTTGAGGAGGTAACTCAACCCTGTATGGAGCTAGAGGGAATGATGTTTGAGATGGGAACTGGCTGGGACATGTGTGGGCAGCCTGTGTGGCTTAGGGCAGTCAGAGAGGTGGGGCAAAAGTCTGGAGATGTACATATTACTGATCTCTGGACAGTGTGGTAGGAAGTTTGGATTTTACTCTTACTGTAGTAACAAGGGCTTGACTCCAGTAGGTAACATGGATGTGTGTTCAGATGTGACCTGCTGGCAGCTCTGTGGAAGCAGGAGCTGGCAAGGATACAACAACAGTCGAAAACAGAAAGGATGGAAATGTACAGAAGCTTGGCAGCAGGGACACACATAGACTTGGGGTGTGGTCAGAAAGCCACCTTGTGGTACACTGGGTAGAAATATCATCGCTTAGCTGGGAACAGCAGAAGTGTGCAAGGGGCCAAGGCCAGTAGTTCAAGTCAGTTCCTACTTGCTCTTGGCAGTCTGAGCAAAGCTACTCAGGGAGGAGCCAAGATGGTACAATGAGGAGACAAGGCTTGCTCTGTGCTGGTGTGGGAATGGGGAAGAGAGACCTAAGTAGCTTGAGGGGCAGAAGTAGATCTAGGACAAAGACTGTGACCTGTGAGGGAACAGAAATGCATGCTTCCTGAGGCTGGGTGGACAGAGTTGCTGAGCCTGGTCTGGTCTGGGGATGTGGGTTGGGATCAAGGGCCCTTAAAGAAGGCTGAGGAGGTAGAAACTCTGGTCTGAGGCTCAGGAAACCTTTGGTAGACAGCAGAATTAGGGATTAGAAACCACAGAAATGGTCACAGTGGTTCTTTTTGAGAAAGACTGTGCTTAGGAGTCTGTGTGGCAATAGGTTGTCCCTGAGGTGGAGACCAAGAAATGGAATAGACTAGGAGGGGACCAGCTTGACTCCTCCTGGTCCCCAGACCCTACATGGCTGAGACTCACCTCACCTCTCTTGTCTCCAGAGCCCTACAGCCCTGCTGTGTGGGTGATGATGTTCGTCATGTGCCTCACCGTGGTTGCTGTCACCGTTTTCATCTTCGAGTATCTCAGTCCTGTGGGTTACAACCGCAGCCTGGCCACTGGCAAGCGTGAGTCCCCTCCCTCTCTTGCCTGACCCCACACAGAACTACATTTCCCAGCAGCTCCTGGGGTAAAGCCAGGAATGGCAGTCCTTTCTCTTCCCAAGGGGAGTGAGGTCCATGTCTGGTCCTGGCTCCCCTGCAGGCCCTGGCGGCTCTACCTTCACCATCGGGAAATCCATCTGGTTGCTGTGGGCCCTGGTGTTCAACAACTCAGTGCCCGTGGAGAACCCACGGGGCACCACCAGCAAGATCATGGTGCTGGTGTGGGCCTTCTTTGCCGTCATCTTCCTTGCCAGTTATACAGCCAACCTGGCTGCCTTCATGATACAGGAGGAGTATGTGGACACTGTATCTGGTCTCAGTGACCGCAAGGTGAGTGGAAGGGGTGGGCTCAGAGCTGGCCTGTCACATGTCCCAGGCAGAAGGGTTCCTAGGAGACTTCCTAAGGGGAGATGGAAGGTTCTGGAAGAAGATTTAAACATACCCGGGGAAAGATGATGTCTCCCAGTGTCCCAAGAGCAGTGATGCTAAATGGGATTCTCTAGATGTGTCTCTCACACTATAATGAAGGCCAAATTTGTGACAGAGAATCTACTGGAGACAATGCTTGCATAAAATATATTGGCAACAAGTTGCTAGAATATAGACATGATACTTAACAACAAAACATACTGGAGTCAACTTCAGTCTAGTGGTGCATGTGCAAGTTCTAGGATCGCCAGGGTACATAGTGAGTTCCTGTCTCAAACAAGAGCAGCAACAAATCAACCTCAAATTTTTGCAAACTAGATTCAAAAGACATAAAGTTATTGCACCAAAGCTCTCCAAATGTCTAGCCCCTCGGTTCGTACACTTGCCTCATGGTGCCCATCCACAGTGTGTGGAGATGGAAGCCCTAGCACTCAGAGATTGTAGTGACACACCCATTGTCATGAACTGTGAGAGGGTTGGGAAGTAGGTGCAGTGGGTTGCATTAAGCACTGTTTTCAGTGGAATGGGGCAGAACAACAGCAAAGCCACACCTTGCATGATAAGGGGAGTGTGGCTCTGTGAACATAAGATACAGACTGCATACTCAGAGCCAGCACACCCCTCTGGCTGTATCTGTGATTAGAACAGAGAGCTATTTCTGAATAAACAGGTAAATACAGCGCCACCACAAGGCCTCCTTCCCAGGATCCAGCAAGTTAAGGACAGGCATCCCCAGGTGGGGATTGGTTGGAGGGTTCCTGGAGGGCACCCTAATACTTCCCCCTTCTGCCCCAGTTCCAGAGGCCCCAGGAGCAGTACCCACCCTTGAAGTTTGGGACAGTGCCTAATGGGTCCACAGAGAAAAACATCCGCAGTAACTACCCCGACATGCACAGCTACATGGTGCGCTACAACCAGCCACGAGTGGAAGAGGCCCTCACGCAGCTCAAGGCAGGGTCAGCACAATCTTGGATGGTGGGGATTGGAGGGCATGCTGCGGGCGGGAGGGAGGTCAGCCTGGGGCATGTCACTGAGGTTCTGGGAGCAGCATCCTGCTTTCAGGGAGTCAGTAGTTAACAGGTTCTGGCCGAGAGGCACCAGACCTCCACTTGGCCTTTTCTTGGCTTTGTAGCTTTAGACACTTGAATCAATCTCTCTGAACCTGTTTGCTGACTGTAAAATGAGGATCATAAGGGCATCTCTTAGGCTGGGACCACCCTTAGTTCCAACGCTCAGGAGGCAAAGGGCAAGCAGATCTCTGTGAGTTCCAGGCCAGCCTGATCTACATAGCAAGTTCCAGATCTATGTAGCGAGTTCCAGGTCTACATAGTGAGTTCCAAGTCAACAAGGGCTACATAGTGAGACTCTGTATGAAAGAAAGAAAAGAACTGAGTTAATCCATACAGAACAGTGCTCAGAACACGTAGGTCTTTGTTTATAAGGTTATTTTATCATTATTAGTTCAGAACTCTGCAATTTGAATGCTTGGGTTATGGGGGCGGAGTTCTGTGTGTGTGTGTGTGTGTGTGTGTGTGTGTGTGTGTGTGTGTGTGTTTTAATGTCAGTTCCCTAAATCACAGGAATAAAGTTAAATTCTGTCCACAAAGTGCAGTCCATGACTATGGCAAAGCTGAGTGTGGCACCTGGACTGTAGCTCAGTGGTAGAGTGCTTGCCTGGTGTGCCCAAAGCCCTGGGTTCCATCCCCAGCATCCTATGCAGTTTTCACACACTCAGGTGCATGCAGTAGCCCTCGTACCCCTCCATTCTTACTATTTCAGCATTTCTTTCTTTCTTAAGCCCCTTTGTGCTGGACAGTGGACAGATTGTCCCTGTCCTCAGTAACTGAGGGTCTAGAGATAAAAAGAGAACTGAACACAAACTATCAATGGGATCACTTGTGTTAGGTGGGCTTCTGGCAGCATCACTGTCACCAGGGCATTAGGAAGAGCTGGCATGTCAGCCTGTGTCCACCATTGTAGAGGCCAGGGGCTAGGGTGTGTGCAGGGACAGCTGAAAGGCTGGTGGCTGAAGGGGGCAGTGGAGTGACAAGGCAGAGGAGGGGAGACAGAAGGTAATCCCTGAGAATATCAGGTCTGGCCTTTATGAGAAAAGTGGTGAGGCCCTCTAGGGGACTCAGCAGAGAAGTGTGAGCTTTAGTTCCCAAGCACCACATCTGATGTGGTGGAGAGTGGTGGAGAGGAACACAGGAGCTCAGGAACAGTGTGGAGGCCACTGTGTCATCTAGAATATTCCTCAGGGCCCACCTTCTGCTCACCCTTCAAGCAGCCATCCTGGCTGGATCTCAGACACCTGTCTGTCTCAAGTGGATTATTGATCTACTAGAAAAGGAACCCATTAGCCTGCTTTAGGTATAGTGTGAATCAGCCCAAGCTGCCCATGAGCCCTGAGAACCCATCATAGGAAGTAGAGCTAGAAGGTGGGGATGTGAAAACCAGCATTCACCCAGATGAACATTTTTAAAGAGCAAGTCAGGGCAGGTGGGCTTGAAAACCATAGTCAATAGCAAAGCAGGTACACTTCCCCTTAGTTAGATGCTTCAACACAAAGGCTTCTGTGTCTCTCATGATAACAAGTCCAGAGCCAAGTAGCCATGCCTCATGTCTCTCAACTTAGCACTTGAGAGGTCAAGGCAAGAGAATAGAGTTCGAGGCCATTCTGAGCTAGGAGTGAGGCCCTGTCTCAAAAAAGGAAAAGAAAATAGTCCCAGATCAAAGCTCCCAGATAATAGCTCAAAGATGGCACTAATGATCTGAAGTATTTACATGTTTCCATTCTGTCAAGCTTGTAATGTAGACTTTCATGCTCATTTTGGTTGTTACATCTTCACAAGAGGGCCACTGCCCCTTCATGAAGCACTCTCTAACTGTAGGCATGGAGGAAGAAGAGTGAAAGACTGGGTTGTTTTGTCTCCATAAGCCTTTGCCTTTTTATTGGAAAAAGTCTCAGGGATATCTGAGTATTTCTTAGAACCCGTCAAGTGGTCACTAAGCTGTAAGGAAAACTCGAAAGTCATTTATGTGGACTGCAGAGAAGGACATTGTGCACAAAGATTCAGCCTCACAATCTCTCAGAGTCCTGCCAAGATTTCTGTCCTTAGAGGACAGAAGTGGGCTTTGGATCCCCTAGAACTAGAGTTATGAATGTGGGTGCTGGGAACTGAACCTGGGTCCTCTGCAAGAGCAGTTGGTATTCTTAACCACTGAGCCATCTCTCCAGCCCCTGCCAAGTTGGTTTTCTTTTTCTGGTTTTTTTTTTTTTTTTTTGCCTACCTCCAACAAGTCCCGTCTTGCACTCTCCATCCCAGCTTCTCTACCCTCTCTCACTTTTGGGTGGTCACATGGACTCTGTCTCCCAACTCCTTGTGAGCCTACAAGCCTCCCCTTTAAGACTAAGAACTTCAGCAGCCCCTTACTGGCCACACTGCCTTGTCTTCCACAGTCCTGGGCTCTGGCCCTTGATAGGACACCTCCTCTTTCACCCTGCCCCAGACATACTATCAACATGACTGGTGTTGCTGAGGCTCTAGGCAGGCACCCCCAAAATTCCCAGGTCTCTGTGCTGTAGGCACTTCACACTTCAAGCTAGAAAACCAGGGTGTCAGCCACCTTGCCCTGCCAGTAACCCTGGACAACCCAAAAGGCTAGAAGTTCATTAGGAAGCAACCTAGAGGGTTCCTTCCTTCTCCCAGGGCTGAGAGGACTGGACTATCTCTCCCCAAGTGAATTCTTTAACTTTTCTAGCTTTGAGGCCACCCATATTCCTCAGCTCACAGCCCCCAGTCACTTTGACCTCTTCTGGCATCTAACATGTTGACAAGGATTAGAGCAAGTGTGGGGGTGTTCCAAATTGCAAGAGTTCCCAGAACAGACTCTGAAAGGGAAGTCTTCTTCTATGGGTACAACCCTTGGTCTCAGGGGCTTCACTCCCTGTGGGGGAGTCCACACAAAAATGGGACCTAGCACAGGCCCCCCATTTCCCAAGGTCAGGACACAATGCAGAGATGGACATTCTTTTTTTTCTTTTCCATCATGCATTTATTGGTTCTTTGGGCAAGTGTACACTGAGTGTGTTGATGTGTTAGGTCCTCTGCCAGATGCCTAAGTCCCCATTCACCTGGAATTTTGGAGAAGTAGGAAGCACACAGATGTTTTAAAACATAGGTGGGGGACATGGTTTGGGGAGATGGTTTATTGAGTAAGTGCTTGCAGTGCAACCATGAGGACCTGTGTTCAAATCCTCAGCACCCACATAACAGCTGGGAGTAACAGCATATGCCCATAACCCCAACACTGTTACAGTAAAGACAGGCAGATCCCAGGAGTTCCTGGGACAGCCATTCTAGCCGAATTGGTGAACTAAAAAAATAGAGGGCCTAGAGAGGCCTTCGTGGGTGAAGGTGCTTCCTGAGCAAGCGTGAAAACCTGAGTCTGATCCCCACCACCTGCATAAAAAGTTGGATATGCCTGTGTGCACACCTATAACCCCAGCACTGTGTTAAGCAGAGACAGGAAGTGTTTCTATGTTCAATAGCTGCTAGCCTAGATCAAGGTTCAGCGAGACCCTGTCTCAAGGGAATAAAGTGGAATATGATAGACTAGGACACTAAGTGTCCTCCTTTAACCTCCATGTGTGTGCATAGATACATACCTACACACACACACACACACACACACGGAAAAAAAGACACCCCATGAAGTATCTCAGATCTCGGGTGTCTGGCCACAAGTGCCTGGTCTTCTTTCTTGCTGTTTGCCTCCATGCTGGGACTCTGGGGTGCCCATCCTCCAGAGCCTACCGTTCTGTCAGTTTCCAGAGACATCAACAGCAGTGAGTTCAGGACTGAATGACCTGGGTTTGGGTGAAGCTGCGCCCCAGCTTGCTGTGGGCCCTGGTGTACCGCAGTTCAGCTGACACACCTTTGTTTACATCGCCATAACTTAAGCTCAGCAATCCAAGTTTATCAAGTAACTCTGAAAACAGGTTCTGTCTCAGAACTTCTTCCACAGCCTCCGGCACCTTTCCACTTTGAGGCTAGATGGCCTGAGCTCCCCACCCCCATCCCACTGCTCCCTTTATTCCAAGCACCCCAGCCTAAATTGCTCTTTCCTCTGTCACAAAATGTTCTGTTATCTTAATGCATGGATCAGGTTGAAGTGCCTCCTCTCCGCTCCTCAAAGTCGGTGACTTGTGCAGGTCCCTCCCAGCCTTTCTTCTGGAACAGAGCAGATTATTTTCTAGGAGTCACATGGAAAGAATCATGTGAGATTAACTCCAAACGTTTATTACTCCAGCATCTCCAAAATGTTATCATTCCAACATGTGATCAGTGTAAACTCTGAGAAAATGCCCTACCTTCGGGGAGGCCCCGGCTGGTGTCTTTTATATTCCCAGTGCACTTCAGTTTGGAATTGCCAAATATCAAGTACTTAATTGCTGCACCTGGCTAGTGGTTGTCACATCCAACACTGCCTTTCTGTCCTTCTATTAATTTCCTTTCTCTCCTCGTTTTTTCTTCTTTTCTCCCTCTTCCTCCTCCTCTTCTTTCTACCCCTCCTCCTTCCCTCTTCCTCATCCCCTCCTTCCCCACCCTAGTTCTCCCACACACAGGTGTCACCCAGGTCTTCTATCCTGTTGGGGTCTAGATGGTCTTGGCTCTGATCCCCTTCTTGAGAAGTCTGTCAGGCTCCTCCACTCACCCTGGCCTGTGGCTCCTCTCTGCTGATTTAATTCACTTTGGGTACCATCTCACCAACACCAAAGTACCCAGTGTGTGTGTGTGTGTGTGTGTGTGTGTGTGTGTGTGTGTGTGTGTGCGTGCTGGGGGGACTGGAGGCTCCACGAGTGCTGACCAGTGGGACTGCAGCTATACCTAACATCCACAAAAGCAGGTGAAGCTGACTTTCAGAACGTTTCACTTAGTCTGACAAGTCCAAAATATGATTTGGACACATCAGTACAAACATGTTTGTGGGCTGTATTTTTACAAATATTTATTATTCTTACTTTTTTATGTGTATGAATGTATTACCTACATGTATATAAGTATACCCCTGTCATGCAATGCCTGTAGAGGGTAGAAAAGGGTGTTAGAACTGCTGGAACTAGAGTAACTAGTTGTTAGTGTAAGGTTCCGGTTCACGAGACGTAGCAGAAATCAACCAGAGACAGGAATGGACTGAACCGGTTTTATTGGGCATTGAACTGACTCCCAGCCGGGAACGGGAAATCAGCTGGGACTAGCTTTCTCCCGGGAGTGGAGAAGGAACTAGCCGGTCCTTAGCTGGTCAGGTGGGCTTTTTATAGGGAAAAAGGTACCCCCTTGGCATCCCCAGGAAGAAATTTCCTTTTTTTCCACATTCCTGGAGTCTGGAATGTTATCTGTTAAGGAAGCCCAGTGTCCTTTGGAATTTGGGGTCTGGAGTTTTTTATCTGAGGTATTTGCAAGGTTCAGATCTCTGAGAGGTTGTAAAAGGTCTGTCTTTCTTCATTCCTCTTTTGCAAACTCTGGCTCCAGATTTCTTCCTGAGTCTGAAACTGTTGGGAGTTTCACTCACACCTTACAGTTAGCTGCCATGTGGGTGCTGGGAATTGAACCCGGGTAACCTGCAAGAGTAGCCAATGCTCTTAACCGCTGAGCCATCTCTCCAGCCCCTAAATATTTTTTTTAATGTGTATTAGTGTTTTGCCTGCATGTTTAAGTGTACTTATGTGTGTAATGCCCACAGAAGCAGAGGGGAAGATCCCCTGGAACAGGAGTTACAGATAGTTGCAAACCACCATGTAGGTAGGTGCTGTGAACCAAACCTGGGTCCCCTGCCAGAGTAGCCACTGCTCTTAACCACTGAGCCATCTCTCCAGCCCCCAAGTATTATTATTACTATTTTTTTTGTTTTTGGACAGAGACTCCCTGTGTAGCCCAGGCTAGCCCTGATCTCATACCCTTCTGCCCTGGCCTCTCAAATACTAAAAGGACAGGCTTAGTGGTTGAGACCTGCTTAAGTTTCTCCCACATTTGGTCTTTGAAATCCAATATGCCTTTCACACCCACAGCATATCTGAGCTCAGAGCCACCCCATCCATAGCAGTAGGTAAGTGTGAGGCCAGCACACAGCCAGCCAAGGCTGTATCGCCCAAACACAGAAATCTGTCTGGTGACCTTCATGAACAGAATGCATGCAGGGGGCTCTGGACCCTCACTCCAACCTCCCTTCCTATCTCTCTCTGTAGTCTCTCCCCTCCCCCCAGACAGCCAGCTGACTCATCTCCCGCTTCCCCTCATCTCCCTGGTCCCTCCCTCTAAGTGAGGCCCCAGGGATTCCCAGGTCCTCTTCAGGCAGAGTAGCCCTGCCCCCTACCACAGCCTAACTGGTGCCAAGTGTGTTCCGAGGTGAAGAGAGGCAGTATTCTTAGTGCTCAGGGGCAGAGAGCAAGCATTCATCTGGACATGGGGCATGGCCTGTGATCCAGCACTCAGGGCACTGAGGGATAAGAAAGGAGAAGAGGAGAGATTGGGATGGCAACAGAAGAATCAGACCAGCCAGGTAGAGCTGCCCAGTCTCAGAATGAATCCACATTCTGCCACCTTCCCAACCCCAAGAACCAAGAACACCTGTGTTTTCTTTTTTCCATACAAAAATGTCAGCCACATCCCCAGCCTTTATTGAGTAAAAATAGCTTGAGTCCTCATCCCATGTCTTTTTATAGATTTTTATTTTTTTAAATTGAGTTATTATATGCTGGGCGCTGTGGTACATACCTGTCATTCCAGCACTCAAGAGGCTGAGGCAGAAGGACTGCAGCAAGTTGAAGGTCAACCTGGGCTACATGGTGAGATCCTGTCTCAAAAAAACAAAAAAAATAGTAAAATAAAATTGGAACATATATTCAGTGAGGGAGAACATGTACAGTTCATTGTGCACACACATCTTCATCCTAGAGCCATCCCAGATTAAGGTATGGAGAACGTTGGGCTCCTGAGAAAGCTCCCCTGCCCTTCCAGTCACTACAGAACACAGAAGGAAATTAAGAAATTAGCCTCAATAGACATTGGTGCCAGATCATTGGCTAGCTGCTGAATGTGGCTCTGAGCACACTATCACAGCCACACTACACTCCTTTGCAGGGCTGGTGACAGTCGGCTGTTTCCTGCTTGCTGTGAAAAATCTCAGCAGAGGCTTTGGGGACACACACTCGCTGTTCTTGGATGGCATAGCCAAATCTAGGAGAGAAGTATGAGCCACCACCACAGATCCCCAGAGACATGGTCCAAACTGTAGGTGCCATTGACAATGCTCAGCGGGACAGGAGAGTTCCCGTCATTATGTTCTGTTGCTTTTTTTTTTTTCTCCTCCAGTCAGAGTCTCACATAGCTCATGCTGCTCTTGAACTTGCCATGTAGCTAAGGCTGACCTTAAACTCCTGATCCTCCCAAGTACTGGGATTTCAGGCATATACTCCATGCCCGGCTGCTGGCTCTGTTGCAGCTCATCTACACTGGGGAGTCTGTAGGGCTGGAGTGTCTTGTGTTTCTCTGGAGGCTAGAGGGAAGGGCCTGTCCAAACCTCTCTCCTCACTCACCGGTGGCCTCTGCTTCTGTGTTCAGATCTTCCTCTTCCAACTTGCATCTCCGAGTCTTAAATTTCCTCTTGTTCTGAGCGTGTCATGTTCTGGGACTAGGTCTACCTTGTGACCCTACCTGAACTTGACCACCTCCCCAAGGCCCTTTCTATAGACAGACATAGGTCCCAGAGGGTCCAACTCTGTCTCTAGGACGAGAACTTGATTTAACCCATGATATTTTATAACCATCTCAGGCATTTAGTATTAGATGATGAAGCTGCTGCCAGACTTTGGGCTGGGCCTGAGCCATGCCCAGGCCTTACCACTGGTTGTGTGGCTTCATGGGAAGGCACAGGGAAAAATCCAGAACCATCTCTTATATGCCCCCCAAAGTTTTGTGGACTCACTGAGAGCACTTGTGTTTCTTACTGTGTTCTGCTGCTTTGATCCCTGCCCCTGCTGAGCTTTTTGTCCCCAGTGATTTTTTTATTTCTTCTCATTTTTAGTTCTGTTTTTATTGGAGTTGTCCAGCCAGAGTCTGGAGAATGAAATACAAGTTTGTCTGTTTGTTTTCTATTTCAGACAGGGTCTCCTGTAACCTAGAATGGCCTCTAACTTACCACATAGCTGAGCCTTGTGGTAATGATCTTGAACTCATGATCTTCCTGCCTCTACCTCTAGTTCTGGGATCACAGGCATGCACCACCATGCCCAACTTTTTTTTTTTTTTTTTTGAGACAAGGAGGGCTTGGGGTCACAGGCCCATGCCACCAGGCCCAACGTAGCATTTTTTTTTTCCTAATAAGAACATCTGCCTACACTCCATTTCTCTCCCCAGGAAAGAATGCCTTCTTGTTTGTTGTGTCCTTTTGCTATTTATTCTAACCTCTGAATGTCACATCTGTACGGCTGCATCTTGATTTTCAGTTTCAACATTTTGTACCTTTTCATATTTAAATAGACTCTGCCTCCCTCGGTGATTCTGACTGGATGACTATAGTGTTTGTGTCTGACTGTCTCAGCTCTCTCAGCTGCCTGAGTGGTAAAGTTTGATCACTTTCCTACCTTGGAGCTTTGTTTATCCTGGAGTTAATAATTGTCTTTTTTCCCTAGTTGTTTAGAGGTTGAGCGTTTTCTGTGCTTGACTAATTCAAACCCCAGTTTTCTGTTAGCAATCTGCATGTTTTCTCATATTTGAAGTCAACAGATAATTGATTCCATTTTACAGAAGCAGCTTCTCTCTTTGCCTCTGGCTGCTGTGGCTGGAATGCACCTGCCATGTTAGCCCACTCCAGCTGGCTGGATTCTGTTGTTTCACAGCCTCTCATCCTTCTGAGGTAGCTAGCGTCCTTGTTCTTTTGAGCTTCCAGAGAAAGAGCATAGAAAAGTATGCATTTGTTGACACTGTGAATCTGAAAAGCCTACTCTGCGAACACACGTTGACGGTGGGTCTGGCTGGGTTAGAACTCTGGGAGGTGTAGATCTATACCACTGGGTATAGATCCAGTGGCGGTAACACTTCTGCTTATGCTCTTGTTTTCTGTTTTTCTTTTTTTCCCACCATTTTTAGTTTTGCCATGTTGTGCTAAGATTTATTGTCCCTGCAAAGAAATCTGAGACCATACTGATTGCTCCTCCTTTTCTTCCTCCTCAATGTTCTGGCATTTATTAGCAATATATGGTGATCATTTTCATTGCTGGGCTGTTCACAAATATCTTCATGCCTTTTGTTCTGCGAAACTTTCTTAGATTTTTCTAAATTCTTTCCCTCTTCATTTCTCTGTTCTTTCTGAAATGTTTATTTTTAAATTTTATTATCATTGCGTGTGTGCATGCAATGATGTCTAGCTGTTTCAGAAGCACGTTCATTTCCAATTAAAATACAGGAAAGAAGTGTCACTGGAAATCTTGGGTCCCCTCTTGGGGTTTTTAGTTTCATTAATGAAAAGGTTGAGAATGGGAAAGGGAAGCCCAAGGACAATTTGTTAGAGTTCAAAAGAAAATCCCCAGGGCAGGCAAACTATGGACCTGAAAGCTGCCTAGAGGAGAGGGAAAGTGGAGAAGAAGGGAGGGAAGAAGCTGCTGCTAGACATCAGCCACAAAGTTCGAAGGGGAGCTTTAGAAAGAGTTAAGTAAAGAAGCACAAACTACCAGGGAAAGCATTCTTGGGCCCTGGCCGGATGCCAAAGAAAAAGACAGAAGGGAAGAAAAAGGAGCAGTTGTGCCTTTCTGAGTCAACACTAGAAAGGTGGGCAGACCCAGCCAATCCTCACGGCCACTAATACAGACTGCAGTGAGAGTTCTAGGGTGAAAAAGTACATTATCTTAAGGTGGACCTGCCTTCCAGTGTGCGGTCCCTTAGCCATGCCCATGCCCTACTGTTTCCACCGAGAGGTGAATTCCATGTTTTACTGTAGCATATGGTTTGGGGGTGCACATAATGGAGGTCAGAGGACAGCTTCATGGAGTCAGGTCTCTCCTTTCACCTTTATTTGAGTTCCAGGGATGGAACTCAGGTCATCAGACTTGCATAGCAAGCATTTTTTCCACTAAGCCATATTCCACCCGCTCCTTCTAGAATTTATATTAACTTAGGGCTGGGGAGATGGCTCAGCAGTTAAGTGCCCTGGCTGCTCTTGCAGAGGTCTCAGGTTCTGTTCCCAGCACCCACATGGTGGCTAACAACCATCTGTAATCTAGTTCCAGGGGATCCAGTGACCTTTTCTGGCCTCTATGGGCACTGCATGTACCTGGTACACTTATATATATGCAGACAATACACCCATACACATAAAATAAAAATAAATAAATAAATAAATTTTAAGTTAGGCGTAGTAGCATACACCTTTAATCCCAGCACTGCAGAAGCAGAAGCAGGCAGATCTCTGAGAGATCCAGGCTAGCATGCTCTAGTGAGTTCCAGGCTAGGTGGGGCTATAAGGAGACCCTGACTCAAAAAGACCAATAAATAAATAAACTTTAAAAATTAAAATAGAATTCTTACTAACTTGACATTGAATGTCATGTGCTGCTTCTCTTATTCTCTTGTTCACTGTCACTCCTAGGTCCCTGCAAACCCTAAGCAAGCGCTGTGCCGTGGGCCTCGCTCTTAGCTTTTGTCTCTGTCTGCGCTACCTCCCGAAAGATTGTAATTTTCCTTCAGCCTTTATTAAGCTTTATTAGGAAATTCTGTGCTCTCTCTCTGTCTCTCTCTCTCTCTCTCTCTCTCTCTCTCTCACACACACACACACACACACACACACACACAGTTGCTCACTTGCTTTCTGCAATTGGAGATGGAACTGAGGACCCAGCCCAGTATATCTTTACTTTCTAAGAACTCTTTTCTTTGGTCCCAAGATTTTGTTGTTCATTAGTTTGTTTTGGGACAAGGCCTGTAATTTACTGTATAGACCAGGCTGCCCTTAGTTGGATTCAGGTGTATGTGACCACTCCTTGTCCTTTTGTTTCTCTCTCTCTCTCTCTCTCTCTCTCTCTCTCTCTCTCTCTCTCTCTCTCTATTTTTTTAAACAGGGTCTCACTATGTACCACTGGCTGGCCTGGAACTTACTATATAGACCAGACAGTTCTTGAACTCACAGATATCTGCCTGCCTCTGCCTCCAGAGTCCTGATATTAAAGGTGGGTGACATCATGCCCAGCCCATAGTCTATCATCATATTCATGCTTAAAGTTACAGTACTTTATCTTACTTCTCAGAAGATCTTACTGATAGTTCTATTTTACCTCTTCTCTTCTTTCCCTACTTTATTCAATTTGTCTTTCTCTTCTGTTGCTTTTACTGACATCCAGTTCCCCTGAGTAGTTATATATTTGGTAACAGAGGTCTGACCCTGCAGGAGTGAGCCTTTGAGCACTTAGCAGGGCTGTTGTCCCTGAGCTCCACCCTGGGCTGGTTTGAACTACATTTGTCAGGGAATTCCTAATGTCTATGTTGGGGTCTCTTTTTTCTTGTGCAATACATAGATGTATATGCTTATTTACTTAATATGGAGAGGAACAAAGAAGAAATACTTGATTTGGACTCCTTGAAGCTTGATAAGCTAACCCCTAATGATGTGAAAGTGAAGAGGCATTTATTTGTCCGTCTGTCCACCCATCCATCTATCTGTCCACATGGTAAAATCTGTCGAGACTACCTTGCACTAAGTAGTGGGCTGAGCCCTGGCTGTAGCAGTGAGCAGATCACAGTCCTGTCAACGGTATCTAGAATAGGTCTTCCCAGTAGATGGAACATCTGTAGCACACTAGAAGGTTCCTATAGTGAAGGAAAAGTTCTACACTCATGTTGGCCAGCATTATAGATCCCTTGAAATGTGCTTGGTGTAACTCAAAAGCCAGATTTTTAATTTCCAATTAAGATGCAAGTTTAAATGATCATACATGGCTAGTAGTCACCGTGGTGAACACAAGAAGACTCTATATTTATTTATTTAGTTGTTTGTTTGTTTAGAGATAGTCCCACTATGTAGGCCTAGCTGGCCTGGGAATCACTGTGTAGACCAAGCTGACCTCAAATTCAGTGATCCACCTGCCTCTACCTCCTGAGTGCCAGGATTAAAGGCATGTGCTAACATGCCTGCTGACTCTCCTTAATACAAAGCAGAGAACTGGAAGCCTGCCCTGCTTTGTCAGCTGGGAGAACAAGTGACCTCACAGGAGGAAGGATGTGCATTTCCTGGAGAAGCTAAAGAATCACAGCTTCACCAGGCATGGTGCCATTCACCTGTAGTGTCAGCACTCAGGGGGTAGAGGCAGGTGGATCTCTGTGAGGTCGAGGTCAGTCTGGGCTACATAGCGAGTTCCAGGCCAGCTAGGGCTACAGGAAGACCTGTCTCAAAACAATCAAACAAAAAAAACCACAGTTTGAAGTCCCAGCCATCTGAGACCCATTCCAGAAATGATTATCAATTTCTAATGCACGCAAGAACAGCAAAAAAATCAAACATCAAGTCTGCTTTCCTAATGCAAGGAATACAAGTAAAACACTGTCTGCACACACATACACACCATACACACATACATAGACATGTACACACACACCATATACACACATCATACACACATACACTATACAATTTACACACCATTCACATGTATATACATACATACACAGAGACACACATGTATGCACACACATACAAAAAGACTCACACATATATACACACATATACACAGGGACACACATATATGCATGCACACACATACACAGAGATACACATATGCACACACATACACAGAGACACATACATATGCACGCACACATACACAGAGACACACATATGCACACACATACACAGAGACACATATGCACACACAGAGACACATATGCACACACAGAGACACATATGCACACACACATACACATACACATATGCACACACACATACACAGAGACACATATGCACACACTTACACAGAGACACATATATATGCATGCACACACATACACGGACACACATATATGCACACACATACACAGACACACACATATATGCATAGCTGAATTTGTTCACTCAAGCATTCTTTATTAAGTACTGCATGTGTGCTCGGTGCTGTTCTAGACTCTTTGAATACAGTTGTGAACTAGACAGGCACAGTCCTTCATGGAATGTAAAATCCAGAGTTGCAAGACAGACCACAAGCTGAATAACATTTTAGGGTGTGTTACAAGGGATAAAGACTTACATATAAAAAGAGTGTTGTTTGGGAGACCTGGGGAGGGGACTTCATTGTTAAATAACAGAAAGTATCATGAAGGAGGTGAAAGACTGAGTTGGGCTTTGTCTGGAAGGGAACAATCAATAGAAAGGCCGAGGCTGGAGCGCTATAGGCACAGTGGGAAGGCCAGTGTGGTTGGAGCAGAGCGACAGAGGAGTATAGAGGTGTCCCATAACACAGGGCCTCAAAGCTCCAACTAGGCACTGTAACTGAAGTGGGGAGCCAGGGAACAACAGAGCTGAGGAGAGACAAGTGCTGGTTAGACTGTTAAGCTGCTCTGTCCACAGGTGTGAATAAATGCTTAGGAAAACAAGGTTAAAGGCACAGAATTTTTACTTTTCAACATACACTAAAGCAAATGCTGTAAAAAATGTCTGGAGTTTGTTTTTTCTTTTTTTTTTTTGACAGGGTATCCTGTATAGCTCAGACTCAGAGCAATCCTCCTGCCTCAGCTTTCAAAGTAATGAGATAACAAGAGTGAGCCACTATCTGACTAAAATTTTTTATGCTATTTACTTTGCATTTGCAATGCTAGGAACTGGCTGTACCCCTGAGCCACGCCCCCAGGGCCTCACTAGAGGATTCTAAGCAGGCCTCTACTTACCATTGTTACACCCCCAACCCAAGGTTGACTTTAGAGATGTGGGGAGGAGGAGTTGGTGGTAAAAGCTCTAAGGGAGGCAGGTATTCAATCCCAGGACAACTGAGCCAATAATTAAAGTGAGTGTCCAACTGGAAGTGCATCTCCGTGATGGAACTCTTATCTGCTCCAAGCTCTGGTTCCACCAGCACCAAAAAAGTCAGTGCTATTTGATTTCAACTTCAGAAACTGCTCAGCTATGTCTGTTTTGGAAGCTTTGCCTTGTAGCTTTCTCTGAAATGCTCCCTAAGCCCACCCCACACATGTCCTCCAAGAATCCTGAACTTCCTCTCTCTCCATCTGACTCACTTGCTTCCCGGCCCCCTATCCCTCCCTTCAGCTTGAGTCTGGAAACCAAATTCTTCCCACTTGAATGTGGAAAGCAATTCACCTTTTGCCCCCAAGGGCATTTTCCTAAACAAAGGGAAACCTAGAAAGAAATTAGTTTGCCTACAAGGCAGAAATGCCTGCAGGCAATAGCAGAGGTTTATTTGCCTGTAGATACACACGCAGGCACGCAGGCACACACACACACATGCACACCTAGTTCCCATATGTCAGCTGGGCTCCAGTTAAGGACTGACAAAACTAGCTCAGACCCCTCTCCAGAGTGGGATCGTCCCTGCCTTCCCAGCTTTTTGCATTGGCTGTGCCTCAACCCAGGAATCTACTTCCCATGGTTTCCCCAGTGGAGGTGTGCATAGTCTTTTCCTTCATTTCTACACATGCAGGGCATTTATGTGTGAGATTCTCTGAAGGTTAATACAAAAAGCTTTACATTGCCTGTCAGACTAGCAGACGCCCTGTGTGGATTCTCTGTAACACCACACACACACACACACACACACAAGAGCACACACATGCATACATACATATGCATGTCAAGCTTAAGCATTCCTCTCTGTGTCCAGCCTCTGGTCTTTATCTTGTTTTCTCACAAATCACTTAAAGAAAATAACATTTAAAATTCCATCTCCTCCTCATACTGGCCACAAGTGCTAACAGGCCACATGTGGTCATAGGCTACCATGTTCATGCACAGTGCCTACCTTGGTCATGGCCTTTTGAACAGCACTAGACTAGAGAAGGAGAGGAACCTCCCTCTCAGAAGTAGTCTGGTGTCTGCAGGAAATGGGACCAAAATTTCACCCACTATCTATGCTATTTAAGGAATAAATACAGGGAGGGGAGAGGACCCTAGTTTCAGGTTTCAGCACCTACAAGGCAGCTAACAACTGTAAGGTTCTGAGTTCGAGAGATGCAGCAGACAGAAGGGACCAGAGACTACTCTGCTGGGAGCTAACAGGACCCGGTTTAAGAGAAGACCAGATGGGACTAGCTTCTCCATACTCGGGAGTAGAGAAATGCTAGCCCGCCCTCAGGGGGAGACTAGCCCCCTCATCTTGGGGTCCAGGCTCCAGGGAACTGGGCTGGTGGTGCCTGGCTCCAGATTGGGATGGAGGAGCGTCCTCAGGGAGAGTGCAAGAGGCTAACTCCTGGGAGAGTGAGATCAGCCCAAAAGCCTCTAGTCCTAGTCCCCTCCTAGCTTTTATGGGAGGAGATTGGGGTCCCCATGACATTTGATTGATGTTTAAGGTAAACTTCTGACCAAGAAGCAGTCCCTTTTTACAGCTGTTTGTGAATCCTGGGTTGGGAATCTTATCTATTCAAGAAGTTGTCCTTTCTCAGATCTCAGTGGGCTCTGAGAGTCTGGCTGGAACTGCTGGTGGGGAGGGGTTGGAGGTTCCAGTCACATCTTACAACAACCACCTGTAACTCCATTACCACCAGTTGGGTTCTGACGTATTGTCTGGCCCTGTGGACACTGCATGACACAGTGCACTTACATACATGCAGGCAAAATAGTCATACACATAAAATTAAATAAATAATAAATGTGGAGGAAGGGCCTGGAAGTGCTGACCTGTCATTTCAGATACTCAGGAGGCTGAAACAGGAGGATACCAAGTTTAAGGCCATCAAGTTCAAGGTCAGCCTGGGCAACATATCAAATCCCCTGTCTCCAAAAAGTATTTTGGGGCTGGGGAGATAGCTTAGTCAGTAAAGTTCTTGTCTTGCAAGAACAAGGATCTGAGTTCAACTCCCCAGAACCCATGTAACAATGCCTGGAGTGGCAATCTAGGGCTAAGGAAGCAAAGGCCTGAGGCTCACTAGCCAGGGAGTCTAGCAGAACTGGTGAGTTCTAGGTCAATAAGAAACCATGTCTCAAAGAAGGTGACTCTGTTCCTGAGCATGGCACCCAAGGTTGTCCTCCAGCCTCTACATGCACATATGCACTAGCACACAAATGAGCATACATGCACACACATACATGCAGGCATGTATTAAAAAATAAAAGTAATGTAGAACCATGGAGATGACTGCCAAGTCTAATGACCTGAGAACAATTCCAGAGCCCACACAGGGAAGGAAAGAACCCTGAAAGTTGTCCTCTGACCGTCACAAGTGCACTGTGACACACAGACACACACTAAATAAATGTAAAAGAAAAAAAAAGTTAACATAGCTTGCTCAGCAGAAGATTACTTGTCTAGCATGTGCAAAGCCCTGGGCTCAATACCCAGTACCACAAAAATAAATAAATAAATATAAAGGGGCTGGGCATGGTGCCACACACCTTTAATCCCAGGAGGATCTCTGTGAGATCAAAGCCAGTCTGATCTACAGAGTTCCAGGCCACCTGGGGCTACAGGGAGACCCTGTCTCAAAATAAACTTTAAAATAAAATAAATGGACTGGAGAGATGGCTCAGTGGTTAAGAGCTCATATTGCTCTTGCAGAGGACCCCAGTTCAGTTTCCAGTACCCTCATTGGGAGACTTACAACGACTTGTAACTCCAGTCCCAGGAGATCTGATGACCCATTCTGGCCTCTGCAGGCACTTCTGCAGACACATGCACAACTCACACACACATACAATACACACAATAAAATACAATCTTTGAAAATAGAAACTAGGAGACTGAAGAGATGGCTCAGCAGGTAGAATGCATTCTTCTCTTCAGGGGATCGTAGTTCAGCACCATGTCAGGCCACTCACAATAGGTTGTAACTCAAGTTCCAAGAATCCCACACCCTCTTCTGCCTTCCAACAGCACCCACACTCACATGGCATACATGCTCAGACACACATATAAATAAAAATAATTCATTGAAATAGAGTTATACTCTCACTGGGATTCCACTGCCAGCTTTATTGATACACTCTGGACTTCTCTACCTATCAGACCACAAATGTCTGATACTCTACCATAGTTCATTCTACCTGTCCACTGGTACAGAATCACCTATTCACCCGTCCACTTATTCTGCAAATACTAAACCTGCTGTATGTGCCAGAACTGTGCCTGGGCTGAGAATGAGAACAAGTAGGCACCAGCTTCTGGAGCTCAACGTCTTGGGAAAAGGCTGAGATTGGCTAGCATCAACCAGAGGAGTGAGGGACAATGGTGTTCCCCATCCGTGGGAGTGACTCCATGTCCCCTGGTAATCTTCTCACCAATTCTTAGCAGTTAGGACCCAGAATGAGGCTGTGTTTCTAGACTTGGTTCCCCATCTGAAAATATGGACATAACAGATTCTGTCTTACAAGGATGCTGTAAGGGTTAAATGAATTACTGGACTGGATAGAACAATGCTTGGCACAATGTAGATGCCATTAAGTGACCATTGGTGTTACTGTTATTCCATGTTCTAAGCTTCAGTCCTCTTTACAATGCAAGCTCTTGGGCTGGGTGTGTTGGGTATTTTCTCCAGTGAGGGGTGGGCATGGCTTGGACAGACTGCCTAGTATGCACAAGGCCCTGGGTTCCAACTCCAGTGTCACAAGTAAATAAAGTGCAGTCTTTTAAAAAAAATTTTTATGTGCATGTGTCTGTGTCAGAATATGTCATATGTATGCAAGGGTCAGAAGAGGGCATCAGAGTCCCTGGAGCTTTAGTTACAGGCAGGTATGAACCAACTGATTGTGGGTACTGGGAACCAAACTCTGGTCCTCTAGAAGAGCAACCAGCACTCAACAGCTGAGCCATCTCTCGAGCCTCCAAGGTCTTTGAATACATTTTTTAAAGTTCTTAATTTCTTTGGCGGTTGAGGAGATTGAACCCTCTCTCATGTTACACAATGTTCTACCACTGAGCTATACCCCCAGTTCCTAGGACCTTTTTAAAATCCAGGCAGGCTGGAGAGTTAACTCAGTGGTTTAGAGCACTGGCTGCTACTGCAGAGGAACCAGATTTTATTCCCAGCACTCACATGGCAGCTAATAATCGTGGTAATTCTGGTTCCAGAGGGAATCCGACACCCTCTTCTGGCCTCCATGGGGACTACATCCATGTGATGCACTTACATGCAGGCAAAACATTTACACAGAAAAAAAATTAAATGAATACATAACTTTTTAAAACTCACCAGGTTTTCAATTTTAAATATTTTATTTATTATTTTTATTTCGTGTATGAGTGTATTGCCTGCATGTGTGTAAGTGCACCCAGGTTGTGCAGTGCCCACAGAGGTCAGAAGAGGATGTCAGATCCCCTGGAACTGGAGTTATGACAGGTTGTTAGCCTCCATGTTGGTGCTGGGAATTGAATCCCGTTCCTCTGAAAGAGCAGCCAGTGCTTGTTTTGGTTTTGTTTTGTTTTGGTCTTTTTTTGAAACAGGGTCTCCCTGTAGCCCCAGTTGGCCTGGAACTTGCTATGTAGACCAGGCTGGCCTTAAATTTAGAGAGCTGCCTGCCTCTGCCTCCCCAGTGCCAGGATTAGGGCATGCACTACCACGCCTGGCTGAGTAGCCAGGGCTCAACCACTGAGCCATCTCTCCAGCCCCATAAAGTTTTCCTCTTTTTAAACCAGGAGTATAGTGAGGACTAAGATTATCTCCCTCACAGTCACATTTCTCCAGCACCTTTTTCACCAGGAACCTTTGCAAACGGAAGTGATGGTATTAGAATTATGCCCATTTTACAGATGTTGAAAAGAGGTACAAGGAGATATAGTGGCTTGCTCAGAGCTCTGGAGCAGTTGTAGGTTAGGAGTGAAAGAGGTTCCTGGATTGCGATGAGGGTATCTTAAGTGGGATTGATCCTGTCCTTCATGCTCCTCAGGAAACTGGACGCCTTCATCTATGATGCAGCAGTACTCAACTACATGGCCCGCAAAGATGAGGGCTGCAAGCTGGTCACTATTGGCTCAGGAAAGGTCTTCGCCACCACTGGCTACGGCATTGCCCTGCACAAGGGCTCCCGCTGGAAGCGGCCCATCGACCTGGCACTGCTACAGTTCCTGGGGGATGGTGCGGCAATGCTGGGCAGGGAGTCCTACCCTGAGAGGGGAGGGCTGGCCTGGGATCCTGGGGAGGAAGGCCTGCGAGGAAGACGCTTGGGCCCAGCCTCTTTATCAGAGGAGAGGGTGGCAGTAGCAAGTAACCTCTGACCCATTCCCAGATGAAATCGAGATGCTGGAGCGGCTATGGCTCTCTGGGATCTGCCACAATGACAAAATCGAGGTGATGAGCAGCAAGCTGGACATCGACAACATGGCGGGCGTCTTCTATATGCTCCTGGTGGCCATGGGCCTGTCCTTACTGGTCTTCGCCTGGGAGCACCTGGTGTACTGGCGTCTGCGGCACTGCCTGGGGCCCAGCCACCGCATGGACTTTCTACTGGCCTTCTCCAGGGTAGGAAGGGCGAGACGGGCGAGGCGGAGGGGTGAGGGTTAGCAGGATATGGGCAGAGATGAGAGGGGAGGAGAGCAGGAGGGCACGGATGGGTGTAGGGGGCACCAGAGGGTACAGAGGGCAGGGGACCTGGAGCAGGACAGCAGAGAATGTAGAGTGACAGGTGGGTGCAGGGCCAGGGTGCACAGAGCAGCGGTGGGTGCCTAAGGCAGGCCCCCGGTGCTGGCACCCATCCCGCTGACTGCACCTCGCTCTTCGCAGGGCATGTACAGTTGCTGCAGCGCAGAGGCCGCCCCACCGCCAGCCAAGCCGCCCCCGCCGCCGCAGCCGCTGCCCAGCCCCGCATACCCTCCCGCGCGCGCGCCCCCCGGGCCCACGCCCTTCACGCCCCGAGAGCGCGCGGCTGCAGACCGCTGGCGCCGGGCCAAGGGCGCCGGGCCGCCGGGTGGCGCGGCGCTGGCGGACGGCTTCCACCGCTACTACGGCCCCATCGAACCCCAGGGCCTGGGCGAGGCGCGCGCTGCGCCCCGGGGCGCAGCCGGCCGGCCGCTGTCACCGCCCGCTGCGCAGCCTCCGCAGAAGCCACCGCCCTCCTACTTCGCCATCGTGCGTGATCAGGAACAGGCCGAACCTCCCACAGGCGCCTTCCCCGGCTTCCCGTCCCCGCCCGCGCCGCCCGCCGCGGCCGCCGCCGTCGGGCCGCCGTTGTGCCGCCTGGCCTTCGAGGACGAGAGCCCGCCCGCGCCCGCGCGCTGGCCGCGCTCCGACCCCGAGAGCCAGCCGCTGCTTGGCGCCGGCGCCTCGGGGGCCCCCGCGGCGCCTCCGCCGCGCCGTGCGCCGCCTCCGCCCTGCGCCTATCTGGACGTGGAGCCGTCGCCGTCGGACTCCGAGGACTCGGAGAGCCTGGGCGGCGCGTCGCTCGGCGGCCTGGAGCCCTGGTGGTTCGCCGACTTCCCCTACCCGTACGCTGAGCGTCTCGGGCCGCCGCCTGGCCGCTACTGGTCGGTGGACAAGCTCGGGGGCTGGCGCGCCGGCAGCTGGGACTACCTGCCCCCGCGCGGCGGGCCCGCCTGGCACTGTCGCCACTGCGCCAGCCTGGAGCTGCTGCCGCCGCCGCGCCATCTCAGCTGCTCGCACGACGGCCTGGACGCCGGCTGGTGGGCGCCCCCGCCCCCGCCCTGGGCCGCCGGGCCGCCGCACCGACGTCGGGCCCGCTGCGGATGTCCGCGGCCGCACCCGCACCGCCCGCGGGCCTCCCACCGCGTCCCCGCCGCGCCACACCACCACCGGCACCGACGCGCAGCGGGCGGCTGGGACATCCCGCCTCCCGCGCCCACCTCGCGCTCGCTGGAGGACCTGAGCTCTTGCCCACGGGCTGCCCCCGCGCGCAGGCTCACCGGGCCCTCGCGGCACGCGCGCCGCTGCCCGCACGCCGCGCACTGGGGGCCGCCCCTGTCCGGCGCGCCGCACCGGAGACACCGGGGCGGGGACCTGGGTACGCGCAGGGGTTCGGCGCACTTCTCCAGCCTCGAGTCCGAAGTATGACGCGGCCCCCCGGGGGCCCCGCCACCTCCTCGGTCAGCGCAGGCCACAGCCCGAGGGGGCTCGCGAGGTGGACAGGAAAGGTGGAGAAGGAAGGAAACGGACCTGGCTGGACCCCGCCTGGAGCAGAGTCCTGCGCCCCTCGCGTTGGGGGAGTCACGAGCCAGAGGGGACTTGGTCGCCCAAACCTCACCTGAGAGCAAGGAGGCGGGGCTCTCGGAGCGCACCGACTTTTTATAAAACCCGAAAAGGGCTTTTTAACGTCACCTGATGGGGCGGGAGGTCGGGGGGTCACACCGCGCCCCACCTCCCATGCCCGGGGCCGTGGCCCCCACATCACTGTGCAGCTCCCCGGTCCCAGCCACACCTCCCGGGGAGCCCGTTTTTAACCTTTCATTCATCAGGACTCAAAACTGTGAGACGAGTTCGCCAAACTGTGACCCCAGACCTTGGCCCCGCCACACAGAAACAAACCCCTGACCCCCAGACTGTGACTTCCGACACCTAAAATGGTCATCTGACCCCAGACTGTGCCCCGACCAGACTGTGACCCTTCATGTCAAACCCGTGACGGACCTTCCTTTACGACCCTCGTCGAATTTTCCCTCTGACCTAGGACCTGTTCCCCCAACGGAAGCCGTGTCTTCACCTGCCCTCCCCACTTCCCTACCACATCAGATGCCACTAACCACATCTTTAAATCCAGCCCTTAGTTGTGACCCTTCAGAGATGACCCAGCAGACAGTCCACCCGGAAGCCTTCTCTCCCAGATCTCAGCAGGGTCTGGGGCTGGGTTGAGAGGCCAGTCTGGGAGCCACACTTCACCAACCTTCCTTCCCACTCCCAACTCCTTCACCGCAGTATTTGGAATAAACCATGTTTTTATGCCTCCTCGGTCCAAGCCTGAGCTCTGTGTCTGTCTCATAGTTCCCCTCATCTTCTCTGGGGGGAAAAGAAACTGAGAACAATCCCACAGGGAAGGTGGCAGAATTGGAGAGCAGAAACTGGGGTCGGGGTGTACCAGTAGCAGAGTATTCTCCTAGCATGCCTAAGACCCTGGGATCAATTCCCAGCACTAGATAAGAGCAGAGGATGACAGGAGGTGACGCAAAGCAAGATCCAAGGCCTAGGACGTGGGAAGGGACTGGGGGCGAGTGCAGAGGGGGTGGGGCAGAGACAGACCCCAAGAGTGGTAGGAAAGATCCAGGGATGCAAAAATTTAAGGACCAAACCCAGGACCTAGTTTCCTAATACTACTGGCAAGAATGGTTTGATAGATGATACAGTCCCTGCAAACGAGGAGAGTGGCCAACCGACGTCTTGAATAGCCTTAAGCTCACCAGTGAGGATCCATTTCTAACATTTCATTATGCCAATTAGCCAAACCGCCGGTGCCCATGGGTGGATTAAGAGCCTACACGTTTGAAGCAGCAGCCTCAAGAGGGGAGACTTTCTGATTAAGTACCTGCTGACCGGAGCTGCCATGGAAATGCCTTGTTAAGCAATGGACTGCCCCTAGGGGGTAGGTGCAATCGACTAACTTTCATATACTCTCCAGCCTGTCTACGCTAAAGCATTTTGAAATAATTTAAAGCTATCATAACAAGGAGAGGAGAAGAAACCCGCCTTATGGGTCCTCAGGGAGCAGAAGCCCAGTCTCCCAGCCAGTAAGTGCTCGTTTGCATACATGAATAATTAAATGGAAAGACAGCTCTGGGAATGTAGGGTGAAAGAGATGAAGAAGGGCTCAGACCGCGAGACCTCTTGGGAACTACAACTCCCAGAAGGCTTTGCTACTGCTGTAAGGAAGAACGCCCCAAAGTCAAGCTGAAAACCACAGACGCAGCCGTAGGCTTTCTGGCAGAGCCAACACACCCTTACCTTGGTGGTCTCTGCGCACCACCCTCTAATTGGTGGGCCGCAGGTTTCCAAGGTAACCGTGCAGTGGGGCGGGTCTTAGATGGTGGGAAGCGAAACCCGGAAGTGACGGTCTTCCCCGGCGCCCCGGCTCAGAAGTTTCGAACATGGCTGCGCGCAAGGGCCGGAGGCGCGCACGTGAAACCGGGGAGCCCATGGAGGCCGAGTCTTGTAATCCAGATTCCGCGGGCTCAGCTCAGGTCTACCTGCCCGGTAGGGGTCCGCCGCTGGGCGAAGGAGAGGAGCTTGTCATGGACGAGGAGGCCTACGTGCTGTACCACCGTGCGCAGACTGGTAAGCCAAGGGCCCGGACTCCAGGATCCTGAAGAATGAAGGGCCTGCCTCGCAGCTCTTAGCTTACGAGATGTTGGGGATGACGCCGGGGCGGGGGGGGGGGGCTTCTGAGGGTGGTGACGTTACATTCGCGGGCTGCTCGCCACGAGGAAGGTGGAGACTGAGTTCACTAAGTCTCATCTCCCCTCTGCAACTCTCCCTCTCTCATTCCCCAGGCGCCCCTTGTCTCAGCTTTGACATAGTCCGAGATCACCTGGGTGACAATCGGACAGATCTCCCTCTCACGCTTTACCTGTGTGCAGGAACCCAGGCCGAGAGCGCCCAGAGCAACAGGTGAGTCCCATGATCTTTCCAGGACTCCCTCAGGAGTCAGGGCTTTCTGCTTCTGCCGCCACTTGACCCCAAAAGTCTGGTCTCCAGCCTCCCTCTTCCCGAAACATCTTGGTGCTCAAGTTCGTAACTTACCCTTTGCTTTCACAGACTGATGATGCTTCGGATGCACAATCTGCACGGGACCAGGACCCCACCCTCAGATGGCAGTGATGATGAGGAAGAGGAAGATGAAGAGGATGAAGAAGAGCAGAAGCCTCAACTGGACCTGGCCATGGTTCCCCACTATGGTGGCATCAACAGAGTTCGGGTACATGTCCTGTTAGAGGCCTGCTCTGCATTCTCTAAAGCTCATGCTTCTCCCCATGTTCAAATGCCCCTCGGCACCCTCTTATGCCTCTCAGCGCTCTTTCTCTCTCTCTCTCTCTCTTTTGCTTTTTTTGTTTTTCTTTCAGACATGGTCTCACTATGTAGCCCAGGCTGGCCTCAAACTCAGGCTGCTTCTCACCCAAGTATGAGCCATCATAGCCAGTTCCCTTCAGCTTTTAGCGAAATTATGTGTGGCAGCTGAAACACAGTACCTGACTGTAATGAGAGATGTAAGGGTTTCTGTTAAATTATTACTCCAAAACTGCTTTGGGTTTGTAGGATTTTTTTTTTTCTCCATAATTATAGCACTTGATGTAACAGACTTCTATAATCCCAGCTACTGGGGAGCCTGAGGCAGAAAGATCAAAAGTTCAAGGCCAGCCTGAGCTACAGAGTGAGTTCAGAGACTGGGGAGGTAGCTCAGTGCTGGTGTGCTCATGTGTGTAAGATGCTAGATTCACTAAATAAAGCACCTGGTCAAGTGAATGTGCAAATAACAAAGGATGGTGAGCAGAGAGCACTTAGAGTAGAATTTGACCCATAGCTACTCCTGTGTGTTTCTGATAAACTGTTACCATTCTTAAGTACTGTCCTAAGCCCTGAGGGTTTAGTCCACAGACAGGAAGTATCTGACTTAACATGTACTTGGGAAGGCTGCAAGAAGAAACTAGTAAATGTATGCTGTCCTAAGGTGCTAAGTGCTGCCAAAAACTAAAATGGAGCAGGTGGAGTGACACAGTTTGATGAGGGTTTGATGAGCAGATGCCCTTATATCAGACACCCACAGCAAGTGAGAGAGTGAACCAAGGGTGTCTGTGCGAACACAAGGAAATGAAAGTACAAGGCCTTGGGATGAATATGGCATGGTTAGAAAAGGAGAGAGACCAGTGTGTGTGGAACAGAATGGGCAAGATTTGGAGGGTGAGTGCCTACAAGATGGTTGTTTAGGCCTTATGGGCCAATGTAAGAGCTTAGGCTTCTACTTTGGAAGAAATTAGGAACCAATGGAAGACTTAGAGCAGAGCAAAGAGGGGTCTGGCACTTGTTTTAAGAGGATCACTCTGGCAGCTGTGCAGAGCATTGGCTACAGGCAGAGAAAAGTGCTTCATCCTGTAAGGAGGATGTTACGGCTACTCATAGGAAGGGTGGCGTCAGTAGTAGCGCCAGTCACTGTCAGTAGGACAGTGATCAGAAAGATTGGAAGCATGCTTCGATATGGCCAGCATAGGTGCTGAGTGTAGGAGGAAGACCCTATAAGTCAAAGGTGAGTCCCAATGTTTTGGGCCCAAGATGGGGAACACAGGAGGACTGGGCTGCCAGCCTGTGGCAGTGGAAGATATGCTGATGCCCTTCAGATGAGCATAGAAGGAAAAAAAAGTGAGAACTGGCCTCTAGGACTCTCCAGCACTGATGGTTTCAGAGACCAGGAATATGAATGTGTTTTGGAATACTGGTGGGGCTTGAAGATCAATTCCCAAGCACCTTGGACCTACATCCTGTTTATGAACAGCTGCCAGTGGTGACCTGATTGCAGTTTCTTTCCCATAAAGCTCTCTGGAAGCCTCAGGCTAGCCCTGGGCATGCAGAGACTACTGTTCTGGGATCCATGACCCCACCTTGAGCCTTCTCCCCTTCTATTTTGTGTGTTCCTCTCCTGCAGGTGTCATGGCTGGGTGAGGAGCCTGTGGCTGGGGTATGGTCAGAGAAGGGCCAAGTGGAGGTGTTTGCCTTGCGGCGACTCCTGCAGGTAGTGGATGACACCCAGGCCCTGGCTGTTTTCCTTCGGGATGAGCAGGCCCGAGTGAAGCCCATCTTCTCTTTTGGTGGCCACATGGGTGAGGGCTTTGCTCTCGACTGGTCCCCACGTGTTCCTGGTAAGTTCTGGATTTTCATATGGTTTAGGGAAGGTGGGTAGTTGGACTCTTGGGAAGGCAGAAGGGTGGCCGATGGGTAAGATGGTTTCTTGATACCCCCCAACCCCAGGCCGCTTGTTGACTGGTGACTGTCTGAAGAACATCCACCTCTGGACGCCCACAGATGGTGGCTCCTGGCATGTGGACCAGAGGCCATTTGTGGGCCACACACACTCTGTGGAGGACCTGCAATGGTCACCAACTGAGGACACGGTGAGAGAAGGCTGAAGGCCTGGACACATGGGTCTGATGGGCGCAGGCTAGGAACCTCAAATTCTTGGCTTGAGAGAGTAGGGGGCCCAAGCTAGGGACCTGATTCAGGCAAGGGGACAGCAAGTAGCCACCATCTGTGGGGTGAGCTGGGGGCACATCTGCTCACTCAGACTTGTTCCACCTACTCAGGTGTTCGCCTCCTGTTCAGCTGATGCCTCCATTCGCATCTGGGACATCAGAGCAGTCCCAGGCAAAGCCTGCATGCTCACCACAGCCACTGCCCATGATGGGGATGTCAATGTCATCAGCTGGAGCCGCCGAGAGCCCTTTCTGCTCAGTGGTGGGGATGATGGGGCCCTCAAGGTCTGGGACCTTCGGCAGTTCAAGGTATCTGCCCAGCTGGACTACTGAGGGCTGGTGAAGCCACTATTCCAGTAGCCATTGGGACTGCTTAGAAGGCCCTAGGAAGTAAGTCCAGATGAGGAGGCAGGTTCAGCAGGATGAGAGCTGTAACCAGAGGAATCTCTCACTCCACCTAGTAACTAGTTGACAAGCCATGGCAGAGCTGGGCAGCACAGAGACTGTGACCCTCATTTGCCTGTGGGGCAGAGATACAGCTGGCTACAGAGTTTGTGGGTCTTGGGCTGCTGAGAATTGTAGTCTGTTTTAGTGGAGTCAATAGTATCACCTGTGATTAGAGCCCAGCTCACTCCTTGAAGCAGAGGAAGCTGAGGCATAAGAAAAGGACATGAGCAGAAATGACATTACAGCCAAGTTAAGCATTGTCTGTAGAGTTGAGCACTGTCCTCCTCAGGCAAAGAGGCACGTGCATCTGTGTGGAGAAAGCCAGGGCCTCTCCTGGCTCCAAGCCTTCTCTACATCACATCAGTCTCTTTTCCCAGTTTAATCAGTTCTATAGAATCAGCCTTGGAGAAACTTCCAGGTGGAGGTGCCACCCTCCATGCCAGCTGGCCACAGGAACTTTATTCCCAGTACCCCCTTTGCCTAACTCAAGTGCTGTCATTTTTTTTGGCAGCTGTCAGAATGACTTTAGGGAGTCATTTCTGTCCCTTTGAGGCATCAACTTAAAGAGAACAGCCAGGCATGTGCTGAATAGGACCACTCTCCCGTTCCCTTATAGGGAAGTGGGGGGTTTCTGTCACCTGCAAGGGCAGGGAGGCTGCTTTGTAGGTGAAAGCACAGATCCCGGTGGTCCTGGGGCCGTACACCTTACCCTTTTCCTGTGTTTCTTTCCTGTGGCCTTGTGTGGACTTACAGGGAAACCCCGGTTAAAGCCTGGAGCTGAGTTCCTAGGATTCACTAAAGCCTGATTCTCACATTTTCCCATAGGCTGGTTCCCCAGTGGCCACTTTCAAGCATCACATGGCTCCTGTGACCTCTGTTGAATGGCACCCTCAGGATAGTGGGGTCTTTGCTGCCTCAGGGGCTGATAACCAGATTACACAGTGGGACCTGGCGGTTGAGCGGGACCCCGAGGCAGGTGAGACAGAAGCTGACCCTGGGCTGGCAGCACTCCCCCAGCAGCTGCTGTTTGTGCACCAGGGTGAGACCGACCTGAAGGAGCTGCACTGGCACCCTCAGTGTCCTGGGGTTCTGCTCAGCACTGCCTTGTCGGGCTTCACAGTCTTCCGAACCATCAGCGTCTGAGGTGACTAAGACTTGGCTTCAGGCCTCAGCTGCCTGAGAACTGGAGTATGTTCCCTGGCAGAGCTCATCAAGACTGGACTGCACCCCAAAAGAAAGACTCATTCAGCTGACCCACGTGGAACAGAATGATCTGATGTCTCTGAGGACTTGGTTTGACCCTTGGTTCTCCATGCCACGCACACCAAAGACTCTTGCTTGTCCCAGATAAGGCCTCAGGATGAGAGTTTGTCCTTATTGGGGTCTTGCTTAACTCTAGACCTCTAACTTAGGACCTAGTCTGATGATCGCCCCCAGGAACTTCAAGGGTTTTGCTGTGACTGGGCCAAGGCTAGGTTTGGGTCTCTCTGTAGAATTTAGTTCCTCTCTTGCCTTCTGACCACTTAGGCTTGGCTGAGATCCCAGCGTGGGGCTGGGGTACACCTTCACTCTACTGATGACTACAGTGTAGGAGGAGAGTGTGAGGCAGACCACTGTGAGGCCCCAAATACATAAGACATTGGCCAATTCTTTGGGCTTCTTTCCTGTGAGGAAGCTGAAGGGGTAGGAGGCAGGAATTTGGTACCCAGCTGTTTCCAGGCTGCCACGCTGTGAGAGGCCCAGTTACAGTTCTGCTCCCAGTGGCCTAGCCCTTGGCCGTGGAGTCTGTCCCTCTCTATGAGGCTTTTCCTCTCAGTCTGGCTCAGCCCTTCCCAAATCTTACTCCATTTGGAACTTGCTCTCAGTTGACAGGTATCTCTTTCTGGGTACTGACTTAAGGGATCACCCCAGGGGGAATGTAACCCACATATCTCTTCTCTTTATGGTTAATTATCTTGCCATTTCCTTCTGAACTCACTAGACTGTCAGTGTCCTTCCTGTGACTCCATCTTCCAGATCTCTGGTCCCCACTGTCCCTCCCTAGCCCCAGCTCGTTCTCTGCACTGTCCTCCAGTCTGCCTGGGCCGCAGCCCAGCACCCTGCCTGGCCAGCCTCCCTGGCTCCCCCTCTGCAGTGCTGAGCTGGCTCCACCCCCGCCCCCCTCTGTCCAGGCCCTGATCCGCTGTGGCTCAGAGGTCGAGTGCCCAGCTCAGGCCCCAGGGCCACAGACAGACCTCAGCACCCACAGAGACCCCTCTCCAGCCTGGGCAGAGAAGCCCCCAGTACAAGGCATGGGGGTGGGCGGCCCTCCCAGGTAAGTGCAGCCATATAAGCCAACCTACCTAATCTTTTTCCTCTAGCACTCCTGTTCCTGGCTTCTACCTCTGACCGCCCTGATTCCCCGCATTCTCTCACTGCTCCACTCTCCCTTTCAGAGGCAGCCCCTTGCACTCTCATCTGTCTCCATTTCTTAAGATATGAACTTCATGGCTCTTTCCTTCAATGATTATTCAGCTTGTGTCTGATGCTGCCCTCTTTGAATCTCTGCCATCCCCCATCTCTGTCCTCTTTCTCAGTCTCTGCACCTGTCACTGAATGTCTCTCACTCTCTGGGTCACTGTCTCATCTCATGGTGGGTCTCTCTTTCTCTGGGTCTCTGTCTCTTCCTCTGGGTCTCCCTGTCTCTCTCTCTCCTACTGCTGTCTCTTGGTGGGTCTTATTTTCTCGCTCTCTCTCTGGGCCTCTGTCCCTTCCTCTGAGTCTCTATCTCTCTCTCTCTCTCTCTCTCTCTCTCTCTCTCTCTCTCTCTGTCTCTCTCTCTCTCTCTCTGGGTCTCTGTCTGCCAGCTCGGTCAGCAATGACTTTGCATCCGTCTTTTCGGCCTAGTGACCCTCATTATTTGCTGGACTATCTGGGTATCATGTAGACCAGGAAAACAGGTGCAGGAGTCCCTATTCCCTACTTGGTCTGTCTTCCCTCAGAGCTCCTTCAATGCCCCTTCTCCTGTGGATCCATTGTGTAGACCCCACTAGTTGGTGGGGTAGGGGTGCCACCTTGTGTGAATGGAGGTTCTTGGCCCCAGATTATATAGTGATTTTGAGATGAAGTTGAAGCACCTTAAGCCCCATGGCTCCTTTATATGGAAACACTAAGCTGCTCTCACAGGTCAGGCGGAAGCAGGCCGGGGTGGGGTCAGGCTCCTTTTCTCTCTCGCCCTGTCTTTTGGGGGGGCAACCTAGAGCTGGACCTCCTGTAGGTGAGGGTCCCACCCACTGCAAGGTGAATATAGATCTACCTAGGGAGTGGTGGCAGAGTCCAGGGTCAGGCCCGGGACCCAAGCCAGCACAGGGATCCTAGACTGAGATCAGGTGAAGCCCTTGTCTCTGAGGACCCTGGGCAATCAAGGTGAACCCTGGGGTCTTGTGGGTGCTGTGGGAAGCTGAAGGTCCTCCATACCTCATAAGGCTGTGGTTGTCACTGGGGTTCAGCACTACAAGGCCTCTCGCAGCTATAGGATTTGAGCCTGGGCCATTCTACCTCCACTCTCTCCCTAGTTAGCTCTTAGAGACTGCTGCCAAGCAGGAATCCAGTTGCAGAAATTGCCCACAAAGTCTGCCTTCCAACTGCCCTGGGAGGTTAGCATGCTCCCCATCTCCCAAGAGGATCTCCAGTACATCCAGTGCTGCTGGGCTGACTCAACCTAGCTCCATTGACTCAGGTCCGAGCCTCAGGTTTACACCTGTTGACTGGACCTAGCAAAACCTACATAGCTGGACTTTCTGGGTGCCATGGAGACTAAAGGGCACTCTTGAGCGCTAGATGCCAGACTTCATACAGCCTTCTTATATAGAGCAGCCAGATCCCTTTTGCCAGGCCCATGAGGGTCCTAAAGTCTAGTCTGTCATGCATATGGAGCATGTAGAGCCCCTTGGTAGATTTAACTACTAGTAGAACTTGTTACAGCCCACACCTACAGTGTCTAGGTGAGCTTACAGGTCCATACCCTCACCTACCCTCTACACTGAAGTTCAGGAAGGGCCATGACTACCCACAGCCAGAGTTGGTGAGTGGTCACACCATGATTCAGCCTAAAACTGCCCAAGGTCTTTCTTCTGGATCCCTTTCCTTTCAGGTTTCTATGTCATTCACCCATCAGCTTGTATGATGTTTGTCTTTGTTTTGGGGATCAGACCCAAGGGCCTGACACCTGGGATACATACACTTTGCTTCTGAGCCACAACCCCAGCCTTACAAATGTTTTGTACATTCTCAGTTAAGCAGTTGACTCCAATAATGGGATATTTTTATGACCCTAGGAAGAAACCCAATATCCTTTCCTCAAACCTCTTCATTTCTCCAGACAGAGGCAACCTCAGCATACCTTCCCATGTGTTTAGACGTATTTCCAGAGCTGAGTGTGGTAGTGCAGGCCTCTAATCTGGCACTTGGGAGGTGGGGGCAGGAGGATCAGTTCTAGTCCAGTCCCAACTACATGAAGACTTTGTCTCCAAAAAAGACAGTATTTCCAGATTCCTTCTAACAGATGAAGTTCTATGTGAACAGCTGCTGTATTGTTTGGGGAATAATGGTGTGATAGAAGGGCTGCATGTTCAGTCTAGTTTGGCTGGATTCAGTGCTTGCAGATGTAGACAGAGGCTGAATGATGGCCTCCTGGGATTGCCTTCTCCCTCTTACAATGCTTTCATATTGCCTTGGTTCCTGATGTGGCCTGTGATCCCACCTACTCTAGATGCTGATGTGCAAGGATCTCTTGAGCCGCACAAAAAGGAATCAGTTCACAGTGTTTGATGTTTTTCATTTCTTAGCATTCAAATCCCGGCTTGATTACCTGTAATCTGTACCAGGGTTACTTAAACTTCCTGTCCCTTGGTTTCCTCATCTGTGAAATGATAATGTGTATTTCAAATGCCCGTTCTGGGTGCTAGGGGCAAGGCCCCGTGGTAGAGCTCTTACCTAGTACGTGGGAATCCCTGAGTTCCATCCCGAAAAACAAAAAACTTGTTCCCGGACACAAATGTGTACATTTACCTACGGTGCTTACAGTGGAGTCAAAACTACCGGTTCAGCATCATCAGTTTGGAACATGAACTTAGCACCATCTACCACAACTGCAGCCATACTACCTTCTCCTAGGAGATCGTACTCTTCAAACGTGGCCCCAATCTGATGACACCACAGGGCCCCGCAGAGCATAGCGCCCTAGTCCATCCCTGACGTCCCTGCCCATCTTTTGTTCCTGCAGGTTTGGGGCGCCTGCCCCCCACTAGGCCAAGCGGAGGAGGTCCCCGCCCAATGGGCCTGGCTAGGGCCCTGCGCCGCCTGAGCGGCGCGCGGGAGTCCGGAGGGGGCTGTGCGGGCGATGAAGAAGCAGCCGGGCCTGGGCTGTGCCGCAACGGGTGGGCACCAGGGCTGTCGGGGACACGGCGCCGAGGGCGCTTCGTCAAGAAGGATGGGCACTGCAACGTGCGCTTCGTGAACCTGGGCGGTCAGGGTGCGCGCTACCTGAGCGACCTGTTTACCACGTGCGTGGACGTGCGCTGGCGCTGGATGTGCCTGCTCTTCTCCTGCTCCTTCCTCGCCTCCTGGCTGCTCTTCGGCCTGGCCTTCTGGCTCATCGCCTCACTGCATGGCGACCTCGCCGCCCCACCGCCGCCCGCGCCCTGCTTCTCGCAGGTGGCCAGTTTCCTGGCCGCCTTCCTCTTTGCGCTGGAGACGCAGACTTCCATCGGCTACGGGGTGCGCAGCGTCACCGAGGAGTGCCCGGCCGCTGTGGCCGCCGTGGTGCTGCAGTGCATCGCTGGCTGCGTGCTTGACGCATTCGTCGTGGGCGCGGTGATGGCCAAGATGGCCAAGCCCAAGAAGCGCAACGAGACGCTGGTCTTCAGCGAGAACGCTGTAGTGGCGCTGCGTGACCACCGTCTCTGCCTCATGTGGCGTGTGGGCAACCTGCGCCGCAGCCACCTGGTGGAGGCTCACGTGCGGGCCCAGCTGCTGCAGGTGCTTGGAGGGCACAAGGGAGGGGAGAGCCAGATACAGGGTGGAGGAAGAGGGGAGGGGTACAGCCCCCTGCACCTTAAGACCTCCTGTTGTCCTGCAGGAGAGGTAGACACAGGAGACAGGTTTCTGGGTACCTGGGCTTGCGAGAGCAGGACATCTAAAGAGCTTCCTATGCCTGAGGACTGGTAGCTGACTGAGCAGTCTACACCTGGGCAGCCATACCTGGCCTCTAGTGCTCCCCTGAGTTCCCAGCAGGCTTGGGGTAGGGAAGTGCCTGTGAGGTGGAGGTTGGAAATTGTGAGGTCTTCCCACTGCCTGGGGCACAATTGCCAGCAGATAAGAGAGCCGAGCAGCTTAGGACTCAGGCCCCAGGCTATCCCACCAGCTTCCTGCCCAGCCAGTGTAGGGTCAGAGCCAAGTCTCAGTGAACCCACTCTCACCAGCCACTGGGGCGGCAGCCTCCTCCAAAGCCTGCTGTGGAAGCTTGGTTGTTCCTAGACAGGGCTACATCGCTCAAGCATCCGGATTCCCAGCAAACTGTCCCACTTCAACAAACCTTGTCCAAGCGGAGGCTGCATTTGGGGCCAAAAGTGGAGTTGGGGTTGGGGAAGTGCAACTCCCAGTAGCCTCCAGGACACAGAGAATTGCAAGAGAACAGATCCCCAACCATATTTCAGCTCTTCATGAGACACCAAGCTTCATGATCCACAGGGACACCTTTCGTGGGTCCATGGGGCAGTTACACCCTGGTGTGGGTGTGGTGCTTTCAAGGTGAGGGTGAGGCTACAATGAGACCACTCTCAGTGTGCTCGCACTCACACAGTAGAGGTAGCTGGGTTGGCATGACAGCCAGGTGCTGGTTGAGCAATGGTGGGTAGTTCCTGTTGGAGTCATTGTTCTGACTCCCCTTCTGTCCTGCACTGTTTTCCCAGATGTCACCCTTATCTTTTGTTGTCTCTATCTTGCTTATTTCATTCGATCCTGCCCTCTCACTTTCACCTCCCCCCTCCCGCAGAGTCCACCACCTTGCTTTCTGTACAAAAACCTCTGGATCTGCCTCCCCTTCCAGCATCTGCGTCTCCCTCCTATCTCTGTCCCTATCTCTACCTGTCCCTCACTGGGTTTCTGTCCCTGTCTCTATGGGTCTTGGTCTCTGGTCCCCTGCCTCTGAGTCTCTTCCCCCACCTCCATGTCCCTGTCTCAGGGTTTCTGATTCTCTCTGGATCCACTCTCTCTCCTGCCTCTCTGGCTGCTGTTTTTCACTTTCTTTATATCTTTATTCCAATCTTGCCATAATCTCTGTTCACCTCTCTTGCTTTATCCGCTTGCCTCTACACAGCCCCGTGTGACCCCAGAGGGTGAATACATCCCACTGGACCACCAGGATGTGGACGTTGGCTTTGACGGAGGCACCGACCGCATCTTCCTTGTGTCTCCCATCACCATTGTACATGAGATTGACTCTACCAGTCCCCTGTACAAGCTGGGGCGGGCTGAGCTGGCCCGGGCTGATTTTGAGCTAGTGGTTATTCTTGAGGGTATGGTTGAGGCCACAGCCATGACTACACAGTGCCGATCATCTTACCTCCCTGGTGAGCTGCTCTGGGGCCATCGCTTTGAGCCTGTCCTCTTCCAGCGTGGCTCCCAGTACGAGGTCGACTATCGCCACTTCCACCAAACGTACGAGGTCCCAGGGACACCTGTCTGCAGTGCTAAGGAGCTAGACGAACGGGCAGAGCAGGCCTCCCACAGCCCTAAGTCAAGTTTTCCTGGCTCCCTGGCTACATTTTGTTATGAGAATGAACTTGCTCTAAGCTGCTGCCAGGAAGAAGAGGAGGATGAGGACACTAAGGAAGAGACTTCAGCAGAGACCCCCAAATGGGGCTACCAGTCCCCGAGCTTTTACACCAACCCTGGCACTGACCCTGCCTCCATGATACAGCTGAGGCCTCCTTCCTCACGTGAGCCCCTTTCCTAGAGATGGCAGAGATGCAGAGATTCCAGTTTCTGCTCGGAATGGGTGGGAGTTTCCCACAACCAATGAATGGCCTGCTGCAACACCCATTAACCATGAGGTTGTGCCATGCCTGGTGGGTCCACCACAGATATACTGGACCTTGGTTTCTCTGCTTCATGCTCTCTCTCAAGACTCCTTTATAAGCCCAGCTCCAGAGTCTTACCAGGGATTCAGAATTCTGGACCACCCAAGAGGCAAGGCCTGTAGACTCAATTCTGATCATGTCAGGTAGACAGCTTTGGTGAAGATAATGTCTATTCAGATCAAGAAGTTGAGATTCAAGGTGTGGTGGCTTCTCCATCCAGCTATCCTCAGGAGGTAAAGGGGCAGAGGACCATCATGGTTGGCCAAAGACAGAGGATGGTTGACTGCATGTGAAGAAAAGACCTGGTGGCTCCTGAAAGCCCTGGAGTTGAGAGTTTGTGAATCTAGGCTGACTGCAGAGGCAAACATCGAAGATTCTAGAACAGGTTGGCTAGAGAGTTGAACTACTCCAGAAACTACAAACCTATGTTTCCAGAACATACAGAACATTGGTGTGTCTGTGGGTTGGAAAGGCCTAACATGACACCCTGTACCTCTTGGTACTGGAGAAAGGCAGAATATCGGCTCTCCAGGGTCTGGCTGAGAGAATAGGTTTGGCTGCTGGGTGACTTCCACAGAGTCACCTTTGTTTTCTTTGAAGTGCCATTCTAGAACATCCAAAGGAGTTAGGATTCTGTGGATCCAGATTGATCACAGCGTCCAGGCAGGATTCTAGATGTCCGTGATTTGCTGGCTTCACTTTGCCCAGCAGGGTTGAGGATCACCACACCCCTGGGTGACTTCCTGTGGTTCATTAATGCCAAAAGGAATCAAGGCTCCAGAGCTAGAGCTGTCCCTTTCCCAAATCTAGAAGTCCCAGTCACCTCCAGATGGACAACCTGGTAGTTCTAGGAAACATGCCCTTCTGGGTGGACCTGGCAGGCCTAGAGAGTTAAGGAGCTATCTACTGGACAAGGGAAGGGGGAGTCTGAGGCTGATGAGCCTAGAATACTCTGGAATACTACACCTAGTGATGTGCATCTATTTCTTAAAGATGTTATACACATATTTTATATATATATGTATATATATATATATATATATAAAATATAAATACTGATGTCTATCTTTTCCGCTGGTTCCTATAGCAAGGTGTGAACAGATTCAAGTTGATTGGAGTCCTTTGCAGGTATCCAGGAAGCTAAATTCCAGCAGCCTGTGTAACTTTAGACAAACCCTTCCTCTTACATTGCCTCAGTTTCTTGAACTCAGACAATACCCCCTGGAGCTTGACATTCTCCAAGGGCCATTTTAACAGGACACCCCTCACCTAATGGAGGCAGAGATATGGTGCAGGTCTTGAGATGTCCTGCCCCCACCCTCACTCCAAAACATGTGGCCTTCCAGGGGTCGTTTGGAGGGGACACGGGTTTGATGCCTGGTTCCATACTAACTCTGGATTACAAGGCCAGCAAGAGGAAGCATGGGCTATGACCAAGGGCCAGTGTCACCACCTCCCTGTTACAGTTCAGAGGCTAGGGATGGAAGGGGCTGTGATCACTAGGGATCTGGGCATTGTGGGAAAAGTGGGGGTTTAGAGGAGCCCTGTCACCCGTATGAAAGGCCTGGGATCTGTGGCAGAATGTCTGTGTTTTGGGGACATGAATCCTTTGTCTTAGCCTCTGCCCATGCTGCAGCCACCTAAGTGCCGGGCATGCGGGACTCTGGGGAGCTGCCAGGAGGAAGAGGTGTCCTCACCCATGTCCGTGACAGAACCAGCACTTTCACTGGCATTGGCCTTGCCTGTGTGCTGCACCCACCCAGGCCCTCTTCTAGTTCCCATCTTGTTTTATCCTTCAGAATCCCCAGGTAATAACCGGACAGGATTAATTAGCACTGGGTCTGGGACGAGGACTAGGGACAAAAGGAACCTGCAGTGGAGGAGAATGCTAAATTGGGGTAAAGGGGCAGGGCATGGTTCTGCTGGGAAGAAGCTCTTGGGGAAGGACCAGGTGCAGCCAGGGTCTCCACTGGGGAAAGCATAGCCCAGGCCACTCAACTCATAAGGGTCAGACAGGGGATTAGGAGGCTCCGTGACTAATCCAAAGGCTTAACAAAGTTCTGGCCCTGAATCCGTCCCCACCTGGGCAGACGGCAAATGAGGACGAGGCCCGGAAGCCATTTCAGCTCCATCACAGGCCTGCAATTTTACGAGGACGCCAGAGTCCCCCTCGCAGGCGCCTCACTGCTCTCCCAGCAAGGAAGAGGAGGCCTCAGAGGAGGGAGGAGTTTAAGAAGGGCAAGAGTGTGGGGACCGACGGGTTTGGGTCAGAGGAGAGTCTTATGTGCGGGAAGCTGGAGAGCCGCCAAGAGAAAGGCAATCCGGGGCGGAGGATGCTACGGGAAGAGGGTGTCGGAAGAATGCACGCTGAAGGCAGAAGTTGGAGTATTAGGAGGAGGCGACACTAAGCGGGGAGTTTGTGAGAAAGGGAGGAGCCTGAGCTGCGGAGGGTGATCTTCCCTAATCGTCTTCTCCAGGACGGGTGCCAAATGCCCTAGCATTTGGAGAAAGACTCTTTCACCACCTCTTTACTCTGAGGAGACTGTGCGGAAGGACACTATCAGGGCTCTGGGTTCATACCTCCACCTCGGCAGGATACAGGGGAGTGCAGAAGCAAGGCGGCTCCCGGTTGCTTGGCAACCGCTGCGATCCAAAGCTCGTAAGGCCGACCCGGCGGCGAGGCTGGCCGAACAGCCCGCGGCTAAGGCCCCGCCCCTGGCAACAGGAAAGCACCGCCCCCAACGAAGAATTCCTAGTGCTCCGACGACCTGGCTGCGGTCGGAGCCCATGCGCAGGCGCAGTCCTCTCGGCTCCGCTTAGTCCCACCCCCTGCCGCTCCTATCCAAGTCTTCCCATTGGAGGACAAAGCTGCCAAGAGGCTGCCTTTGTTTCAAAGGCGGGACAGGGTACCGTTCCGCAAGCCAATTGGGCGCCGTCGCTGTCTATCTCCAGCCGGACAGGCCTGCTGCCGCTTCCTGTGTGCTTATTGGCCCGGGAGATGATGCTGTGGCATCGGGGGCGGAGCGGGTCAGGAGGCCCACTGAGGATTGGATGGTGTCCGGACGAGGGGCGGGCCCTACCGGCCGGGCGGTTGGGCCGTGAAGGGAGAGTCTTTTCGGCGCTGAGGACGGGCGCTGAGGAGGCGGCGGTGGCTCCCGGGGCGTTTGAGCGGGCTCACTCGAGCCCGCGGGCCGACGCGGACGCAGGCCCGGCCGGCGGGACCGCCCCGGACTCCCCGCGGGCCTTTCTAGCCGCCATGGAGGACGGTGTCTACGGTAGGCCGGGCGGGGCAGGCTAGCGGAGCGGCTCCCGCGTAGGGTCCGGGCGGCGGCTCGGCTCCTTTGTGCGCGCGGGACGGGCTTCCGGTGCGACCGAGAGCTAAGGGTCCCGGGCCATTGTTTGGGCCGAGCCCGCTTCCGGCGGCGACGGGAGGGGCGGGGGCGGGGCGTTCCCAGGCGCGAGCGCTGTCCGGGCCCTCTAGCTGCGGACCTCCTTGCCGCCCCACCAGCCCTGACCCGGGGCTCTGGCTCTCCAGCTCGTCCTCACCGTACACCCAAGACCCGGGCCCCGGTCCTCTTTCAAGAAATGCACCCAAGATCCATGCACCAGATCCTCCACTGTGATGGAGTCAAGGCCCCTACATTTCCTAAGAAATGCACCCAAGCAGGATTCATGCCACCTGGCCACCCATCATAGTGGAGCCAGGGACCCGGTTCCTTTCCAAGAAATGCACCCAAGATCCAGGCCCCAGGCCCCACTATGGCAAAACTAGGAGCTAGAGCCTTGGTCCCCTCCCAAGAAATGTACCCAATATCCAGGACTCCCAGTGCTCACTCCATGATAGGGCCAGGACCCTGGTCTCCTGCCAAGAAATGCATTCAAGATCCTGGTCCTCAGATTCCCCATAATGATGAAGCCAGGACTTTGGGCCCCTTCTAAGAAATGTGCCCAAGATCCAGGTTTCCCAGATCCGGCACCATGATGGAGCCAGGGATCCATCATGCACCCCAAATCCGGCTCTTAGGTACACTGCTGAGGTGAAGGCATGAACCCAAGGCCATGGTAGTTTTCTTCCAAGTAATGCATTCAAGATCCATCTCCCCAGGCCTGCTGAAATGGAACCCAGAAACCAGAGTGTACAAGTAATGAATCCAAGATCCAGCCCCAGATTCCCAACTGTGATGATGGATGGAGCCAGGGCCCCATTCTTCCAAGTAATGGACCCAGAAGTTTATCTCCAGACCTGTGAAAGCAGATTCTCAAACCTTTTTGCTATAGGTTCAGTGTTCAGGACTTCTCCTCTAGGACTTCTGGGTGCCATTCCTCTTCTAGACAGGAGTCTAGGCCCCCAACCCATCTCTTCCTCCCCTGCCCTGTCCTCCCCCTGAGATACAGAGGTCCTGGCCCCCAAATCTGATTTTCGAACCTTGACCCTGGCTCCTAGAGCCCCCGGACTTGACTCCGGAGGAGCGCATGGAGCTGGAGAACATCCGAAGGCGCAAGCAGGAGCTGCTAGTGGAGATCCAGCGCCTTCGGGAGGAGCTGAGTGAAGCAATGAGTGAGGTGGAGGGGCTGGAGGCGAACGAGGGCAGGTAAGGGCTTGCAGGAATCTCAGGAGCTATGGGGCTCAGGCAGTGACCTGGACGCTCAAGCATTGACCTTTGGCTGCTGCCCACCCTGCTCTCTGCCCTTACAGTAAGACCTTGCAGCGGAACCGGAAGATGGCAATGGGCAGGAAGAAATTCAACATGGACCCCAAGAAGGTCAGCCAGGCAAATATTTAGGCAAGGTTCTAACATCCCAGTTTTCAGAAGTGTGAGGAGAATCGGTTTCCTCTAGGTGACAGACTCCTGTCCAGATGTTCTGTGAATGCCCATGTACTAAGGTCTCTGGAGGGCCCAGGATTGTGTTTGGCAATGCTGGAAGCCCAGAGAAACAGCCTCAGGGAGCCCCTAGACATAGGTGCTATGGTTCAGGGCAAGATACAGCCCATGAGAGGTCTCATGCCACAAAGAGAGCCAGGAAAGAGTTCCATGTGCACATCATGATGGACAGCTGTCTGCTCGTTTCTTATAGTGGGTAGTGTGTTCAGTTACTCTTATAGTGTGTGGTATGTTTAGCTATTCCTCAGACCTCTCCCTTGCCAGCCCCTATTGTGGATGATTAGGCAGGAGCCAAGGGAAGAGGCTAGCCATGGGGTAGGGGGCAGTAGGAAGGGTACATACAGAGCTGTGAGCAGCTGAGCATGAAGCTGACCATGCTCTGTAAGGGTGGGATAGCTGGGATGCTGAAGTTTATGGGAGCAACAACCTCTGCCTTGGATACACATCTTCCCCTTTCCCTCCAGGGGATCCAATTCTTGGTGGAGCACGAACTTCTGCAGAACACACCTGAGGACATTGCCCGATTCCTGTATAAGGGCGAGGGACTGAACAAGACAGCTATTGGGGACTACCTAGGGGAGAGGTGAGCTGCCAGACCTGCACTGAGCTCCTCACTAGCAGCTTGTGGGTGGAGTAGGTCTGTGGCTCCTGCCTAGGCCATGGTTGAATGGACTAACTTGCTCTGGTGGAGTCTGAGATTATGGGGAGGTGGTGCCCATGGACATCAAACAAGTAAGGGTTCCATCCACTATGTCTAGGGGCTGTTGAAGTCTGAGTGCTAGCAGCTTGACCATATATGCACAGCTGGCATCTGGGAAGTGTGGACTTGTCAGAAAGTCTAGGACTAGGGACCAGAGCTGCAGGTATTGGGAGGCAATGGACATGTAGGTACAAAGAAACCACCTGTGAATTCTGGAGCTCTCAGTCATATCTGGATATCTAGGGAGCTTGGGAACACTTGAGAGAGGTGACAGCAGGTGATCTATGTGCTCAAACATCTGACTGACAAGCCACAGAAGCAATATGTCTTGCTCCAGGACCCAGCCTATGATGGGGCCAGGTGGGTGGTTCAGCTGTTACAGGGCAGCACAGTATACAAGATGTGATGCTGCTTTGCTCCTTGTTACTCTTCCCCAAATGACTCTCTCTCCCTCTAGGGAAGACTTGAACCTGTCTGTGCTCCATGCTTTTGTGGATCTGCATGAGTTCACTGACCTCAATTTGGTGCAGGCTCTCAGGTACAGATGGGGCTAAGATGCACCTGTCAGGATTTCCTGAGTTGGGAGGGCCAAACCACTCAAACAGAAGCAAGCAACACTGGGGAACTGACTGCCTCTTGTAAGATAAGTCCAGGGAGGGGCCTCCTTCTGGCTTGGCCTGTCCCAGTGCCCAAATGGAGTCAAAAGGTCAGGTTCTCTTGTGTCTTGGTGTACTTGCTTTGTCTCCTGATGCTCTCTGTGGATACTCCTTTATAGCAGCAAAAACCACTGGTAACCACATATCCTTTTTAGCAAACGTAGCAAAATAAAGCAAGTTTAAGCAGGGCATGCTAGCTTAGACCTTTAATCCTAGCACTTGTAGATAGAGCCTCATCTACATAACAAGTCTCAGACCAGCTGTGAGATACTCTCTGAGAAAAAAAAATGGGCTGGAGAGATGGCTCAGGGGTTAAGAGCATTGGCTGGTCTTGCAGAGGACCTGGGTTTGGTTTCCCAGCGCTCATACAGCAGCTAAAAGTCATCTGTAACTCCATTTCCAGGGGAATCTGATGCCCTCTTCTGACCTCTGTGGACATTGCACCACATAGATGCACCTACATATGTGTAGGCAATGCATATATGTACATAAAATTTTTTAAAATATTTTTGAAAAACCCCAAAACAAAAGTTTGTTTCCATATGGACCAACTCACAGTTGATGGCCAGAGTTCACATAGTTGATGGCCAGGGTTCACTGGCGAGATCAGTTCACACGTCTGCACTTGAACCAAGCACTGGTGCCAGGAAGTTTGGGATCTGACTTGCTAGTTTCTAGCAGACAGAAAGAAGGAGGTCCTCTAGCCCTGACACCCACACCTGCCCTCCGCCCCCCCAAACCAGACAGTTCCTATGGAGCTTTCGTCTCCCTGGAGAGGCCCAGAAAATTGACCGGATGATGGAGGCCTTTGCCCAGCGATACTGCTTGTGTAACCCTGGGGTCTTCCAGTCCACAGGTAGGGGCAGGGGTCTGGATCTCCAGTCTGAAGGAGGGAAGGGACAAGGGATTTAGGGGGTAGGCTGGGGCCCACATGGGCCATCGTCACCTGCCCCATTCTGTCTGGCGCAGACACCTGCTATGTGTTGTCCTTCGCTGTGATCATGCTGAACACCAGCCTTCACAATCCCAACGTCAGGGACAAGCCGGGCCTGGAGCGCTTTGTGGCCATGAACCGGGGAATCAATGAGGGCGGGGACCTGCCTGAGGATCTGCTCAGGGTTGGCAACTGTTCCCAGCCCCACACCTCTTCCTGCCTTACCACCCTTTGTACTACTGCATTTCCCAGTGTCTGAGCTGCTCTGGCCACCTACAGCAGTGTGGCAGTGACCCTGGCATATGTCTCCTTTCATTTTCCAATTCTTTGATCTGACTCTTGGTCCTTGGCCTGTGTCTCTTCTCAAGTTCTGCCAGGTCTTGCTCTCTCCTCCATCATCTCAGAGAACTTAGCAAGCTTTCCCACCTTGTATCCTTCCTGTTTCCCCTTCCTGCCAGCTTTTGCCTCTCTCCCCTATGATGAGTGGCCCACAGTTGGTCTGCCTGGCCCTTGAGAAACCCAGGGAGGGTTCCAGAGGCCTGGAGTTACTAATCTGGCCTTTGCTCCTCAGAACCTCTATGACAGCATCCGGAATGAGCCCTTCAAGATCCCCGAGGATGATGGGAATGATCTAACCCATACCTTCTTCAACCCGGACCGTGAGGGCTGGCTCCTAAAGCTGGGTACGTCCTTCCCTTAGCCTGCTGACCACTTCTGAAGGGAACATCAGTGGCCTGGGTCAGGACTCAGCTTCTGCAAGAGTTTGCACCTCTCTGAACCTCAGGTTTCCACATCTGAAAAATGGTGCTGAAAATGAATAGGCTTTGTTTATGTACTTGACCTGTGGAAAGTGCTCCTGGCCCTGGGCCCCTGATATACCCAGAGCCCTCTGTGCCAGGCCTTATTAACAAGCAAGATGTAGCTCAGTCTACTTAGCTGAAGTTGTCTTCCAGACCAGCTTGAGGGGGCCACTTAGACTGTTAACCTCTCTTAACAAGAGTTCCAAGGGCCCAGGATAGGGTTAGATGTTGGGCAGATTGCCCTACTTGGTCTCATTGTCAGCTGTGTAGGGCTGCTCTCATGTCTTCTCTCCACAGCCTCAGTCAGGCTAAGGGAGAGCCAATGTAGGCAGAGATAGTGGTGAGCTTCAAGCCTCCCTGGAGAGGGAAGGAGCAACCTGACCACATTGTGCTGGCTTAGATTGATCTCAGGTTCCCAGCTGGGAGGGTGTAGGGGCAGCTTTTACTGAACTGTGTCATGTGGGACGTTCATTGAACTGGCCTGCTTGGTCCCCTAAGGCCAAAGAGGGTGTCTGTCCTGATCAGGAGAATTGTTCTCAACACTGGCTGGGCACTGAGAACCCAGAGGGCTCTGGGTTCATGCAGGTGGGATCTGGGGTCACCATTATAGCTCTCCCGGTGTTTACAGGGCAGCTAGATGGTTCTTGGGGCCAAGCTGGAGGGTTAGTGGAGATGCTGCCTGGCCACTACTCAGCTACGAGGGCTATAGTAGGGTTACCCAGGATTCCCTATAGAGGGAGGGCGGGCTCAGATTTGAGTCAGGCCTTGCTTTCCTTGGGCTGGTCAGCAGTGCCTTTGGTATCTCTTCAAATCGGGAGTCCTGCCCTGTGGAATTATGCTCTTAAAGCAAGGGCACAGTGTCCAGATTGCTGTCTTTGCCCCCTAATAGCACTTCGGGCCTGGCCAGGTGGTTGCAGAGAAGCCAGTAGGGCACAGAGTTCAGGTTCCCCAGCAAATGGCCTCCCTGAGCCTTAGAGGAGCAGGAAGGCAGCTTCCCAGCCAGATGGGACTTGGAGCTGCTTCAGCCAGCGTCATTCTCACTTGAAAGTGTGACCCACCCAGCTCTACAGATCTGACCAGAGTGGGTCGGCTCTTTTCAGAGTGGTTAGAAAAGAAGCCCTCCTATATCTGCTGAGAGGGAGGGCTGCTAGTCCCCTCAACTCTGACAGCCTCACCTGGAGACTACAGCAGACCATCTTGTTGCAGACAGGATGTACCTGGTCCTGAGAGGGCCAGAGATTTCCTAAAATCTCAGTCCTCTTATGGGAGCTGAGGCCTAAGATGAGCCCTAGGTGACCCCTCAGAGCAGGTTAGGGTGTCCCAGGGGAAGCATGTTCACCCCTGGCCAGACTGAGCACCTGCCTTGGAGGGCTGGAGCCAGAAGGTCAGGGTGTTCCATACATACTGCTGGGTGTGGGTGGGCTGTGGAGGCTGTGGCTTCCCCCATGTGGATGTAACTGGTTTTCTTCCTCTCTCTCCCTCCCCTCTGCCTGTTCTTTTCCTGGCTCTGGCCCCCTGCGTACCTCTCCTCTTCCCCATCCCTATTTCTGTCGCTGCGGCCTCGGCTCTCGGGGCACCCCATCCCTCCGCCTTCTCTTCCACACCTGGTCCTGCCTGCTTTCTTGCTGTCTGCCCCAGGAGGTAGGTATCCGGTGTCCTCGCCCCTACACCAACAGGGAGGGACTGCTCTGGCCTAGGCCGGGAGGAGGGACTTGGGCCTGGGCCAATTGGAACAGCCAGAACCTGCGGCCTGAGCAGGGGGGCCCAACTTCTCGGGCCCCAGCAGCCCGTCCCTGCTTGCCTGTCTTTTCCCCCACTGCCTCTGTCCTAGGCCTGAGAGCCCCGCCTTTCCTGCTCTGCTCTACTCTGCCCCCCCCCAGCGGCCCCGCCCCCTGTTGAGCCCGGCCCCTCCCATCCCTTCCCTTGCAGGGGGCCGGGTGAAGACTTGGAAGCGGCGCTGGTTCATCCTCACGGACAACTGCCTCTACTACTTCGAGTATACTACGGTGAGCACTGGGTGTGGTGACAGTGGTTAGGGCCCAGAGGGTCAGTGGCCCCGGGCCTGACTCAGGGAGACGCCAAGGGACCTGTGAAACCTAAACTCTGACCATGCTCCCTAGGACAAGGAACCCCGAGGGATCATCCCCCTGGAGAACCTGAGCATCCGTGAGGTGGATGACCCACGGAAGCCGGTGAGATGCATGTACTCTTAGACCTGCACCTGCCTCTTCTAGACCAGGGCTGTTCTGACCTGCCCACTCCTTTCCTATATCCCAGAACTGTTTTGAGCTTTACATCCCCAACAACAAGGGACAGCTTATCAAAGCCTGCAAGACGGAAGCTGACGGCAGGGTGGTTGAGGGAAACCACATGGTGTACCGCATTTCAGCACCCACACAGGAAGAGAAGGACGAGTGGATCAAGTCCATCCAGTGAGCTTCAGTGGGCTGGGGTTTGAGGGAGGAGGGCTGGGTCTGAACTCTTCAGTCTGACTAGGGACTGCTGGGCTTGGACTGGGGCTCCTTAGTCCTCACCAGACCCCCTTCTGCAGGGCTGCTGTGAGTGTGGACCCCTTCTATGAAATGCTGGCTGCAAGGAAGAAGCGGATTTCTGTGAAAAAGAAGCAGGAACAGCCCTGACCCCGTCCCCAACTCCATTATTTATTTTGGAGCTGCCCCGCCTGGGTGGCCGGACCCCTGGGCCCTGGGGCTGTGGATCCTGGTTCCCCATTTGGAAAATCACCACCTCTAGCTCCTGACTCCCTATTTGTAATTAACATGCCATTGGTAATCCTATTAATTATTTAACCCCTTGCGTCTGTAGATATCCTCATTTTTTGTGTTTGAGAGAATTGAAATCTCATCCTCTTGACTTTGGCCAGGACCCCTGGGCAGTGGCGGGGGCAGGGGGCAGGTGCTTTCCTGGTGAGTCACTTGGTATGTTCACCCCAAAGCCCCATGGGAGCTGAGTGAAATGAGAGGCTTGATATGGGAATTAGTGTTGAATTAGCCTCTCGGGATGGTGTTCAGGTCCAACATACCTTCAGATGTGCTTGCCCCTGATGGGCCTGTGGTCTTTGAGGGACTTGGGGGAGACTAGAACAACAAAGGCTAACTCAGGAGAGGGTAAGCCCAGAGAAGGCCTTGTCCTGAGTGCAAGGAACTGGCCACCCTGTCCATTTGGGGCCTCTGAGGTGTCTGGATCCTGCACAGTGACACCCTGAGGTGCGCAGAATGGTCTTGGGGGTGACAGAAGCTCCTCCAGCACCATATTTGGCTCTGGAGAGTTTTGTATCAAAGGGCCTGAGTGAGTTATGGTGCAGGGCTTAGCTCTGAGACCTGCATTGGCGTGTTTTCTGTGGCTGGAATACTTATAGAGTCTTCAGTGAACCAAGGCTGCAAAGCCTGAGTCAGATGGGAAGGCCATGTTGCATCCCTGACTAGCTTTGGAGCCAGGGAACTTGTTTTTCAGACAGGGAGTTGATAGCACAAGCTGAGCTCAAACTCAACACTGCCTTAGTCCGCTATTGCTGACTTCATAGGCTGTGCTAGCTGACCAGGCTTGACCTACTGTTTACTGGAGGAACTACCAATCCTGGCATCCCTCAGCATACTGCCACAGGGCCTATCAGGAGTTGAAGATCTGTCTGTCAGGTTCTGGTTCTGCAAATCCCAAGTGCCACTGAGGAGGTAGTGCTCAGCCGCTCCCTTGCTACAAGCACCTGCTGCAGGTGAAGCACTTGGGTCCGCGAGAGGGGCTTGGTCGCAGTTCCCGACAGGCTGTGCTGCCAGCCAGTAGAAACTAGTTTCTCTGCCAGGGAGAGGGGGTGGCTTACCTGGAAGCTGGGGAAGGCACAGACTGCTGCTTCCCCAAGGACTGGTGAAACAGAGTTCCCAACATTACCCGGAAGTGCAGGGAAGCCCTGGCAATGAGTTCCTGAGTTTTACAGGTTCCCTTTATTTCACAGTGTGTGCCACCGCAGATTGGACCCCGGGCCCACCATGTGAGGAGTGGCAACTGGGCAGGGAGGAAGCAGATGCAGAGGGAAGGAACTGACAGCGGCAGATGTACCTGGATGGTTGTGACTGCCAGTAGCTAGTGAGAAAAGAGCAGGTTCTGTAGGCCCGGCCATGGCAGGATGGGAAGCTACCCAGGAAATGAGGTGGGAATAGTGAGTTTAAACTGAAGTCAGGCTGTTCTGAGAGTGAGCAGTCCTTGGGCGCAGTGGGTAGTGCAGGCATGGAAGAGGTAGACCCACTTCAGAGACACTGGGGGGCCAGGGCTGGGTGCTGACAGTGCCTCTGATGGTTCAAAAGGATGTCAGCCAAAGACTGAGGCAGGAGAATCATGAGTTCAAGGCTGGCCTGAGCCATATGAGACCATGTCACAACACCCACCACAAAAACATCCCCAAAGTGGGTATTTGGACAAAAGGATGCAGGGAAGGGTACCATGCAGAGATGAAAGCAGAGATTGGGGTAAAGCACACACAGCCCAAAAAATGCCAATGGTTACCTGAGGCCAGACTGACCAAACTATGGGACAGATTTTCCTTCATAGCTCCTGATCATTGATCTTGGTCTTCTAGCCTCCAAAACTGAGGCAGTAAGTTTCTGTGGTCGCAGACACTAGTATGAGTTTGTTATATGCACACTAGTGAAACAGTGTACCTTCCTTCCCTCTGACCAGCAATCTGGTCCCAGCCTCCTCTAAAGTCAAGACCCCAGCTTACCCCCTCAGAACAGGAATCTGGCTGGAGTCACCCCTAGCCTCGTACCTCGGACTGGTCCCTCAGTCCAGACCCTGGTTTTCCTCACATAGGTACAGTGCCAACCTCTTCCCTCAGACAGTACACATACCCTGCACTGCCTTTCTCAGACTGAGGAGTCTAGACCCCAGTCCTCCATCAAACACAGGGCCTCAGCCTCCTCCCACAGACCCAGGGGTCCAGACTTCACCCTACTCCTACAAACACTGGTTCATACCCATCTTCCTTCCTCACACCTAGAGGTCTAGACTCCAGCCTCCTACCTCAGAGTAGAGACCCTGGCCCTCCTTCCTCAGAACCAGGAGTCTAGATCCCAGCCTCTTCCCTAAGATCCAGGGAATCTAGACCCCAGTTTCCTTCCTCAGACAGGGTATAGGCCCTAGTCTGCCTGTCTCACACCCGGGGATTAGACCCCCAGCTCTTTTCCTTCAGATCCAGGGGTCCTGGCTCCAGCCCCTTCCCTCAGACCTGAGGTCCAACCCCAGCTTCCTCCTTCGGACCCAGGGTCTACACTCCAGCCTTTCAAAACCAAGGGTCCAGACCCAGGGGCCCTGGTTCCAGTATTCTCTCCTCAGACTGGGCAGTAGGGCCCCAGTCCTCTTCCCTCAGACTCAAAATTTCTGGCTCCTGTCCCCACTCAGACTGGGGTTAGTTACGGTCTTGGCCCTCTTTCCTCAGATCAAAGGGCCTGGGCCATAGCTCTCCTGTTTGGAATGGGACATTAGGGCAATGGTCTTCCTCTTTTGGACTGGGGTGTCAGGGCCTGTGGCCCATCCTACTGTAGTTCCCTCCTCTTCATGTGCCAGTGAATCTAGTCCCACGGGGTGGGGTTTGGGGGACCGGAGTCCAGAGATACAGCTTAGCCACAGAGAAGCCAAGGTAAAGGCAGAGACAGGAGAAAGGGAGACACACATGGGAGAACCCAAAGTAGGAGTCACATAGAGGGGCCACTGCAAGAAAGATCAGAGAAACAGAAGCACCGGAGCTGGTAGAGAGCAACCCTGTGCAAGGAACCCAGGGCCAGAGGTATGTGTGCACGTCCAGGAGGTGAGCAAAGAAGTGTAAACCAAGGCAGGCCAGTGTGGGCAGGGAGACCAAGCAGTGGCTAACAGAGGTCGTGGCCCAGCTGGGTGTCAGTAGGTCAAGTTCTGAGCCTCCTACCTGGCCTGGTCCTGTGATAGCTTCCAGTCCTCACCAGAGGCCTCCTGCAGGAACATGGCTGCCACCACAGCTGCTGGGTCCCCAGCCATCACTGACTTCTCATGGCCCGTGGGATGGTAATTTGAGGCTGCCACCAAGAGCAGACCCAGACTAGGGAAGGAAGAAGCAGGCCCAGCCCCACCAGCATATAGGCACCTTGCCTGGGGGCTGTGAGGACAAGATGATGTATGCAGTGTCTGCTCCTAGCCTCTCCCTCCCACCTCCCCAAATACACACAGGCCCCACTTTCCTCCAAAAAGTTGTTTTCATCTTTTTTAAATAATGTGAAAATGCCACGAGAAGGTTTGACTCAGAGGCCCCTCCTGGGGCTGGGTTGGGGAGAAAGGGTGGCGCAAAATGGGGGTCCAGGTCCCCGAAGCTGGTGGCCCTCATGGGGCCAGGAGTGGGTTAGGAGGGACCTCTGCTGTGCCAAGGGGCTCCAGGCCCAAAAGAGTTCAGTTCAGTTCCAAGAAGGATGACTGTCCAGTAGTGGGGGCTTCCTGTCTCATGTGGCTCCAAGGGGGTCGGGGGGATCAGGGGACCCATCTGAGGGGCTTGGTGGGGGGCCAGGGCCTCCCATTTGGCACGTGGTGGGGGAGGGGGATGGCCCGGCCTCAAGGGCCTCCCCAGAGGCGGCGTCAGCATCAGGGGCTGTGGCTCCATCATCCACACAAGATTCTGCTCGCAAACCTTCTTGGGATGCAAAGTGGCTGGATCTTTGGGGAGTCAGTTCTCCACAGGGCCTGAAGAAGGAGAGTAGGGAAAGAACAGGAGTCGGGAGACAGGCTAATGGAATCCGACTCATTCGGAGTGAAGCTCTGACCCCATGACCTTTGTTCTCGTCCACCCCTCTCTGTCCTCTGCTCCAGCCACATTGGCCTCCAATGTGCCAGGTACCTTCCTACCCCAGGATCTTTGCACCTGCTGTTCCCACCATTTGAAACACCCTTCCAGGTAGTTCAGGCCCCCTATTCAGAGGCCTTCTACAACCATTTTGGGTCACCCTGTCATCCCTGGACACTCCAGGCTGTCACTTTTTCCATCTGGTTATTTCTCTTCATATATCGCACTCTGGGATTCCACAGTTAGTGTGGAAGAGGCTATTGTTCACTTGTACCTCTTTGGCATAGGCTGAGAATGGGGGCTGTGCTCAAGGCTGTTTCCTAGTATCCAGACTCGCACAGCACCTTTCCCCCTGTGAACCAACAACAAGGGTTCCCAGGATCTATCCTTCAGGCTGATTCACTCCCTGGAACTAGAATGCCAAGGCAATGCGGCAAGGAGTTGGCCTCTCCACAACCCTGTGCTGGCAACTAGGGGTCTGGCCAGGTTGGACCCCCCGAGCCTGCTTCTCCAGGAATGGAAAGTGTGACCCTCGCTCCTTTTCCAAGTATGTGGGACAGGTTTATCAGTAAGTGTTTATTGTGGGTTGCACAGGGGGCACCTGCAGTGGTCGGGGGAGACAGACGGGCTCAGCAGCTTCCCCACCCATGCCTGGCAGGAGTATCAGTGATGGTAGGCTGGTATTTGGTGCTTCACACCACTGGGCCCTCCATCTTCACTCCTGGTGACTAAGGGTGAAGTCATCCTGCTGGCTTTGGCCCTGACTCATTATCTGACTGGTGTCCCCACACTCTGGACCCACCTCATTCTGTGCTCAGGGGCCCCGAGATGGGGATGGCAGGAAGTAACATTTGGGGTGAGGCCTGGGGATTCACCCAAATGAAGAGTCAGTTCCAGCCCTGTCCTTCCTGCCCTTGACTCTGCCCAGACTGTCCCCAGCCACCCAACCTCTGTATTTCTCCCTTCTCAGGCCCAGCCGCTCCCATGCTTACAATCCTTCATGGCTCCCCAGCACCCTTAGGACAAAGTTCCCCACAATCTGTCCTAGGTCTGTCCTGTCCCTTCACTTCACCCCCACCCTACACTCTCAGGATCCCAAGGTACCCTGGCCTCTCTTCTGTTCCTTGAACCAGCTAAGCTCTCCTGCCTCAGGCCTTTGTGCAAGCCATTCCCTGCTGGCACGCCACCCTCTTCCTCTTCACCAGCCTTACAAGTCTCCTAGCAGATGACACTTCTACCAGGAGCACAAAGCTTTACTCTTTCACCTGTTTTCTCAGTCACTCTGAGCTTGCAGTTCCTCTACATTGAGCCTGGGTGGCTGGTGTCTGGCACAACACCACACAGAGATCTGGGGCAAAAAGGTGTCTGCCCTGCACCTGCTCACTGCTGGTCTACATAATTATGCCAGTAACAGCTTTCAGTAACTATCACACAAACTCCCAGCTGCACAAATTGGGGGATTAAGTCCAGGGCCCTTAACACTCAGGAGCAGGATCCACTATCATCCTCTTCTATAGATAAGGATGCTGAGGTAGAGAGGGACACTGGCTGGCTCACCACACACAGGTGAGAAACAACAGGGCACCTGGAATCCGGGGACGATTTGGGGAACAGGGGTGGAGCTTTCCCTGACAAGTGGCCCCCTCTTATCCCTCAGGGGCTCCCTGCACCCCACATCCTGGGTGTTCGGAGGGCGGTCAACAGGGGGCAGCAGAATGCTGACTGGCCCCGCCAGCACATCAGGGCTCGCAGTGGGGAGTGATATTCCAGCTCCTCATGCCTTTCTGGGCCTCAGTCTCCCCTTTTGTAAAATGGAAAGGAGACCAGAATTCACCGTGCAGATCGCGGTGAGGACTGAGCAGGTTGCAATGTGGCAGGTGACCTTGCTGCTGTTACAGTGACTTCTGTCGCTGGGGACTCTGCCATTTTCCCTCCGGGCTTCAAGCACTGTTGGGGTCGGGGGGATCCAGCAAAGTGTCTAAGCCCAAAAGGGGGGCAAAGATGGGCAAGAGAGTTTGTGTTGGGATCCTTACAGAAGAAACTGAGGCTCAGGATGGGCACAGGCTGGTCTGACTTTGGGGAGGATGGAAGAGAGGGAGGCAGGGAAATGAGATCGGCAACCAGGGAGCGTACCGCAACTCCGTCCAGCTGGAAGCACTATACCTGCGGGTCGCGCGTCGGGGGCCGGGGTGGGAGGTCCCGGGGTCTCCAGCGCAGGTGAGACGGAGAAGCGGGAGAAGCACAGGGGGGGCCCGGGCGGGGGGAGGAGGGGGAAATCCTCCGCCCACTCGAAACTGCCGCCTAGGGAAAAGAGCACCGCCGGCCTCAGAGACTGGAGACCTGAAGCCCCGCCCACAGCCGCCTTCAGCCTCTCCCGGACTCCCCAGCCGCCTCTCCTAGGCCCCGCCCCCACTCAGACTCCTCCCAGCCCTGCCCGCCCCCACCCAGAAGACTCTGCCTCTGGCGGCCCGCGCCGTAGGCCCCGCCCCGGCTAGGCTCCCAGGCTCCACCCACGAGTCACTGGGCCCTGGCTCCGCCAGGACACGCCCCGTGTCGTAAGCCCCGCCCCTCACCAAAGCCGCTGTCGTTGCTGGGAAACCCATCTCCGGGGGTGGCGGGGTGGGGAGGCGTCGGGGGCGCTGGGGGCGTTGACGGGCCCGTGTCCCCCTCTGGGGGGCCCTGGACGCTCAGTTCGTTGGTTGGCGTCTCCTGTGAAGGCCGCAGAGGGGAACGAGAAGGGACGAACCGTCACAGCCCACTGGGCCAGCCCATCTCCAACGGGAGACAAAACCCACTGACATTTTCGGGTTGCGAGCTTCCGGGCGTGGAACCACTGAGGTCTCCTTCCGCCTCCCGAGGCTCCAACCTGGTCTTTACCAGGTCGCAGAGCCCACTCAGCTTCCTAGGTCGCAGCCCACTGCTTAGTTTCCCTAAGCCCCCCACGACCTCCATCCGCCCTACCTACCACCGAGATCTGGGCGGCAGAGGCCCAAACTCGTGTCCTAGAACTAACCCACCTGCTCTTCTGGCCCTCTCAACCTCTAACTCCATCTGGGTCCCAAAAGGCGACGAGCCCCTAGACGAACCCCAGCCTCCCGCACTCCAGCTCTCCAGTCCCACGTTTAACATCCCTTTGTGGCCTTATCCCTAGTTCCTGACCATTCCTCACCCATCTCACGACCTGGCCTGGGATAGCCCTCACCCCAGGTTTATCCAGACTCCTCAGTCCATAGGCACCACTACGTCCTTCCGTTTGCTTTGCAATACTACTGAGATTTCAAGTCCCAGTTTGTTTGTTTGGAGCAGGGTCTCGCTACGTAGCCCTGGCTCGCTATTTAGACCAGGCTGGCCCCCAACTGGTGATTCTCCTGCCTCTGCCTCCTGAGTTGGGATTACTGGCTCCTTGTGATAAGATCTGCCCTTTTTAGAGCCAACCCCATGGGGCTTAGATGACTCCGGTTAATTAAGAGCATGCACTGCTCTTCCGACGCTTCTTGCCTCCGTGGGCACCTGCAGTCAAGTGTATATACCCACACACAGACACACAAGAAACAAATGAACTTGGGCGTGGAGGCGCACGCCAATAATCCCGAGGCAGAGGCAGGTGAATCTCTCTGAGATCGAGGCCAGCCTGGTCTATTTAACAAGTTCCAGGCCAGTTGGGGCTACGGGGAGACCCCGTCTCAAAAACCAAAAAGTAAAACTATAAATGAAATTAGAGCCAACCCCACAGCCTCCACAGCCGCTCATTCTAAATCTTCCCAGTACTTTCACAGGCGCCCCCACCTTCCAGACCCTCCTTCACTCAAGGTTCTGGCCTCGCCTGCCTCAGCACACCACAGGCTCCTCCTCCATCCCGCTCTAGGCCCCGCCCATCCAGGACTTCCCGGCCCGCCTCCACTTCCCTCGGGGCTCCACCCAGTCACATAGTCATCCGGTTTCTCCAAGCTCCGCCCCTCCATGCTGGCCCGCCCACTCAGGGCCCACCGGCCACGCCCACTGGCGGCTCAGGCCAGCTCCTGCTCTGCTCGCAGCCGCCGGCCAGCGACTCACCTGGTCGAAGAGGTAGACGGTCACGTCCCCGTGGAAAGAGACCATTTTGCGCTTCCTCTCCAGCTCGGTGTCCTCGGGCTCGTCGGCCGCGCGTGGGGACTTGAGCAGCCCCCGCAGCGGGCGGGCCGCGTCCGCATCGGCGCTGCTCACCACGACGGGCACCGGGGCTGCCCGCGTCCTCCCGGGGCCCCGGGGGCCCGCCGCCGCCTCGTCCTCCTCCTCCTCGTCCTCGTCCTCGTCCTCCCCGTCCTCCTCCGCCGGCCCCGGCGACCCCGCCCCGCCGGCCTCCCCGCCATCCGCCCCTGCGTCCGCGCCCTCCCACGGGGGCCGCCGCGGGCCCGGGCCCGGGAACGGCGTGAGCGTGAGCGGCGGCAGCGCCAGCGAGAGCCGCGAGAGCTTGGCTGCGAGGGGAGAGATTGGTAAGCACCTACCTGGGAAACGGAGGCAGGCCCTCCCCTCAGCGGCGTGGCGGAGGGCCCCGGTGTGGGGCGACCTTTCCGCTTGCACAGAGAGGCTCCCCCCACTGCAGTGCGTGGTCTCCTCGGAGCTCCCCAGCACCCGGAACATGAGGCCCAGTTGCCCTCTCTGGTCTGTCCCCACCTCGTTCTGGCGTCCCTGTTCTGGCCTCCTCTCAGATTTTGCATAGCCAGTTCCTCTGCTTGGAACTGAATCCAGCCCCCTCTCCAGCTCTGGGGCTCACAGGACTAGGCCTCCACTAGGAGCCAGGCACACCTGTTACTGCCACACACTCCATCACCCCTCTTCTGGGCACGGTAGTTCAGCTCTGTACTATGAGACAGCCTGGTAAGGGTGCCAGGCCACAGAACAGAACTGGGCCCACTCAGCCTCCACTGTAGGCCTGCGACACAGAAGTGCAGACTATCCAGGGGATTAATGAACCAATGTTCCCAGCCAACGCGGCTCTTCCCTTACCTGGCCCTTGACTGCCACCTCCCAGCTCCTCCTCTGCACCAAGAGTCCCGAGGCCACTTTCCATCCAGTCCTATTCTGCACTTTTTCTGTGTGTCCCTGGGTAAGCAGATCCACCACCTAGACCTGTGCTCCTCCCTACCAGATGAACAGGGCCACTCCTTCCACCAGTGCATAAGTGAACCACATGTGAGGTACTGTGGTGACAGCAGGGGACAGAGGAAGGGCAGTGCAGGGAGAAGGATGGTATGGGGGAACCACCCTCCTGCACTCAGTTCACACTAATTTCAGTGAGCAATTGCTGCTCTAAATGTGCCAGAGCTAGTGCCTGCCTCTGCTCTTCTCCCAGACATCCACTCAGCTTCCACCCGCCTTTCCTTCACTTTTGCTCAGAAGGTACCTTCTCAGGATAATTGAGGTTAGGAGGGTGCTGCAGACACAGTGCTGACAAGAGCGGTGGGTCCCCAGAATAAGGACAGACAGCCTTCAGCAACCAGAAAGGCTTCCCAGGGAAGGGGAAATTTTTGTGGGATCTTAAAGGATAAATGAGTTCACTAGGTGGAAAAAAAGTAAGACACTCTCAGCCTAACTCTGAAGCCCTAAGCCAACTCAGATCCTCTGAGGTATGTATTTTAGCTGCTTGTCACCCAATAGTGTCACGAGGTTCCGTGTCTTTCTAAACACATGGCTGGGGGTGGCCAGTGTAGAACAGGAACCATGTGGTATATGTCACAGTATTTCAAGAACTTGGGTAGGCACCATGCTCTATGAGGTGGTCCTGTGGCTCATCAAGGCTGGCCTTGATTTCAGAGATCCACCTACCTCTGCCCCCCGCCCCCAGATTAAAGGTGAGCACTACCATGCCTGGCTGATTTAATCACATCTACTGTTTTGTGTGTGGTTTTGTTTTGAGACAGGGTCTCACTAAGTAGCCCTAGTGAACCTGGAACTCAACTCGCTATGTCAATGATGCTGTCCTTGAACTCACAGAGCTCTACCTGCCTCTGCCTCCAAAGTGTCGGGATTAAAGATGTGCACACACGCCTGGCCTTATGCTTATTTATTTATGTGTGTGCATGTATGTATATACCAGTGTGGGCATCCATGTGCCAGGGCATGTGTGTGGAGGTCAATGGATGGCTTGTAGGACTCAGTTCTCTCCTATCATATGGGTCCCAAGGATCAAACACAGGGCATCAGGTTTGGTAGCAAGTGCCTTTACCTGCTGAGCCATCTCACTTTTTTAAAAAAATGTGTGTGCGTATGGGTGTATGTAGGTCTGGACAACCAACAACAATCACCTCCTTTAAGACAGGGTCTCTCATTGGTCTACCAGTTAGGTTACTGTCTGGTCAGAGCTCTAGGGATCCTCCTGTCTTCACCTTCCCAGCACTGGGATTACAAGCACACCACCGTGCCTGGCTATTCTGGAGACCAATTCAGTTTCTCACACTTGCAAGACTGGAGCTATCACCCCAACCTTCTGATTTTCTGAGACAGAATCCTACTGTGTAGCCCAGGCTAGCCTGGAACTCACCACAATCCTTTTGCTTCAGTTTCCCAAGTGCTGGTAATACAGGTGTGTGGCACCCCCACAATTATCCTCCGCTTACTGGAGACCTCACTTAGCAGGTGTGGCCCTGACCACCTGCCGCAGACCTCCTCTGAGCTGCAACCATTCAAACAGTCAGAATACTGGTTGAAGAAGGAAAAGTGCAGATGGGACCATACCCATGGCCTTTCTGGGACATGGCTGCCCCTGGACAAGGCATTCTCCCCACTTGTCTGCTCAGCTGACTTTCAGACCCCCTGTACACAGGCTGTAATAACAAAGGCAAGTCTCCACCATATCACAGGCATCAACGGTGGCAATGCAGGCTAAGGGCCCCACCTGCCCCTCACAGCCACCTCACCAGGTAGGGGCCTTCCCTGTCACCCATTCTTGGCAGATAGGGAAACTGAGGTTCAGAGCAATAAGAATCTGTTTTCAAGGCTACAGAGACAGACACGCTGTACCTGGGTCCAGGTATAAAGACTCCTGGATGGCACCATGGGTGCCAGCCTGTCATACTTTCCATCCTGCCCGCCTCTATGCCCACCTGGCTGCCTCCTCACCTTTGATCTGCTCGCTGTTCCCCTGAGGGGGTCCCAAGTCCAAGAACAGGCGTGGCATCTCGGGGCCCTTCCTCTCGGGCTTGGGGGGGTCCTCGTCTCCGCTGGGGGCCGTGTCTCCGCCGGGCCTGCTGTCTGGGACCCCGGGCTCTCCCGCGAGGCCCGCTTCCGGCCTGGCTCTCAGGGGCACTGGCTCCAGCCTCCTCTGCTGGGTCCCCAGTGATTGAGGAGGGGGCGGCAGCGGCGGCAGCGGCCTCGTGTTGTCTACCCATCCGGCCTTTGCGTCCACGCCGCTTGCGGGGCCTCCGGCGGGGGCCGTCCCCGCGCCCTCCGGGGCTCGGCCCCCACTCCCGAGGTCCAGCCTCCCAGCCCCGGGGGCTCTCGGCACCCCCCCAGTCTCGTGGGCTCTCCACTCGGTCCCGGGTTCCGGGTTCCCGTTCTTGGGGGCTGGACCAAGTGGGCCAGGGACCATCTCCAAGCCGTTCTGGGGCAAGGCTGCCTGGTCGGGCACAGGGGCTCTCTCCAGCTGGGTCTCGGGGGCTGGACCCCCAGTCTCGGCTCTCTTCTCCCAGGGCCCTGGGGCTATCCGAGGTCCAGTCTCTGGTGGCCTCTCCATGTTCCTGGGGAACCTCGGGCCCCCATTCTCTGCCACCTTCTCCTCCCTCTTTGGGGACATCAGAACCCCATTCGCCACCATCTTCTCCCCGGCCTCTGGGGACGTCGGCTCCCCATTCGCCAGGGCTCTCTCTCCTCTCTCGGGGGAGTCCAGGTCCCCATTCTCCGCCACCTTCTCCTTGAGGACTGGGGCTCTCTGCTCCCCGTTCTCCAACGCTGTCACCCCGTTCACAGGGAGGCTCCGGCTGGGGGCTTTTATCCCGGCACCCAGGGCTGTCAGGTCCCTGCTCGGGCCTGGGTCCTTCTCTCTGTTCGCGGGGCTTCTCCCGGCTTTCCTGTGTCCTGTCTCCCGGGGTGTCGACCCCTTGTCCCCTAGGAGATTCCTTGTCACACCCTCCCGAAGCGACATCAGCAGCTGCTCGGTGCTCACTTGAACGACGAAGGTCGGCTTCTCCCGGGTCCCTGGGAGTGGGAGGGGACCCGGGTCTGGGGGTGGCCGGGGCGCTCCTGGGTCGGGTGGCTCGGGGGGAGCCCGCGGCCGAGGGACCCCTTCCTCCTCGGCCGCCCCCCCACCTGGGAAGGCTCCCTCGGGGGAAAAAGGGGTCTCGGTCTCGTATCCGCTGTCCCCCGGTTTGGGGCCCGGAGACGAGAGGCCGGAGCCTGGACTGGCCAGGGCCGACGGGGGGTCGGGGGACGCGGCCGGTTCCGCGGGGGTCCGGGGAGGTGGCGGCGGAGGGGGGGGAGCGGGAGGCGGCCCCCGCCCGGGGTACTGGGGCGCTGCGGCCCCCATGAGGGGGTCCAGAAACTCGGGAGGGGCCGAGGTAGGGGGAACCAGGGGCAGGTCGGCCAGGGAGCCCCGTTCTGCCCGCAGGGAAGAATCGTCCTCTGGGGGGTGGGGACAGCCAAGGGCCGGGTGACCCCCCCAGCCGGCCACCGCGTCTCCCCGCTCCAGAGGCAGGCAGGAGCAGGGACCTTCGCGGCTGCACAGGGGACAGGGCAGGGGGCCCCGGCGGCTGGGCCCCCCGCCAAGGCTGCTGCTGTCCTCGCCTGGGGAGCTCTCCTCTTCCTCCTCCTCTGCCCAGGGTGCGGTCCCCCGTTCCCCCAGCACCTCGGCAGGGTCCCCTGCCAGGGTCTCTCCGGCGCCCCGGCCCTCGGGGTCCCAGCCGCTTAGCAGGAAGCCACCTGATCCAGAGGACTGGGCTGGGAAGGGCCGGGGCGCCGGGAAGAGGGGGGAAGCCCAGGTCTCGGACACCAGCTGGGGGACCTCGGAAGGGGTCTGGGGAGCCTGGGAGCCAGGCACGCCTGGGTCCAGCGGGTCCCAGTCGTTGGGGAAGAGGGGCTCGGGTGGGGAGCCGTGCTCCTCCAAGCGGATATAGTACTCGCTGCTCACGGAGGGGCTGCGTGCGCTGATGACTGGCAACACGCTGGGCGTGGACAGCGCCTCGTAGAAGGGGTTGGATGGGTTGGCATGGGGCGCAGGGGGCGCAGACGCTGGCTGCCAGGGAGGTGCTCCCCCACCCCTGCCCGCCCCGCGCCGCGCCTTCTCCCACAGGCACTCGAGGTTGAGGCCACGGCTGCTTTCCGTGACAGTGAGCACGTCGTCAGGGTCAGCCCCCGGGAAGCCATCCAGCAGGGGGAACTGCGAGGACAGGGTCCCAGGGCGGGGTACGCTGTGTGAGGGCGGCCAGGGCCAGGGGAAAGGCCCATCTCGGGGAGGGGGAGGAGGAGGAGGAGGTCTTGGGGGCCGCTCAGACAGCAGGTAAGTAAGCTGCAACTGCAGATCAGACGCCGAGGGGCGCTGGGCAGGTGGCCGCCAGCAGGACTGAAGGATGTCATACCTGGGGGACAGGGGAGGTGACAGGAGGACAGAGCCTCTGAGACAAGAGGAGAGAGGCCCGGAGGTAGGGCCAGGGGCTAAGAGAGAGGGAGGGGGAAAGAAGGGGTCAAAGACCCAGAGAAAGATGATGCCGGAGGTCTGGAGGAGAGACAGCCATGCTAGGTGTGGATGTGGTGGTTAGGACAAAGTTCCCACTTGCCATTCCCTGCCTCAGTTTCTCCACTCCGGGTAGCAGGTGATGGGGAAGCAATGGCAGGGAAGGTCATGACAAGGATAGGAAGTTTGGGCCTGGGGTTGGGCTATAACCCAGGATAAGCACCCTCACCAGTAGTCCCCGTAAGGCAGCTTGAGCCTGGGCCGAGCCAGCTTGACATGCTGCTGGCGGACGACAAAGGCGAGGACCTCCTCATCCGATAAGTGACGGTAGGGCTGTGCCCCGAACTCGAACAGTTCCCAGAGGGTCACCCCCAGCGACCTGGGGCAGAGGGCAGAGGGCAGATGTCAGCGGGCGGCAGTGCCTGGTCCCCTGGTCCCCTCCTCCTGTCTGGTCCAGGCAGTGTGGAGGCCTCACCAGACGTTGCTCTCTCGGCTCTGGTCCACTAGCACAAAGCTGCCGTGTAGTTCACCCAGAAGCTCGGGTGCTGCCCAGCGAAGCGGCACCCACAGGCGCTCAGGCGTCAGGTAGTAATCCTCCTGGGGGTGGGACGGGCCAGCAGGTCAGCAGGTCACTCACCAGCGCACACATGCACACACGCTCTCACACACAGGCACATGCACCACACCTTATAGTTGCTATGGGCCAGCCCATAGTCCCCGATGCGCACTGTCAGGTCAGAGGTCAGCAGGCAGTTCCGCAGCGCCAGATCGCTGGAGATGGGCGGCACATGGGAGGGGACAGGCAGGATGAGGGGGAAGCCCTACTCAGTGTGACGGTCCCTCCCCTCCTCAAATCACCTGCCCCTCTTGCATTGGCTCTGCCTTCTGCTCTCCGGACTACTTTCCCACCTCCTCCCCAGGTTCCATCTCCTCTTCTAGCTCTTCCGTCCCTCCCAACACCTGCTCCTCCTGGGGTGACTCTCCCCTCTCCTTTCCTGGCACAGCCTTTCTAGTCTGGCCCTCCTCGCTCCTTAGCTCCGGCTTCTCCTCTGGCTCCTCCCCCTCTCTTGGCTCCTCCTCTCCTGTCTTCTCCCTCCTTTGAGCCTCTCTTTTTTTCTGCCCCCTTTCTCCTCCTCCCGTTCTATGTGCCCGGCACTCCTGATAGCTCCCTTCCTCAGTTCTTGCCTGTGTCCCTTTGCCATGGCGACACATAACTCACCTGTGCACGTAGTTGTGGGAGTGCAGGTGCGCCAGCCCCCGGGCAATTTCCAGGCCCATCCTCTGCAGTGTCCGCAGGTCTCGAGGGGGTAGTTCGGGGGACATGCCCTCAGGGGGCCGCTGGGCCCGGAGGTATCGCTTCAGGTCCCCCTGGGAGGGAAGTAAGGGCCGGTCAGCACACCAGCCCACCCCTGCCCACCTCTGACTCTGAAGCAAGCACAGGGCACCGTCTCTCTGAGGTGGGCAGCCCCTCTGGGCCTCAGTCTTCCTGCTTCTTCACTGGCCTAGTACAGACCTGAAGTGTAGTTTGATGGGTTTGAGTGCTGATCAAGCACAATGCCCAGCATCAGAAATAGAAGTGCTAGGTCAGGAACAAGTGGTAATGATGGCAGAGTACTGAAGCCTCAGCGTCCCTCCCCCTAGGCAGCCCCTTTCATCCCCAGTTCCTCCTTACCAGCTGACAGAACTCCATGATCAATAGGAAGGGCAGCGTCTCCACACAGACACCCAGGCACTGGAGGACATTGGGGTGCTGCAGGCTCCTATGGGGAAAAGAAAAGAGTAGTCTCTGTCCATCCCACAGGGTCTCTGCTTTACCACACCCCTTCCCAGGCCTGCAGACCAAACCCTGGTGACCCGCCTCTCCTTTGACTTGGGAACCTGCCACTTGCATGTTCACCACCCTCAGGGGCTCCCCAGTGTCCCCAAGAGACCCTTGGTGTCTGGTGTCCCTGCTGCTCACTGGTCAGGTTCTGCTTTACCAGATGCCTCTGCTGTGGAAGATACCCTCTCCTCCTTGTCTTAGCCCGCAGGCCCCAGTTTTAACATGGTCTCCTAGGAGGCTTTGTTGCCCTGTGTTCACCCTGACACTGGGTACTAATACTGACCCCAATTCTCCCACATAACCTGAGGACAGTCCCTGCTTCCTCTGTAAATGGGGGAAGTTTTAGCGACTCTGTGGAAGTTGTTGGTCATGGCAAGGGATCACTTGGCAGCCCACTGGCCTGGAACTCACAATCCTCCTGCCTCAGCCTCCCAAGTGTTGGGTTGTCTTATCCAACAGGTGTGCACTACCAGGTCTGGCTGCTGTGGCTGTTACTTTTATTCTCACGTTTGATATCCGCTTGTCTGTAGTCTGTATTTTCACCCCCCTGTGCCTGCTGGACTGCAGGGCTACTCGCTGTGACAGGGCCTAGGAGTTTCTCCCTGCCTCCCAGCCCCCCTCACACCTGCCATTCCCTCTGCCTGGAACTTAATTCCCACGGGGCTTTCCAAGTCTTGACTGTCCTACAGAACCCAGCCTCCCCAGCATTCTAAAGAAGGCCCTGTCTCTGTCCCAGATCCTTCACTTCCTCATGGCTTTTCTCATTCTGACACTTCAGGCTGTGGGGAGCAGGTACAAGTGGATGCCAAGAGGACAATGGAGAAAGAGAGAGCCTAGGATTCACCACAACCCTTCAGGAGTAGGATGAAGACCTGGGTAATCCAGAAGGGAATGGAGACTCAGAGAAGAAAAGCCTAGGGTCATACAGCTGGGATCTGAGCTCAGGTCTATGGCTAGTTCAGCAAACATCTACTGAAGGCTGATGGCTCTTGTGGCACTTGTGCTTGGGGACAGGAAGAACCCTGAGCTGCCAATGAAGGCCTGTGCTGTCCAATAGAGATTTCTAACATGGGGCACTGAATATGTGGCAAGTGTTGCTCAGGAAACCAGTATTTAAATATGTTTATTTGTAGGCCAGGTTGGCCTCAAACTCCTGACAATTCTCTTGCCTCAGCGTCCCAAGTGCTGGAACTGCAGGTGTGGGCCACCACACCTGGCTTAATGAGTTTCTAATTTGATTTTGTTTTCTTTAGCTTAAATTTATAACTACTGGTTGCCAGTCCAGTCTAGAGGAAAAATAGCCATTATAATAATGACAAGCACTTGCTCCCACCTTATGCAACAAGGGTCTCACTCTGTAGCCCAGGTTGGCCTTACGCCTGTGACCCCTGCATCTGGGAGTACTGGGATTGTAGGTGTATATCACCATGCCTGGTGCAAACCCTTCCTTACCTAGGCCTGGGGGTAAGGGCTTGAAACTCAGAGGGAACCCCAAGTTCACTAACTAGAGACAGGTTAGTGGCTGTATGTGAAGACAGTGGTTGCGGGGGACTGGAGCCAATGGTAAGATTACAGGGTTAGACTGTTCAGGAACAGTGGGCTTGTCCTGTGGCCACTGGGGAGTCATAGGAGGTTTTGGACAAAAGCTTGCCAGAATCTACAGTCTGTGTCTGTGTGAGGAAGTGTCTCTTTCCAGTTGTGCTGATAAGAGGTCTCTACATGCTCACCCCTTCAGGATGTGGCACTCACTACTTCTGAAGCACAGTTACAATGGTATCGTGTTGGAGTGGAGTTCTTTCTCACAGCTTACTGGGGGAAGAAAGGAGGGGCAGAGCTCCTTAGGGCTAGCTTGGGTGTCAGTTCAGGGCTGTGGCCAGTATTAAGATAGGTCCAGGGGGGAGGGAACCCCTCTCCCCCAGTGCTGTCTCCCAGAGGCTCAGGGAAGGAAACTACCAGAAAAGCACAGCCAGGACAAATTCTGAGAATGGAAGCCCGTTTTGATGCCACACTGGCTAACCTCCACTCCCAATTATCACCTCTTGGTGCCAACCTGGTGTGGACTTCTAGAACTCCTGTCCACCAAGATACCTGTAGGGTTGTGCCTCGGAGATGAACTTGCGCTGCTCCAGGGGGCCAGCACTGGCCCGAAGCTCCTTTACCACCACCTGGGCTGGTGTGTAGTCTGAGAAAACCTCTCCCAGGATCACCTGGTCGAGGGGCGCTGTGGTCAGTGCCCACGTGGGTCCAGCCCGTCCCCAGGGCAGCTCCGTAAACCTCCTACTCTCAAGCACCCTCCAGGTCCCCCCTTCATGTCCCACCTCCCTGGTCCCCCACCAGACACGGGGTGAGAGACTCACTGGCCCAGAGTCCGGTGCACGTGGGGACGGATGGAAGGATGGACAGACGGACGGACGCGTGGAGAGCCGGGTGGCGAGGCGGAGTGGTCAATGGAGTGAGGAGGGAGGCGCTGACCGACAGATGTGTGGATGGGTGGGAGTGGGTAAGAGGTAGGAGGGAGTGGGGCAGGCTGAAAGGCACAGGGGCCTGGGGAGGCGAGGGGCAAATGACAAATGGGAGTAGACACAGAACAGGAGCACAGGCCAGGCATGTATGGACCTCCCCTCCCCGCCACACCTTCTCCCCAAGGCCCTCACCTTCCCAAACCAGCCGCTGCCAATCTCCTGCAGGTAACTGAGGTGCTGGCGGCTCAGGCCCAGTGGGGTGGTGATGTCTGAGGAAGGGCAGGAAGGCAGGCCCTGAGCCCCTCTCCCCTCCAGGGCCCTCGGTGAGGCAGAGGGGCGGAGCACATAGCAATCTCTTTTTTACTGGCTGCTTCCAACATTCCATGGTAGGGTCTCAGCCTCCTCATTGGCTGTCCATGTGAGCCCAGAGTCCAATCAGTTCCTCCTTAGGCATCCCCAGCACCCCATGACTTGACCAGTCTGCCATTGGCTAGCTCCAGGGTTGAGATCTAGGCTGATGGCACCAGGCCACCCTGCAAGACTCTCCAAATTTGTGGTTTTCTGCAAGAGGATGTGCCTCCCTATAAGCTACTTCCAAGAATCTAGGGCTCCCCACTCTGCCTTCCCTGAGCCATGAAGGGAAGCCCTCAGTGCCGAGGCTTTGGGATCCTGGAGTTGGGGGTGGGGTCATACCTGAATGTGCAGGCTGTGGAGCAGGCATTGGCAGGGAGACCTCAGCCAGCGGCAGAATGTAGACATCAGGCAGCGACTGTGAGGAGGAGGTTTCCTCGGCAGGGGGAGTGTACTCCCCAGAGCAGTCTTCCCCTTCAGGGTTCTCAAACTCCTGGGACCGAGTGGCGAAGAATGGGAGCACAGGGTGGAGAGCGAGGGGGCCGACTGAGACTCCAGCATCCTTCCCTAGTTGCCTCCCCACAGTTTACATATCTGTCCCCCCAAACCCCAGCCCTATTTCTGCTGGTGTGCGAATCCCAAGACCCCAGATCTTGGGTGTGCTTTGGGACTTTCTGCCCGTCCTCCACCGGTGTCTTTTCTGACTGGGAGGAAACTCCTGGCTAGGGTCTTCCTCCCCAAGTTAGTACCCTTGGGCACCTCACCTTGAACCGGACATCACCCCGTTTGCAACACAGACAGGTGAGGAGGAGGAAGATGAAGGCCAGCAGGCCGGAGCAGGAAATGAGGACCACGGCATAGGGTGGAGCCAGAGGGGCCCGGCCCAGAGCGAATCCATCTGTGGGCACAAAGCTGGGCTGGGGTCTGGGTTTCAAGTTACTGGCTCCTGAACTCCATGCCCCTCCCATTCTGGGGCAGCTTGAACTACATCTCCCATGATGCTCCATATCTAGGGGCTCCCTTGGCAGAGGAGCCAGGTGGCCCAATGTATTGTGGGAGTTATAGTTTACGGACTTCTTAGGTGATTGGGGGTGGGGTCCCTCATCTTTTCTCAAGCTGGGACCCTCCACAAACGTATCCCTTCACCCCGGGCTTGAATGAATTCCAGTGGCAAGCAAGAAGCGAGGTCTCAAGCTCTATGAATTCATAATATGCCACCATGGACAGCCTCATGACCTCCCAATTGCAGGCTGCTGGAAGATTCTTGCCCCATGCAGAACCCCTGTCCACCCCACCCCTGAAGGGTGACTGAGAGCTGTCTCTTTTAAGGATATTGGAAACACAGACTAGTCTTTGACCCCAGCCCTAGCTCTGAAGAAGAGGGCTCTGCAAAGCCAGAGCTATGTCCTCCTTAAAGACGGGGTACCCCCTGGCCTCACTCTCCCTGAGGCCTCGGCCTTTCCGTTCCCCGCGCACCCGTGTGCACCCCCGTGTACATGGGCTCACATGCACGTTCACATGCACGCACGCGGCCCGCAGCCCCCTACCCGCCCGTCCTGGCCCGCCTCCTGGGCCCTGCGGACAGGCATGTCCCCACGGGCTGCGCACAGGTGCCGGGCCGGCCTCGGTGGGGGTGGGGCACCGGCCGCGGACAGCCGGACACACTCACCGGGGTGCGTTGGGGACGCCAGGCAGCCGGAGGCGGAGACAGCCGCCAGGAGGATGAGTGCGCCGGGCGCAGGCATCTTGTCCAGGAAGGAAGGGAGGTGGCGGTGGCGGCGGCTGGGGAGGAGGGGGGGGCGGGCCCTCAGCCCCCAGCCATGGGGACCCGCGCGACCCTGGCCTCCCCCAGCCCAGGAGAGGGGCAGGAGATGCAGGACAGGGGGAGGGAGGGGCTGCTTACTGGTTCAGGTGCCCCCCTCCCCCTCCTCGAAGGGACAGACGGATGAAGGGATGGAGAGGCGGACGGAGGAGAGGAGCTGGGGAGCCGGGGTTGCTGGGGTAGGGGGAGGGGAGAATAGGAGGGGGGAGAGAGTGAGGGCCCCGCCCCCGAGGACAGCCGGGATTGGGGGAGCAGAGAGCCTGTCAGAGGAAGGGTGGGAGGAGGGAGGATGGAGCGTTGCCATGGCAACTGGCTCCCGGTTGCATTGGCTGCCAGAAGGTAGGGGAGGGAGGGGAGAGGGAAGAGAGACAAACAGGGACCAGTAGACCCTTGGGAGGGGGGTGGGACAAGGTCCACAGTGCCTGGTCCTGACACCACTGTGACATGCCACTGGTGCCCACATGTGTGCTACAGGCTAAGATGCAGATGTCAAGCCCACACAGCTGACACGTGTCACAGGAACCCTCACAGGCAAGCACATCACATACAAAGGTGGACAGCCATCAACAGACGGAGACACGGACACGTCACACACAAAGACGCAGCAGCAGACTGCATTGGGAATGCACAGGCAGGCCAGCCCCTGGCCAGTACAGACGTCCTTACCCACACAGGAACACCCAAGTCTCACAAAGACACACACACACACACACACACACACACACACCACAGCAGCAAACACAGGCAGGCACCACAAAGATCCACCCTGTAGGGACATACTGAGGCACACTATCATTCCACAAACACACAGGCAACAAAGAACCCCACAGATATAGGCACCATGCACATCACAGACATCACTAGCTCCAACTCACAGACATAGTCATCACAGGACACACACATCAGCCACATGCACACACAGACACAGGCTGGTAACATACATGAACATACAGAAGCGCATGCATGCATACAAGCTCTGGATATGCACATTGCTCACCCCCCACTTCACCCCCAGGGACTCACATGCACATACACAGATGCACTGCACACTGGAACACACGGTTCATACATGCAAAGCCACACAGCTCATGCAAAAACACAAACACGACATATGGATACAAACATGCTGAACAAATGGTCAGTCATACATATTACACAGCATACAGGAGCACATATCAATCACACACACACCACGTACCGAAACAGGCAGCAGAAATGGACACACACTTCAGACGTGGTTACAAGGACTCCTTACCCCACTGCGGGCTCACATCACATACACCAACACACACGGACACAAAAGATGCATAAGCTGATTTATTTCATTTATTTATTCTTAGCAGGATTTACTCTGCGCCAGGCGATCTCAGAGCTTTACATCGTTACCTTTCAATCCTTACAATAGCCCCCAAGACAGGTGCTTTTGTCATGCCCAATGTACAGATGAGGAAACTGAGTCACAGAGAGGGCTAGTCACTTGCCCCATGGCACACAGCAGAGACCTGGCAGAGCTGGGACTGGAACTCGGTCGTCAGGGACACCGACACACCAGACAAGACATACACACACGTCACGTGCCAGACTGCGGAATCGGGGTCCCACCCCGCCTGGCTGCACCCCGAGCTGCAGACACACCCGGAAGCGCGGACTCCCGCCCTCGGCGCCGACGTCTCCATGGTCCAGGAGTACCTGTGAAGCGTCCCCTCACCGAGGCAGGACAGGAGCTGCGCGCGCAGCCCTGCTCACTGGGGGCGCCAGGGGGAGGGGGCCTCGCGAAGGACTCACTGGAGAAACTGCGGCAGGACCGCCGTAGGGTGCAGGCGTTGCAAGGTGCAAGGAAAGGGTAGGGGGCGAGGGGTGAGCAAGGTTGCAAAGCTAGTGGGCTGGAAGAGCCCAGGACCTGGAGGAAGAGAGGCTTATGGGAGATGAAGTCCAGTGCAGAGTCTTCTGGGAAATGCAGTCCTGGTTGGTCAATAGGGACTCGGGTTGCACACCTGCTGGGATGAGCCTGCGAGTGGCAGGTCTGGGATCTGCTACGGTGCGGTGCGTGAAGTTGGCAGCTTGCTGATGTTCATGAGTTCACTCAACAAACGTTGACTTAAAAACTGTTAATGTGATTAGCCAGCCTCAGCGTGCCGGAAGCCAGGACTACCAAGGAAAAGTGGGTTGTGACACCAAGTTCCACAGTCGCCGCCAGCGTTTTGTGTGGAGTTGTGTTGTTTCTGTTAGGCAGGGTCTCTTTAAGTACCCAGACTGTCCCGAAACAGCCCAGGCTGACCTTGAACTTTCAGCAGCTCTTCTGCTTCAGCCTCCCCAGTGCTGGTATTACCGTTGTGATGGTAGCAGTGAATTTTGTTTTGTTTTGTTTAGAGACATGGCAGCTAACAACCGTCTGTAACTCCAGTTCCAGGGCATCCAACACCTTCTGACCTCTGCAGGCTTTGCATGACATGAGTACACTTACATACACGCAAGCAATACATTCATACACATAAAATAAAAATAGTGAATAAAATATTTTTTAAAAAAGACTGTGGACCTAGCCCATCATCTCATCTAGAGGCTGAGGCAGGAGGACCACAAGTTCAAGGCCAGTCCTGACAACTTAGCAAGACACTGTCTCAAAATAAGAAAACAAGAAGTGAACAGGGGTGCAGCTCAGCAACAGTGTGTGATTAAGTATGAATAGGGTGCTGGGTTCTATCTCATACCACACACACACACATATACACACATGCACACACATACACATGCATACACATATACAGCACACACACACAGAGCAAACCAAGCTGTCACCCACCTTTTTTTTAAATTAGCATTTCCTTATGCATATGTGGTGGAGTTTTCCAGAAGATTCCAGATGTGATGGCCCTACTATACACAGGCACAGTTATGTGGTCCTAGCAGAGGTTCTAGAGATTTTTCTGCAAACAGTGCCACTCGGGGCATTAAATATTTTTTTAAAGATAGCTATTGCTCTTATTTTAAAAAGATCTGTATATTAGCTTTCAGTGGGTTGTTTATTATTATTATTATTATTGGTGCTTTTTAGACAGGATCTCCATGTAGCCTCAGCTGGCCTGGAACTCACTATGAGTTCACAGAGATCTGCCTGCTTCTGCGTCCCAAGTGCTGGATTAAAGGACTGCACCACTACACCCACTGGGCTTATTATTTTCATTCCTTTAATTTTGTTTAATAGTCAGGCATGGTGGTGCATGCTTTTAACCTCAGAATTCAGGAGACAGAGGCAGGTGGATCTAGGTAAGTTAAAGGCCAGCCTGGCCTACATAGCAAGTTCCAGGCCAGCCAGGGCTATACAGTGCAGTCCTGTCTTTAAAAAAAAAAAAAAGCAAAACCAGTTTTTTTCAAAATCATGTGTGTCTTTGTCTGAGTGTGTGCATGTGAGTGCACACTCTCAGAAACCAGGATAGGGCATGAGATCCTCGGGAACTGGAGTTGCAGGCAGTTGTGAGCACCTGGCCAAACTCCGATCCTCTTAGCCCCTGTGCCCTCTCTCCAGCCTTGTGGTTTTCTTTTGGTCTGGGTTTTGGGTTTTTATGTTTTTTTGATGTCATGGTATCTTTTGTTTTGATTGTCTTTTTAAGACAAGGTCTCCATGTAGCCACAGCTGACCTGGAATCTGTTATGTAGACCAGGCTGGCCTTGATCTCACAGAGATTAGCCAGCCTCTGCCTCTGGAGTGCTGGGGTTAAAGGCATGCATCACAATGCCCTGTCCCCCAACCTTTCGGCTTTTGAGACAAAAGTGTAGGTTTCACTTTTCCGGCTGCCCCCAGTCTCTCAATAACCCATTGCTCAGCTTTGCAAGTGACAGGGTTGCAAGCCTGAGCCACCACCCAGCTTCTTGTTTTAATTTCTCAAGTGGTGGCCAGCACCAATATCCACACGCCTTCCGAAGACCCAGAAAGACCCACCGTCAGGCCAATGTCCCCACAAGTGGAAGGGGCACTTCAAAGTCCGAAGCAGGGAAGACGGAAGGTGTATTTGGACTGGGGAGGAGTCAGAGAAGGTGACTGCAAGCCATTGAGATGAGCAGGAAGACAAAGCATTGGCAGAGGGCAGAGCTTGGCAGGCAGACGACACGACAAATTGAAGGCAGTAGGAGGCGATGTGGCCATGTCCAAACTGCAGGAAAGTGGGATGTGAATGGCATTGGAGGGGAGGGATGGGCCAGCCCAGGGTAAAGCATTTGAATGGCTTCTCAGCTGTTGAGGAAAGTTGAACTGTGGAAGGGCAGAAGCTGAGTCCAGTGCTCCTTCAGCCTGGGGTGTAAGGGAGGACTGGAGAGAGCCCACACCAAGGTGGCAGCTCAGCCAAGTGCTGGTAATCAGGATAAAAGAGAAAAGGGCTTGAGGGCAGTACTATGGTTGAGGGTATAACCCACATCTGGTGGTGGGGCTTGTGAAGCCACCTTAGGAATCAGGGTGGCAGTTCCTCAAGGGTTAAACAGTCACCCCATGATCCAGCAATTGCACTTAGGGATCAGGAGAAAGCAAAACTTGTACATGTGAGTCATAGTGGCACACGCCTATAATCCCAGCACTCTGAGGAGAGATAGCAGGCTCAGGAGTTCAAGGTCAACCTGAGCTATATGAGGCCCTGTTAAAAACAAACCAACCAACCCCCAAACCTTGCACACGAATGTTTCCAGCAGCATTGTTAACAAAGCAAAAATGTGGGAATGACCCAGGGGCCAATCAGTTGATGACTGGACAGACAAGATGTGGTCTAGTTACACAATGGACTTTTATTTAGCCATGAAAAAGAGTGGAAGTGCTCCTAAGTGAGTGGGTCTTGAAACCACCATCCTGCTGAGTGAGAAGTGAGGTCTTGAAACCATCCTGCTGAGTGAGAAGTGAGGCACAAAAGGCACAGACTCCTCCTTTCTCCACCATTTCCATCTGACCTGTTAAATCTTTCCCTTCGCCATCTTTGTTTTGACATTTCCTCCACTAGAGCCCCACGTGAGATGGAATCATCTCTGCTTCCCCATTCTATTCACAGTACCTAATATACAATCTGGCACACAGTAGGTGCTCGATAAACGTATGCAAAGGGAAGAACTTACGGTCATTTCCTGTGGGCCAATTTGTTGCCTGAGCAAGGCCCAATCCTTTCCGTGGCTTAGAGACCCGCTTAGCATGAATGGTGGCGGCTCTGACTGTCCATTTCAAGAAAGAGGGTGGGCAGGGAGTTGGTGTACATGAGCGGTGTGCTGCACTGGCCAGGATCTCTGGCAGCGGGACTTGTAGAGGGTGACATTTGGGTTGCTCTGATCAGGTGGGGTGGGGGAGGACGGAGTTCCAACTCACACTCCCTGGAAGTGAGAAACAGCTGAGGACATTCAAGAATGCTCCTCTGGCCCCAAACTTCCCAATCATTTCGACTCCTGACTCATTCTCGCATCCCCACATCTAACCTCACAGCTGGCTTAGCTCTCAAAGATTCCCAGACTTGGCGCTAAAGGGACATTTCAGAGGCTAAGAGCACTTGCTGCTTCTCAGAGGACCCAGCTTCATTTCCCAGCACCTACATTGCTGCTAACCACTGTCCATAACCCCTGTTTGGTACCAACACTCTATTCCGGCCTCTTGGGGTATTACACACCCGGTGATGTTTGCACAGACAAAACACTCATACACATAAAATAAAAATATTTCAGCTGGGCGTGGTGGCCCATACCTTTAATCCCCGCATGTGGGAGGCAGGGGCAGGCGGAGCTCTGTGAGATCAAGACCTGCCTGGTCTGCACAGCAAGTTCCAGGCCAGCTGGGGTTACAGGAGACCTTGTCTCGAAAAAGACAAAAAGCAAAAATCAAAACAGAGTGGAACATTCCCAAGTCCTTCTGTCACTGCTGTTCCCGCCCCCTTTATTTGCCTGGACTATTGCAGTGGCCCCTTCCCTGGGCTCATGTTCTGTCCCAACTCTTCCTCTCTGCCACCACAAATGCCTGTGAATCTGTACTGGTCAGTTCATATCCCTCCAGCTCCCCATGCACGGCTCTCCTCCATCTCACTTGGAAAAACTCTTCCCATTCACAAAGCACTAACCCAGCAGCTTCTCTACATTTCAGTGCCTGGTATCCGGTCCCAACCCCTGCCGAACACCTCCAGCCACTCCCTCTTCCTGTGCACTCTGAGCCGATAACCAGCTGCCCGGACACTCTGCACTGTGGTCCTCTGTGACTGATGACTGTTTAGGTCAGGTCTCTCCAGTTCGCAGTGGCACTATAAAGCCTTCCCCGGCATCCGGCATTCGAATACGAGAGGGGAGCCCCACCCCTGCCTTCCCTTGCCCTTGGCTCTTTCTCTTCACCAAAGTCAGCTCACCTGACTTCAGGTGTAGTTCAGTAGCATCTGTGCATGGCTTGTTCCAACTGTATCCAGTACCTGGTCTGCCTGAAGAGCTCAGTCACCGGGGTGTGGGGGGAGTGTGAGGGGGTGTCTGGGAACACGAGTGTGAGGAGGAGGGGTGTCCAGGACCCCAGCATGTATCCCATGCCACCCTTCACTCAGGCATTCAGCATGCATTCATTTACACGGGGGACATCAAGTTTGGGACATGTATCAGCTGTGTAACGATCACATGAGGGGGAACTGGAGAGAGGGTTCAGAGGCTAAGAGTATGGCTGCCCTTGCAGAGGATCCGGGTTCAGTTCCCTGCATGCACAGGGCAGCTAACAACCATTCGTAACTCTAGGTCCAGGGGATCCAACACCCTCTTCTGACCTCCACGGGCATTGCATGCCACGGGTATGCTTCCACACATGCAGGCAGTGCACTCATGCACATAAAATAAAAATAATAAAATATTTTTAAAATACCAGTTGAATCTGGGGAGTTAGCACACAGCCCCCACCTCAGATACTCAGCACAACTTTGTGGGCCAGAGCTAGAACCTTCTCTTCTGCTGCTCTGAAAAGTGCTGTGCTGGTCTCTGACAGCAGTCACTGCACCTCACGACAGTTCACCCGAATCTGCACCTCTTGTCTGCTCCTGTTGCTCCGCTCACACCCCCAGCCTCGGTGGCCACCATCGGTCCTCCTCCTGGGAGCTCACCTTTCATACTCCACGTGTGAGTAAGGCTTGGCTCTGTGCCTGGCTTATACCACACGATGCAAAGATGGCCTCTGGGTCCTGCCGCCTCACTGCAGATGGCAGCATTTCCTGTTTGTTTCAGGTTGAATGGTGCTCTGTTGTGCATGCCCAAGGCAGTCTCTTTATCCTTTCACCCCATGAATGTTTAGGCGTTCACAGGACAGCTCTTGGGGACAGAACTGCAATGAGCAGGGGGTAAGGCATGCTCAGTTCACAGCCAGTACCCTGGAGCAGGACTTTGGGGGTCTGTTCACTAGGTTTTAACTGGAGAGGGAATGTTTGTGCATAACTGTCCCCAGGTCTGAAGGTCAGGCCTGCCTCACCCACTGAGGTACTTTCAGTCCCTCATTGACTTTAAAAAAAGGTTTTATTTTAAATTATGTGTACGTACGCATCTGTGTGTAAGTATGTGCACATGAGTGCAGACCCCATGGAGGCCAGAGGCAGTAGATAATCCCCTAGGAGCTGTGCTGCACAACACGATTGCTGGGATTGAACTTGGGTTCTCTGGAGAGCAACAAGGGCTCCTAACTGCTGACCCCTCTCTTCAGCCCTTGTATGCGTTTTGATAACTGTTTCTGGAGAGTTTTTTTGTACCAGTGATTTTTCGCTTGTTTGTTTTGAGACGGGGTCTCACTGTGCAGCCCTAGCTGGCCTGGAGCTTACTATGTAGACCAAGCTGGTCTTCAACGCACAGAAATCTGCCTGCTTCTGCCTTCCAAGTGTAGAGATTAAAGGTGTGTGCCACCATGCCCAGCTGTATAAGTGGTTTTTATTTAATTTGTAGTGTTGGTGATGGAATCCAGGGTTTCAGGTACACTAGGCAAGTGCTCTAGCACTCTGAGCCCCCAGCCCCTCACTGGTGGATGTGAGGCAGGCCATCTGCCACTGAACCACACCCTCAGCTCCAGTGTTTTATTGGGACATAGTTTGAGCAGATGAGGAAAGAAATTTTGCCTGTAAGCCTACCAAGATCAGCATGTTGTGGGCCTTGAACACTTCTCTGAGGGGCCCTGGCACTATCTTTTTCTGTTTGTGATTGTTTTCTCTTGTTTTGTTATGGGGTCTGTTGTGTAGCCCCGGCTGGCCTCAGACTTGAAGCAATCCTGCTTCCTCTGCCTCTACCTCCCAAGTGCTGCAGTTACAGGCCTCTATCCCCATACCCAACTTCAAATCTGTCTTTAAACTTCAAGCATTTAGAATCAGGGACGGGTGGCTCAGTGGGTAAACAGCTTGCTACACAAGCAGGAGGATTTGAACTTGTGTAAAAGCTTGGCCTGGCAACATGCACCTGTGACCCCGTTGCTGGGAGACAGGGGAAGACAGATACTGGTGCTCCCTGACCAGTCAGCCGATCAAGTCAAATGGCCTCTTTTCTAGATTCAATGAGAGACCTTATCTCAAAAAATAACGTGGAGAACACAGGAAAGATGGCTCGGCTGGTAAGGGCACTTACCACTTACACTGATGGCCAGTGTTTGATCTTCAGAACCCAGGTTGGAAGTAGAGGACCCAGAAGAGACTCTTAAAAGTTGTCCTCTGACCATCACACAAATGCCATGACATTTGTGTACACACACCACACACACACACACACACACACACACATACACACACACACATAATAGATGAAAAAGTCAACACACAGATCACGTATACACATAATGAATTAAGAAAATAAGTAGTGAGTTAAGATGTAATGAATTTCAGTTCCTCCTTCAGTTCCCTTCCCACATTTCAGAGGCTCAGTAGCCATTGTTGGGCCAGAGGCCTCTGCAGAGCTCACACTGCCAATATTTACCATTGTGAAAGGTCTCAGGCATGGCTGACAGCATATAGCAAGTACACACTGTTCACCTGAACTCCAGGCCTTACTGATCATGTTTCCAACAAGCCTCATCAGCCTGCCAAGGAAATTTCTTTTGGTGTCCCAAACATAGTGGCTTAAGCAGCTGTGACTCAGTTGTGACTCAGGTGGGGCTCTGCAAGGCGGTTCTTCTGATGGCCTCATTTTACTGGGATCTCTGGTCAGGGTGGAGTCAGAGAGGGACAGGGGCAGAGCTCCAAGATGACTCTATTTGCTCACCTGTTGTGTGGGTGGGGTGGCAGAAGTGGCAATGGTCCCTGTCCTTGCAGTGTCTTTATGCAGCCACTTGGATTCCGGGATGGATCAGTCTACGCGACAGATTTCTTCTTGTCCCCTCCTTGGCTTCATCCCATGAGTCAAGCCCAGCATCTTACAGGAGAGACCCCCAGAGGCATACACTTCTGGGGAACTCTGCATGGTGATCTAGTAGATTCAGCTCCCGAACCTCAGTGACCCAAGCACCACTGGTCTCCCATTTCTGACACTCTCTCAGGATCTCCAGTCCCCATGGAGTCTTTATTTATTTATTTTTTTTTTGGATAGGCTCTCATACAGCCCAGGCTGGCTTCAAACTCACTATGCAGTCAAGGATGACCTTGAACTTCAGACCCTCTTGTGTCTACCTCTAGAGTGCTGAGATTACAAGCAGGCACCACCATGCCCAGCTTAGAGTTTTGTCTTCTAAATTGATATTCTGAGGCCAGCAAGATGTCTTATCAGGTAGAGGTGCTTGCTACCAAGCCTGACAGCCTGAGTTCCAACCCTGGAACCTACATGGTATAAAGAGAGAACTAGCTTTTGCAAATTGTCCTGAAAAGAAAGGAAGAAGGAAAAAACCCAGAAGCAAAAATCCTG